>CM072528.1:16232500-16787500 GCA_036898165.1 Silybum marianum
ATCTAAAGTCTTCACAGAATGGAGCTCGGTATTGGGGTAAAACCTAGATTTAGCCTACATCTAGCAAGGTGAGTTCAAGATACTTTGTGAAAACTTTGTACATGCCAAAAACGTTCATTTTGAAGCATTAACATGTTTTACTTGTTATTTATCAAATGTGTGAGTATTTGAGTAAGTTTGCATATTTGGTATAAAAGGATTATAAATCATGAAAGAGACTTAAACTTGGGTTTTAGACATTTTGACGAATGAAGTATAAGTGTGAATTGTTTGGGTGCATTATCTTTTAAATGAAAAACATTTGGTTCTATTTGCATCTTTAGAGTACTTGATTTATAAATCGTTGGAAAATACATGATATTGCATTAAGAGACATTTTGGATATACATGAATGTGATTTCATTTGGAGAATGATTCGTCCCAACTAATGTTTTCAGTAATTGCATAAGCGTTAAGTTATAGAGCATTTGCTCGGTTTTGACCAAAATGAGTCTCATGGACACTTGTCCTAATTAATATCTTAATGAGCAATAGAAACAGAGTTGTTGAGCCTAATATCTTAATGAGCAATAGACTTGGAGTTATTGAGCCTAATATCTAAATAAGCAATAGACATGGAGTTGTTGAGCCTAATATCTTAATGATCAATAGACACGGAGTTGTTGAGCCTAATATCTAAATGATCAATAGACACGGAGTTGTTGAGCCTAATATTTTAATGAGCAATGGACTTGGAGTTGTTGAGCCTAATATCTAAATAAGCAATAGACATGGAGTTGTTGAGCCTAATATCTAAATAAGCAATAGACATAGAGTTGTTGAGCCTAATATCTTAATGAGCAATAGACATGGAGTTGTTGAGCCTAATATCTAAATGATCAATAGACATAGAGTTGTTGAGCCTAATATCCATATGAGCAATAGACATGGAGCTGTTGAGCTTGAGCCATATACGAACAATAGACATAGAGTTGTCGAGCTTGTTAACTCATTAAACTATAGACCTAGGGTGGTTGATCTTAATGAATAAATCTAGAGGTGTGACCTACTTTTGTGTTCCGCCACTAACCTTGTGAATCGGGCCTCCCCCGTTGCCAAAAGGAGTTATTTTGGGTGGTGTATCTTTCATGAGTAAATCGCATGTAAAAGAAAAGATTTAAGGGCGTATCTTTCAAGAGTAAATCGCGGGTAAAAGAAAAGAATAAACGAGAAGGTTTGTTGGTCAAATATTTATTTACCGTTGTCAAGAGTATTGGATTTGATGTCATGTTAAATGAGTATTTCTATTTAAAGCTTTCATTTCTAATGTCATTTTGGTCTAAAGCTTTTATTATGGAATAGAGAATTTGGGGAAAGATGTTGCTTTTATAATGAAGTCGTCTCGTTTGAGAATAATATTTTATCAAACAAATCTTTTGGTTTCAAATCAATTAAAAATATGTTAAAAACTCTTGGGCTCACTAGACGTTAAGCCTAACCTTTTTCTTTGTCGGCATGTGCATCAGGTCCTCATTAGGGTTGGTACTAGCGACACGTGTGGACTTGAGTGCTAGGGAGTAGCACGTTAAAGATCTAGCCTTGGTGACGTTTTCCGCATTCGGAGATAGCGACTCTTATTGGTTTAGTAACACCTAACCATATGTAGGTCTTGTATAAGACTTGATTTATTTGTTGTAGAGGTTTATTACTAATTGTGGTTTGAGGAAACTTAAATATTGATTTATAGGAAAAGATTTATCTTAAGTTTTGATGTAATATTAGAAATTTTAAATTAGTCGCTCTTTCCAGATTTGAGGGTGTTACACTTGTCAGTCTTTGAATGCAGAGATTGAAGAGATTCCAAAATATCCTTTTGTCCTTTAGCCAGGGAATTGAGTTCATTGGCGTGCTTGGTGGATTCTTGTCGGAGAGAATCCATAGATGTCTTCAGAGCCGAATGTGCAGAGGTGAGAGTCGAGATGGCAGATGTAACAGTAGCATGGGTGCGACTAACTTCGTCACTGATAGTTGAAGTATCCATGTGAATGAGATCCAAGCAAGTTACCAAGGAGGGATTGGAGATGGACAACTCGACAACCGCATCTTTTAAAGCATCATGTAGATGATCGGTGGCAGTGATCAGAGCATCCAATCTTTGAATAGTATGAGGAGCCACATCAGCAGAAACTTTTGGTGGGGATGAAGGGTGGTCACCATCCTTCGGAGAATGAGATGGTGAGGAGGATGAGTAAGCCACCAGAGGAGATGTCCTTTTTGGGGTGGTTTCGGGAGTCCGAAATATGAAGTGGGGACTTTGGGATCGCCGAGTCCATGGGAATGGATTTCGGATAGCCTGTAGGTCGAAGAGGTGGGGGAGACATGTAGAGAGATATGTCGTTCGAGAATGGAGTTCTCTTCTTGGGGCTCCTCAACCATAACTTGAAGGGATCCTGGAGTGGATTCCCTCCAAGAGGTAGTATCGGAGTATAGAAAGTCGACAAAAATAGGTGGCTCCTTCGGATACACCCGATTTTTATGTATCTACATTCGGAGACTAGGAAGTAAATTGGAGAAACTCAGGTGGTGGAGATGAAGGACCAAGGATCGGGGAGTGATCCGAGTCATCCTCATCAAATAAGGAAAAAGTGGGATCGGGGAGAGATGAGGGTTGGATCCCTAAATAATCAACTATGTCCTTTTGAGAGGCCTGGGTAGAAACCGAAGGCTCTTTCGATTTTGTGGCCTTAGAGGACGGTGCGGAGGTGGATATGCCTGATGATTTAGTTCTTTTTCTAGATTTGGGCACATCGGTGGCTCTAGGTTGAGTTGGAAGTGGAACTTCGGCATCCTGAGGTCCCCAAAGGGGTGCCTCATTTTCTCCCCATGCAAGGGTTGCATCCCTTGCAAAATCAATCATACTAGCCCTTAAGGGATTATCGGTGGCAAGAGGTTTCTTCTGAAGGGTTGATGAACTTGAAGATCATATTGGATATTAGTCCTGACTTTAAGTTTATCTTCTAACTTATGATTGATGATAAGAGAGAAGAATCTTTGAAACGGTACCTGAGTTCGGGGAATTGGAAAGAAGGAAGACACCATTTCCTTGATGAAGTAAGCATCAAAATCAATCTTTCTTTGAAACATCACAGCATGAGCCAGATCGGCGAGATATGAAGAAGATTGATCATGGCCACCTGTCTTCTTGCTTAAGCCGTGAATCATATGAGAGAAAAAGAAATTCCACACATTTCCCAAGTTCTTTCTCAACAAAGCTCCAGATCCCTTGGATTTGGTTTTAGACTTTGTATCTTCGAAATAGTTGAGTGTGGCAACTACCTGCTGATGCTCATTTCCAAGAGGAAATGTTTCATAGTTGTCGAAGGTAGGGACATGAAGAATGGTGCGAAGATCATTAACATCGAAAATGGCGTCAGGTTCATCGTTGGATAAAACAGATGCAGAGACCTATTTAGAGGACTCATCATACGAACAAGTGAGCCAAAAGTTTCCTAGCAAGAATTTGCTCATTTTTGGTTTTGCTGTTAGGGCAAACCAAAGAGGTGATCGTTGAAGAAACAAACAAACTTCGTTGAACTCAGGATGATCGAGATCGATGGCCATTCGAGCAATGTGATTGCATGCAAGAATGGTAAGAGATTCTCGAGTGAGTGTTTGTTCTTCAGTGGCTTTTGGAGACTTGGAAGGAGTTGTGGATGATGCTTGATAGCGGAAGATCGTATAGGTTCACACTATGGGTACGAAGTCCCCAAAGTGGCGGTGCAAGTTCACGCCGACACTATAATCGTTGTTCAAGTAATAAATCGGTACAAGTACCAAGTTCGTTTCCACAGGGAATGGACTTATTGAGATTTAGAGA
The DNA here is from genome assembly GCA_036898165.1 of Silybum marianum. Classification (NCBI taxonomy): domain Eukaryota; kingdom Viridiplantae; phylum Streptophyta; class Magnoliopsida; order Asterales; family Asteraceae; genus Silybum; species Silybum marianum. The sequence continues at coordinate 16,236,357 of CM072528.1, forward strand.
CTGACATGAACTTCTTGAATACGTTTCGAGAATAAAGTTGAGGTGATTTGAACAGTTGAAACAAAATTTATAATTAAAAGATGGGCAATGGATGTAAATTTTCCTTAAGGAAATTGTGGAGATACTTGGCTAAATACTTTGTAAATCACAAGAATGGTTTATAACTATTCCAATCTCTTGAAAGTGAATAAATATTAACCGTGCCTTAGCCTCAACCTAATTAGAAACATAATCAACTGCCACCAAAATAAATTGATTATTGAAGGACATCGAGAATGGTCCCATGAAATCAATACCCCAAACGTCAAAAAGTTCTACCTCTAAAATGTTGTTTAAAGGCATTTCATTACGTTGAGACAAATTCCCGGTCCTTTGACATTGATCACAATCTTTAACAAACTCGAATGCATCTTTAAAAAGTGTGGGCCAAAAGAATCCGCTTTCTAAAATTTTAGCGGTCGTACATTGACCACCAAAATGGCCTCCATACGGCGAGTTATGACAATCGGCCAAAATCTTTTTCATCTCAAAATTCGGAACACATTTTTGCAAAATTTGATTCGCCCCCGTTTTGTACAATGTAGGATTATCTAAAAAATATTGCTTGGAATGATGCAAAAGCTTTTTGAACCTTTGCCCTTTTAAATGGTATGGTTATACCGTGCTTGCAAGAAAATTTGCAATATCGGCATACCATGGAGGGGTTTGTTCAGAATGGTGTTGGATTGCCAAAATGTGTTCATCGGGAAAACTTTCTTTAATCTCAAGATTTTCATTATTTGAAACAATATTTCCAAGTCTTGAAAGATGATCGGCCACTTGATTGTCGATCCCTTTCCGATCAACTATCTCTACGTCAAATTTTTGTAATAAAAGTACCCAACGAATAAGCTGTGGCTTTATGTCGGTTTTGGCGAAAAGATATTTGATGGCGGAATGATCCGTATGGACAATTACTTTGGTGCCAATCAAATATGACCTAAAACGATCAAATGCAAATACTACGGCAAGCAATTCTTTTTCCGTTTGTGGTGTAATTTATTTGAGCGTCACAAAGTTTTGCTTGCGTAATAAATGGGGTGAAAAATCTTTTTCCTTCTTTGTCCTAATACGGCACCTACAGCCCAATCACTAACATCACACATTACCTCAAAAGTTATGGTCCAATCTGGGGCTATCACAATAGGTGTTGTTAAAAGAGCAGATTTAATTGTTTCAAAAGCCTTTGTACACTCCGAAGTAAAATCAAAAGTTTGATCGACATGCAACAAATTACAAAGGGGTTTTGCTATTTTTGAGAAATCTTTTAAAAACGCCTATAAAACCCCGCATGTCCCAAGAAACTTCTTATGCCTTTAACCGAACTTGGTTCGGGTAATTGCGTAATTACTTCGAGTTTAGCTTTGTCTACTTCCAATCCTCTTTTAGAAACCATGTGACCTAAAACGATTCCTTCTTGTACCATGAAATGGCATTTTTCCCAATTTAAAATGAAATCGTGTTTTTCACATCTTTTTAAACTCTTTTTCAGATTCGTAAGGCAGTTATCAAAAGAGGTACCTATGACCGAAAAATCGTCCAGAAATACTTCCATTGTGTTTTCAATCATATCCGACCGAAAAGATAGACATCATGCATCTTTGGAAGGTTGCGGGTGCATTACATAGACCAAATGGCATACGCCGAAAAGCAAAGGTTCCAAAAGGACAAGTGAAAGTTGTTTTCTCTTGATCTTCGGGTGCAATATGAATTTGGTTATAACCCGAATGATTCGGATTTCGCATCTATCTTTCTCATATTTGACTGATTTTGTATGCTCATGCCTAATCCTCTTGATTAGACTATCTATGCCTATCTTTAAATCCGGATTTTATCCATCCAAAAAGCAATAAAATTCCTTTCCGGCCAATCTGTCTAGCATTTGATCTAAAAAAGGCAAGGGAAAATGATTCGTTTTTGTGGCTAGATTTAACTGCCAATAATTCATACAAATTCTCTATCCAATCACGGTTCTTGTGGGAATAAGCTCATTTTTTTCATTGGAGATAACCGTGGTTCCTCCTTTCTTGGGTACACATTGCACCGGGCTAATCCAACCACTACTGGAAATGGGGTAAATAATACCCACATCAAGCCATTTTAAATTTTCTTTTTTAACGACTTCTTTCATGATTGGGTTAAGTCTTCTTTGAGGTTGTACCTTACCAACGTTGTTATCCTCCAAAATTATCTTATGTTGGCAGAGGGACGGACTTATTCCCTTTATGTCGGCTATGGTCCAACCTATGACGCTTTTGTGTTTCCTCAATAATTCTATCAATCTTACTTCTTGTTCAATACTTAAGTTGGAAGAAATTATTACAAGTAATTTGTCTCCTTAAATGAGATAGGCATACTTGAGGTGGCTTGGGAGTGTTTTTAATTCTAGGTTGGGTGCTTTGATAATTGATGGCACTTGTGTTTCTCTCTCTTGGAAAACTATTTGCTCAAAAGCATCAACAACCTCAATTAAACTATCCTCTAAAATTTCTTCCTCTATTTCATCTGGTTCATCAATCAAACTTACATCAAAATCATGGCCTAACGCTTCTATTGTTGAGCACTTCTCCATCTCACATATATATTTGAGAGTTTTAAAAACATTGAAAGTAACTTGTTGATCATTTACCCTCATGGTCAATTATCCTTTTTGGACATCAATCAGGGTTCCGCCTGTTGCAAGGAAAGGTCTTCCTAAAATGATGGGCACATTCCTATCGGCTTCGTAGTCCAAAACTAGAAAATCGGCCGGAAAGATAAATTTATCAACTTTTACTAAGATGTCTTTTATCTTTCCTTTGGGTTAAACGATCGTTCTATCGGCTAAATGGAATGTGACGGTGGTTGGTCGTACCTCTCCTATTTCCAATTTTTTTTAAATTGACAGAGGCATGAGGTTTACACTAGCACCAACAATACAAAGGGCATGACCCACTTCTTTTCCTCCTATTGAACACGGGATGTTAAAATTTCCCGGGTCTTTGAGTTTGGGAGGAATTTTGCATGTTAAAAGCGCACTACATTCTTTGGTTAAAGCCACAATCTCAAACTCATTCAACCTCCTTTTTTTTATTTAGAATATCCTTCAAAAATTTAACATAATTTGGCATTTGCTCAAGAGCTTCTACCAACGGTATGTTAATGTGGAGCTGTTTGAAGATGTCTAAAAACTTTTTAAATTGAACATCCATAGTTTTGTTTTTCAATCTTTCCGGAAAAGGTAATTCTCTCAAATCTGGAGGTGAATTTTTCGTGCTCACAGTGGAATCAATCTGCTCACTGTGGGTAGTTTGAGCTGGGAGTTTGACAGCGCTAGAACTGGGCAAGCTCACTGCTTTCTGGACTGTTTTTGAAATTTGTTTGGCTTCTGGAAATAACACTGGAAATTTTAGGAGCAATAGCTCGAGGGTTTGTCCATTTAGTATTATTATTTGCAACTTTTTCCAAAATTTCATACTCTTCATTATAAGTTTTAGATGTGAAAGCGCCTCCGGCCGTTGCGTCAAGAATAATTTTAGCGGCATTTGAAATTCCACTATAAAATGTTTCCAATTGGATGCAATGAGGGATTCCGTGGTGAAGACACCTCCGTAGAAGGTCCTTGAATCGCTCCCATGCATTCGAAACCGCTTCATATTCTTCTTGACGGAATGCCATAATCTCATTTCTAATTTTTACATTCCTTGTCGGAGGAAAGTATTATTTTTTTTAGAAATTTTTCCGCCAAATCATTCCAAGTGAGGATTGAATTTGGAGGTTGCGAATTTAGCCATGCTCTAGCTCTATCCGTTACGGTATAAAGGAAGAGTGTTAAGCGTAAGGCCTCTTGTGATACTCCGGGAATTTTAAAATGATCTGTCAATTCTATAAAAGATTTTAAATGACAGTGCGGATCTTCAGACGGTAATCCTCCAAATTCTCCCATGGCAGAAATCATTTGGAACATTACCGGTTTTGGTTCAAAAGTTGTAGCTGTCACATTGGGCCTACCTATTCCAGCGGCCTGTTGACCGAATTCAAGTGTAGCATAGTCCCGTATTCCTCTATTTTTGGCATCGATAATATTTACCGTAGGCTCCCAAATGCGTGGTGGATTGTCCCCCATGGTTCGATTGCGATTACGTCGATTATTTCTACCTCTTCTCCTTTGCCTAATGGTTCTTCGAATTTCAGGATCAAGAGGTAAAAGTTCACCGTGTTGTAGCCGTGGCATACAACATGAAACGAATGATCAAGGCTAGAATGAAAGTTAATATAAAAATCACGCCACTCCCCGGCAGCGGCACCAAAAACTTGATAGCGGAAGATCGTATAGGTTCACACGATGGGTACGAAGTCCCCAAAAGTGGCGGTGCAAGTGCAAGCCGACACTATGATCGTTGTTCAAGTAATAAAGCGGTACAAGTACCAAGTTCGTTTCTACAGGGAATAGACTTATTGAGATTTAGAGACGGACATGAACTTCTTGAATACATTTCGAGAATAAAGTTGAGGTGATTTGAACAGTTGAAATAAAATTTATAATTAAAAGATGGCTAATGGGTGTAAATTTTCCTTAAGGCAATTGTGGAGATACTTGGCTAAATACTTTGTAAATCACAAGAATTCTTTATAACTTTTCCAATCTCTCAAAAGTGAATAAATATTACATGTGCTTTACAAAGTGTTTATGAAGTTTCCATAACTACTAATTAATAAGCTTGACGATTTATCTAAGTTTGATATGTAAAATCAAGTTCGATTAGTATAAAGTATTTTACCCAAATCTCTTTGTGATAAAAAAAAACTCGACTAAAGTTTGAACCTTAGTAAATCATACAAAACCCGTATCTCTATGTGGTTATCAAATACTTTCTAAAAATCTTTGTGCATCACTTAAGCCGTATTTCAAACCCGCCCCTATCGAGGTCTAAGGTCTAATATTAACACTTCAAAGTGATCGGCTTATCCGCATTGAGTTATGTCCCGACTCAAGTGATCCTTAAGAATTAGTAATTATGGCAACACCCAAATGTTGCCAACTAGCCTTAAGTTTGATTCACACCCACACCCAAAGAGGTGGTTAGTTCATAATAAAAGACATAATAAATAAGCACTTAAAAAGGGATTGCATTTAATTAAAAGTAACAGCTTGTTCATAGTGAACAGTCTTGTGGGAAGAATATAAAATTACATAAACTTAAATTGCAGAATTTAAATGCAGAAAAATAAGACTGCAGAAATTAGTCTTCCATGCAAAGATGGCCTTTGATGGAGATGAGAGAGTAGAAGTTGATGTGAATTAGTGTCTTTACTTTGCATCCCAAAGCCTTCTTTTATAGTCTTCTTCAAGTATGGCAAGAAAATAAAGAAGTAATATAGTACAAATAGTTTTCACTATTTGTCCCATACCTCCAGAATTTCGAGCATGCTGAATCTGCCAAACCATGCCTTCAAGGATAAGCAGATAGTGTTTAAAAGTACTTTTGAATAGCAACAAGTACCCACTGTGAGCATATTTGTGCCCACTCTGCCCAGTAACGACCTCAAACTGCATAAAATTAACTTTTTGACTGTGTATCATCTTTTTGGAGCGAAGTAGACAAAATGAACCGATAGAAGCAAAATGGGTAAGAAAAAGACATAAACATAATAGAAAAGAGTAATTAATAACACTCAAAAATGAGAGTTATCAATGACATAGATGAAGACCGAGATAAGTTACAGGTTTATGTTTTTATGGTTTTTAGAGAGAGAAAGATTTAAGAAGATTAAGATGGTAAAAAGGAATATGGGTGGAACGGTTATATTATATATGTGGGTTCGAAATAGGAGGGAAAGAAAAAGTAATGATGGTTTTATGGGATTGAAAGGTCAGAATTCGAAAGGTTTGCAGGTAAAAGCCGGCGCACGTTCTGACACATATGACGTGTCGAACGTCATATTGGATAAGTATGAAAGAATTCTTGGACACCAAGAATGGAAAACTAAGAGTCAGACTAAAATTAGATACTCCCCGAGTATTTGAGACACTTGTCGAGTATGTGAGAGAGGAATCAGATAGCGCCGAGTATTTAGAAAGAATATACTCGTCGAGTTTAGAGTTTAGAAGAGTATTCGGGTACTCGCCGAGTGTATGAAGAGATATCCTTGCCGAGTTTAGGAAAGAGTCGGGGACTTAGCGAGTATATGAAGAGATATATACTCGCCGAGTTTGAAAGCGAATCACTCGTCGATTATGAACAAAGGTACACTCTTCGAGTGTGTGTGTGTGTGTGTGTGTATATATATATATATATTTTAATCTATACATAACATACCTACCTCGCCGATTAGGAAGTTGAATCTTGCTTCATCAAGAGGTTTTGTAAAGAGATCGGCTACTTGATAATCAGTTGGAATGAAATGAATTTCCACATCACCTTTAGAGACATGATCTCTTATAAAGTGATATCTGAGATCAATATGCTTAGATATTGAGTGAAGAACAGAATTGTTTGCAATGGCTATTGCACTTGAGTTGTCACAAAGTATTGGGATTTTTTTTTAAATCTGATTGTAATCACGAAGCTGATTTTTCATCCACAATATTTGAGCACAACAACTTCCAGCAGCAACATATTCGGCTTGGCAGTAGAAGTGGATACAGAGTGTTGCTTCTTGCTTGACCAGCTGACAAGCTTTCCTCCAAGAAGCTGGCAACTTCCGGTTGTGCTTTTTCAGTCTATTTTGGAACCTGCAAAATCAGAATCCGAATACCCGATGAGATTGAAACTGAGTCTTTGGGATACCGAAGACCCAGATTCCTTGGGATTGGCTTGGTAACGAGCACACGGACATGTAGCAAACATAAAGTCTGGTCTACTGCAGTAAGATAAAGAAGAGATCTTATCATACCCCGATAGATGGTAACATTGACTGATACACCATCAGGGTCAGAATGAATTTTAAAAGGAGGAGCCATGAGGGTTTTCATTGGAGTACAAGTGTCAAATTGAAACTTGTTCAGAAGGTCTTTAATGTATTTACTTTGATTTATAAAAATGCCTTCTGGAGATTGTTTAACTTGTAAACCAAGAAAGAAAGTGAGCTCACCCATCATGCTCATCTCATATTTGCTTTTCATGAGAGACCTAAATTCATCACACATAGATTCATCGGTGGCACCAAAAATAATATCATCTACATAGATTTGCACAAGAATGATATTTCCTTTAGATTTTCTGAAGAAGAGAGTATTATTGATTTTACCTCTGGTATACTTGTTTTCCAAAAGGAAGTCGGAGAGTGTATCATACCAGGCACGAGGAGCTTGCTTCAATCCATATAAAGCTTTGTCTAGCCGATAAACATGATAGGGATGAATCGGATCTTCAAACCCAGGAGGTTGTTTCACATAGACTTCTTCGGATAGCTCTACATTTAGAAAAGCACTTTTCACATCCATTTGGAATACCCAAAAATTCTTGTATGCAACATGAGCAAGAAATATTCGGATAGCCTCCAAACGGGCAACAAGTGCAAAAGTTTCATTATAGTCAATTCCTTCTTCTTGGCGATATCCTTAAGCAACTAACCTTGCCTTATTTCGAATAACTATTCCTTCCTCATCCATTTTATTTCTGAAAACCTATTTGGTTCCAATGACAGTTTTTGTTTGAAGGACGAGGAACCAGTCTCTAGACTTTTTTTCTCTCAAACTGAGAGAGCTCATCCTGCATGGCTAAGACCCAGCTGGGATCGGCTAGAGCTTCTTCAATCTGTTTGGGTTCAATGACAGATAGGAAGTTTACATAGAGACATAGGTTGTCGAATCCTCTTCTGGTTTTTACTCCAGTTTGTGGGTTGCCGATTATCTGATTAATCGGATGATCCATGGTCCATTTTAGAGTTAGAGGCATTGGAGGAGGAATAGAGTTTTGGAAAGAGGAAGAAGGTAAATCCGCTGGTGAGGAAAGAGTGTTTAAAGGTTCAGGGTTTTCTTCTGAAGAACTAATTTCAGAAGATTGATGATTTTGGGCAGGTTCAGAAGACAGGGTAATGTTTGGAGAGGAGAGGAAGGACATTGAGATGGATTATCATCATTTGCAGAAGTGCAATGATCGGTTGGTAAGAGGAAGATGGATTTGGGTAAGGCATATATCCTACACGGGAGTCTATCCAATGATTCAATTCTTCTTCATTACTAGAAAGAGAAGAAATTTGAAAATCATCAAATTTGACATGTATTGATTCATCAATACACTGGGAGGTTAAAGATTCTATCTGCCTTAGATACTGAAGAATATCCCATAAATATTCCTTCATCTGACTTTGGGTCAAATTTTCCAATATTTTCTCTATCATTTAGCACATAGCATACACATCCAAACACACGTAGAAAATCAACCTTTGGCTTTCGGCCAAAGAAGACTTCATAGGCTGTTTTGTTATGCCTTTTGACAATTAGAGATCTATTTTGGGTAAAGCATGCAGTGTTGATAGCTTCAGCCCAAAAATAGGTTGGAAGTTTAGATTCACTCAGCATGGATCAGGCGGCTTCACATAAAGTTCGATTCTTTCTTTCAAAAACACCATTTTGTTGAGGAGTACGAACAGATGAGAAATTTTGAGAAACTCCCTTGTTGTTGAAGAATTCTTCTAAAGCATTAATTCTGAATTTTGTTCCGTTGTCACTTCATACAGATCTGACAAGATGATTGTAGAGAGTTTTAGACTTTTTGATTAATCGAATGATTTCTTCAATAGCATCACTTTTATATTTGAGAACGATAACCTAAGTATATCGAGTGAATTCATCTACTATGACTAGCATGTATCTTTTTCCTCCAAGACTTAGAGTGTTGATTGGTCCACATAGATCCATGTGGAGCATTTGAAGAGGCTGGGAGATGGAAGAACATTGTTTGGTTTTGAAGGAGGATTTTGTGAGTTTTCCCTTTTCACAAGATCCACACAGTTTTTCTTTTTCAAAAAGCATTTTTGGCATTCCAATGACTAGATCTTTGTTAGAAAGCTTGTTCAGAGTTTTGAAGTTAAGATGAGAGAGACGTTTGTGCCACAGCCAACTTTGTCTGGCTACTTCTTCAAAGAGAAGACACATGGCTTTCCCGATGGCAGTTTCTTTCATGTTTATTATATAAACATCATTCTTTTGGGTACCAGCAAGTACCACTTTATCTTTCATATAAAGAATCAAACAAACACACAGTTGAAAAGTAACCTTGTAACCCATATCACACAGTTGACTGATGCTTAAAAGATTGTACATCAGTCTTTCAACATGGGCAACTCTTGAAAAGGTTATGGTTCCATTAGTTATGATACCATATCCTTTTGTGATTCCTTTGCCATTTCCCCCAAAAGTTACAATCGGTCCCTTTCTCTGGAGAAGTTTGAGTGTAAAGACCTATTCCCTATCATGTGTCTTGAGCACCCACTATCCATGTACCATATATGATATTTATTTGGTACCTGCAATCATGAACATATTAGTTTCTAGGTACCCATTTAGAAGTGGGTCCTTTGGGGTTAGATACAGTTTTCTGTCGAACAATGTAGATATTTGGACAATCTTTTGCAAGGTGAAAAGTATCACCACAGTTGTAGCATTTTATGTATATAAACACTTTTTGAGAACTGAAAGGGCCGAAAGTATCTTTTGAGAGAAACGGTTGGGAGGAGGCGCCAATTCCAGGTCTTGGTCCAAGAATTCCCTTCTAAGAAGATGGGACAAGGAAAGAAGAAGAGGCAGGGGTCTTGGATTTCTTCAAATTTATAGATCTAGGAATAAAGTCTGTAACTTGATCTGAGATCTTGGTTGAGTTGACTTTCGTTTTGAGAGTTTTGGAAAAACAGGAAATTTTTCAACCTATTATTTGATCTTTTTGAGGATTTGGGAGAGAGAGGTTTAGATTCATCAAGATTTAAGTATTTGATGAGGTTTTGAATAGGTTCGGTTGGTTCATTTGAGTTTTGTCCTTCAGGTTCGGCTACCTCAGAGGAAACATATCCTTTGGCTTTCACAAAGGTACCGAATTTCAAAATTTCCATGAGATAAAGAGAGTGAATAGAGGTGGAATCATCGGATGAGCAATCTAATAGATCATCATCAAAGGAATGAAATCCAACAGAATATCCTTGAGGATTGGAGGGTTGATGATTCAGAGTCATAGAAGATTCAGGGTTATCTTTTCCAAAACCTAAGCCAGTCTTATCATTGCATGATATTTGATCCTGAAGGATCTTTTCAAGATTTTTGGAGGATTTTGTCCATATAAGGAGAACTTCTTGTTCTTTTTCAAGTTTGCTAGAGATCTTGTTCTTTTCCTTAAAAAGACTATCATTTAAGTATCTAAGATTTTCCAAGTCAGCTTTTATTTTATCAAAATCTTTTAATTTTGAAAAATAGATTTGAAGTTGGTCATTCAAAGATTTTATGCGTAGATCAGCTTTCTTCTTTGATTCTTTTAGATTACAGAAATCAACAGTTAAAGAGTCAAAAGCATCTATCTTTTGATCGACAGAGAGAGAGAAAAAGGGATGTACCTGAGACAGAGAGGAAGATGGTTCTTTGGTAGATACCAAGGCTGTGGAGTAGGTTGATCTTTCCATTTCTTCTACTTCATCAATCTTGGCCATCATGCACTTAGTGACATATTCACTTTCACTTTCGGAAGTTGGCTCGTCCTCCCAGGTTTCGGCGACAAGAGTTTTTGCCTTGTCTTGGTTTCGTTCTTTTTCTCTTTTATATTTAGCCTTGTATTTCTTATACCCGGTCAGGTATTTAGATCTTGAAGAATTAGGATATCAGCTACTCCTCTCATCTGGCTTTTTAGCGGTCGATTTTGAGGAGTTATGGCCAGAGGGTTTAAAAGAAGCTTTGGATCTACACTCAGAAGCGAAACGTCCTTTCTTTCCACAATTAAAGCACTCTTCCTTTGCTTTATCAGAAGATTTTTGAGATGAAGAATTTTTACTGAATCTGGGCCGATTAGAAGGGAATACTCTATTTTTTAGATTTCCAGGTATCATGGCCATACTATCAGAAAGTATGTCTATAGCAGTCTCTTCACTTTCATCATCGGCTGCACTATAGTAAGCCTTCGATAAGTGAGATGAATCATCTTTGGTTTCTTTTTCAGACTCAGAAGAAGGATAAGTAATTCTAGGAACACACACAGGTTTCTTAGAGTCACTTATTAAAGCAATAGAAGAGGTTTTAATACTATTGATGAGAGATTTTCGTTGGGATTTAGTTTGCTCATAGTTTAGCAAAGTACCATATAGAGCAGTTAAAGGCATATGATCAAGATCTTTTAGTTGTCTTTATGCAAGTACAGATATTTTCCCAGAGGTCTGGAAGACAATCCATAAATTTGCATAGGAGTTCTTCATTGTCATATTCCTTACCCAACACCTTTAGATCATTCATAAGACTATTAAATCGATTGTAGTAAATAGAGAGAGAGATTCTCCTTTTTCAAGCATGAAGAGTTCATATTTTGTTACTAATAAAATCTTTTTACTTTTCTTTACTTCTTTAGTTCCTTCATAAAGAACACACAGAGTATCCCACATTTCCTTGGAAGTAGAAAGATTTACCAAGGAGTGGTATACTTCATCAGGAAGAGAAACAGCTAAAGCGGATTTGACTTTTATATCTAAAGCAAGTAGACGTTTGTCATCCTCGGTAGATTTATTTGGAGTTTGGATAATGTATCTACCAGTTGCTTCAGATTTTTCTTCGTCAGATTCTATGTCTTGTCCTTCTGCATCTTTTTGTGGGCCAAATCGAGCCCAGACCCTAGGAACGATGGGTCCTTCACTCAGAATGGTTGATACCTGTTGTTAATCCCTTTACATGATGCTTCAGAATGTCATTCCTTCTAGAGCCGTGTTTGAAGCCTATGAAGGACATGATGCCTCCTTCAAGATAGATATGGGTGATTCTGTAATTGCAGATTGTGATTGGGTGTATTTAGAGAGCCTCGTAACCCTTTTGAAGACCTCTTATGAGATGACGCTAAGAATCTTAGGCTCTCTTTATATCACTTCTAATTCTTACTTAACAGAGATATGTGATTTGGGGTTTGGGGTTTGGGGTTCGCGCTTAAGGAGATGATGGCTTCTCCGAATACAACTGAAGAGGTAAAACTATTTTCCTAATTTGACTTACATTATTACTTTATTTATATGTGCATCCTAGTTAGAGAAGTTGTTTGATATACTTGTCTTGAATTATATTCTTGTATTATTCATTATTAATAATTTACTGTTGGTCCTTAACAAGATAATGGTTGTTAAGTAAAGGATTTGTAGAAGGGGGTTGAATACAAATACACGCAGTTTTTTCACTTTTTAAATCTTTAATATATGAAATATTAAGAACTTACACATAGAAAATAGATTGTTGCGAAAAGAACAGATAAAATCTATTCTAACAATCTAAACACCTAGAAAACACTTAGACAACAGATAAATAACTAAACACCAACAAAGTTATTTAAAATTGTTTGACTCTTGCTGAATCAACTTAAGCACTTAGAAGATAACTTGTTGAAAGCGTATGTTGCATGGAAGCCCTTGATCTCCTTTTATAGTGCCCATGCATTAAATGCATGTGGACACTTGTCACAATACTATTTGTTTGCAGTATGTTCAATGGACAAAAGGTGGTGCCATTTCTTATACTATTAGAAAAAGGATGATGTCATTCCTTATAGTACAAAAGGAGATGTCACTATTCATCATTTCTTTACGTCTGCAGTTGTCACATCAAACCATTTTGCAATAAGACAAACAATCCTTTTTCTGAGCTTTAAGGAGAATGTTTGAACTTAAGGCTTGATGCCCATGTTCTTGTATTTATTATGACCAAAGGAGTATCTTCATAAATGTCATCCGAATTCACCATGTAAGGCAACTAGCCGAATATCTTCAAGAGATATATCGGCGACTACCATGTATCGGCTAGTGCACCCCAGCCAATTTTGGTCTATGAAGTTCGGCGACCTTGTGCTTTAATTCAGCTTCAAGTCTGGATTATATTCGGTGAACATATCTTCATTTCCACAATGTAGATAGATTCCCTTTGTATCAGCTAGTCTTCGATTCGCTGAACTTGTTGAGAAATGTCAGATTTCTTCAAAGAACCTAATACAAGATATAATAGTTAAGAATGAAACTGAGGGGTCATCACCAAATCATCGGTGACCCAACATTTACTGTACTTGTCTTGAATTTTATATAAACAGGGCATGGGTGAAAAAATGAAGGATAAGTTTGATAAATATTGGAGTGATCCAGAGAAGATGAACTTGGTGATTTTCTTTGCCAACATTTTTTATCCAAGGGATAAAGTGGAGTACATGTCATCCCAGTTCGAGTAGTTGTTTGGTAAAGAAAGAGATGAAGCATGTTTTAGGAACGTAAAGCTTCAACTCGCTTCCTTGTTTGAAGATTATGTGCAAGAATATTCTGAACCTTCTAAATCTCAATCCCAATCTCAAACCGAATCCCAATCTCAAACGGGAAAAGGTCTCCCCCCTCTTGGAAGTTCACAGTCTGAATTTAAAACTTTGGTGAAGAAGCAAAACCTTGAAAGTGGGGCCTTAGATAGAAAAAGTGAGCTTGATGTGTACCTAGGAGAGCCATTATAGATGATAATGGCAATGAATTTGATTTGCTTACATGGTGAAAATTGAATAGTGCACGGTTTCCCATTCTTTCAAAAGTTGCGAGAGATGTCCTTGCCGTACCCATATCTACGGTTACATTTGAATTAATCTTTAGTACAAGGTAGGGTGTTGGATAATTTTAGGAGTTCTCTAACTCCTAAAATAGTTGAAGCACTTATATATACACAAGATTGGTTAAGGGGCCCTCTTGAACCACTTGTAGTGGAAGAAAATTTGGAGGACCTCGAGAACTTTGAGAAAGGTACGAGTACGACATTAGTTTATGAGTTATCATTTATAAATTATAGTTATGACTTTAAAGTTTGTTACTTTAATTTTAAAACATATAGAAATGGAGAATTTGAGAATTCAAACTTCTTCGGCTCGTGGTGAAGATATTAGTACACAAGCTTCAAATGATTTGGGAGAAATTGAAGTTGATTCATGATTATTAGGAAAGGTACTTTTAAATTTTAATTTTAATTTGTTAATTTTAATTTTACATGATTTTTTATTTTAAATTTTATAGGATTCAAATGAAGTTGGAGTTGGAGACTTGGAGTTGGAGCGTTGGAACTTGGAACTTGGATGACGTTTGGTAATTGGTATTTGGTAATGGTTGAAATTTAGATATTTGGAATTGTTCATTGTTTGAATGAACTTTGCTAGTTTACTTTGGCATTTGCTGATTAGTTTGACATTTGGTAATGCCTAGAATTTAGATTGTTTGGAGTTTTGGATGAACTTTACTTTGGCATTTGGTAATGATTTGGTTAGAACTTAGATGGTTTGGTAATGCCATAATGGCACGTTGGTAATGATTTGGTTATATACAAATAGAATTCTGCGGAAAGCCGTATTCAATGAAAGTCGTATGTACGGCTTGGAGGGAGATCTTATGTATAAGGTATTTACGTAATTACGTTTGTTATTTTAAGTTTTTAACTTATTAGTTTCTTATTTGGTGATTTATCATTTATGTAGTATTGTTATTTGCTTTTTCCTGTATTGGATTATTGGTCTTAGTTGGTGCATCTGGATTCTTGAAAAAGGCCCAAAATGACAAAAAAAAAACCTAGCCCATTATCTGAATTGACCCGAATACCCGACCCGAACCACCCGAAACCTGAACATCCGAACGTATTTTGGGGTTGTACCAAATCCGATATCCGATCAGGTTCTGGGTTTGGGGGCTCGACCCGACCCGACCGATGCTCACCCTTACCATCAAGCGACGGGGCGGACCTTAGACCCGTGGCGCCAGCCGCTCAACTCGTAGATGCAGGCAGGTGGTAGCCGGTTTCGGTTTCGGTTTCGGTTTCGGTTTCGGTTCGGGATTCGGTATTGGATTTTTGCGTATTTGGTTTTGGTACTAACCGATTTCGGTACCGGTTCTAGTCCCGAAAATACCGAACTGAACCGGGAATTTTAAGGGGCACTTTTAATATGAATTAGGTAACAATATCTTTCCTTTTCCCAGCCATGATATCTTCCGTTTTTATAGAAAATCCACCTACATTAGTACAATTTTTGGTTCTTGTAATTCTCCACCTTAAAAAATACCAAAAAAATTTCTTGCAATTCTTCAAATTTCGGTTCTTGTAATTCTCCAAAATCGATTCCATAATTCTCCAAAACCCAGTTCTTGTTATTGCGTTTAAGTGATTTTGGTTTTTGTTATTGCGTTTAATGGTCAACGGTGAAAAACCTTAGTGGTCCCAAAAAATGGTACCAGATGGTTCTAGTCCCGAAAATCCCGAAACTGAACCGAACCGGTATCGAATCGTGGTATTCGGTTCCATAAGTAGTCGTCCCATAAATTTGGTACCATTCGGTTTGGTACTGGTTCGGTACCGAGCTCACCCCTAGTAGCCAACTCACCAGCCAAAGATGAAAACACACCCCAGCACCACCAACCGTTATGGGAGACGACATGTTAAATACGGTTCTAGCGGTGGTTTTAGGCGATGATCCAGGAGGCACGAATAGAGGACTCGCCTTGGTACCTACCTTGGAAGAGGATCAAGCGGGTGACAATCGGCTACAAGTCGATGGTCAGCACACATCACATGGGTTAAAACCTAGTGTATGTCGTCAGTTTCCAAAAAGGAAAGGGTCCGACTCGTTCTTCTTGCCTTATTACTACTACTGCATTTAATTAAAATGCAATCAAAGTGGCTCTAATACCACTGTAGGGTTTCAAAATAGTTTTGTAACCATTAAAATGCACTGAAAATTAATTTTAGGTTACAGTATTTAAAAAAGTTTTCAAAAACAAATCATGAGTTTGATCGAATGATGTATTTAATTAATTCTAAACAAACCATTGGGTGTTTAGAGTTATATCTTTTAGATTTGTGGATGGTTCTGACGGAGCACTTAGAAATCAAAGCAAACCACACTTGTGGCCTCCACTGGGTGCTAGCCCAAAACCCTAGATCAAATATGTGTTTTTTTCATAAAGAAAGAAAATGTTCCTTTCTGCTTTTCTTGATAGCTAAAATCTAAAAGATTCAATCCCGTTGATCTTTAACTTATCATCTTATGTATAAGCACTGAAGTTATAGATTGGCTATAATCCAAATAAGGTTATGTAATTATCTTAAACTTTTATATAATTACATGTATTTGTAGATAACACCATGTATTTATCATAATTACATTTTAACACATTTTATAATTATCTTCAAGAATAATTATTTTAACAATCAACATGATTTAATTCGGTTTTCTAAAAATAGAGGCAAATGTATTCTTTGTATGCGACTGTACAGGTTTACATACTTGTTCACAGTGTTCTTGTGCGACACATGTCGTTGCATATAATAACTTACACCAAGATTTTTCACAAACATCATAGACGAATCTCAAAGAATATTAGTGACATTCTGTTAAAACCTACATACTCTAGGGACGAAAAATGCTATTTACGCCTATGAAAAGATTAAGAAATAAACAAGAGTAAAAAATATCTTAAATCCAGACATGAGTCAGAAGTAATGATCTCTTCATTACAAAGAATGTCTCTCTTTTCCTCTATTCATTTCTAATTGAAAACTACCTTTGTAACCCATATACCTCCCTAAATGCTTCTCAATTCTTCAATGCAACTAAATCTACTACTCATAGTTTCTTAGTTCGGTGGTATCTTGTTTAATCATACATTTTTTTTCATTAAGTAATGTTAGATAGGTTCCAAGTAGGATAGATCGATTATACACAATGTAAGTGCATCCATTTTTCCTTGAATCTCATTTTCCATTAAAACAATGTTAGATAGGTTCTAAGTAGAATCGATCGATTATACTCCGGGTTGATCACAAGTCCTTGAATCTCAATTTTCCTTTCTCGGTCCTTGCTAACCAAATGAAAATCATTTGATTAGCAAGGCTCGAGAAAGGAAAAATGAGATTTAAGGACTTGTGATCAACTCGGAGTGGGTGGAGGAACCGGAGATAATAAAAGAATACGTGATGGATTTTTATCAAGAGAAATTCGCTAAAATAAGGGATTACATCCCAAAGATGAAAATGGACCGCTTGAAGAAAATATCGATGGAAGAAGCACAATTCTTGGAAAGAAGAATCTCGGAAGAAGAATTATGGGAGGCTTTAAATGAGTGTGAAAGAAACAAGTCACCGGGTCCGGATGGGTTCACGATTGAATTGTTAAAGAGATTTTGGGATATAGTGAAGGTGGACTTTTTGGCCATGGTTGATTGGTTTTGGGAAAAAGAAGAGTTTAGTGATGGATGCAACTCATCATTTTTGACATTGATTCCAAAAAATGATAGCCCTCTAGGGCTAAACGAGTATAGACCCATTAGTCTAATTGGGATACTCTACAAGGTTATCTCAAAAAATTTCGTCGGAAGAATGAAGACCGGTGATGGAAAAGATTATAAGTATGGAACAAAGTGCTTTCATAAGAGGAAGGTCTATTCTAGGTGGGGTGTTAGTAGCAAATGAAACGATAGTTTTTTTTTAAGAAAAAGAGTTTGATTTTTAAAGTAGACTTTGAGAAGCCATACGACACGGTGGAATGGTTGTTTTCTTTTGGATGTGTTGAATAATATGGGCTTCGGACACAAGTGGAGAAAGTGGGTGGGGAGTTGTTTGAAGACGTCAAGAATTTCGGTGCTAGTGAATGGACGCCGACAAATGAATTCGCAATGGAAAGAGGACTATGACAAGGTGATCCCCTTGCACCTTTCCTCTTTTTGGTAGTAGCGGAGTGTCTACACATCATGGAAGAGGAAGCAATTGAGAAAGGACATTTTAAAGGAGTAAAAGTTGGGAGGGCCGGAATAAAGGTGTCACTGTTGGAGAAGGTCCCAACTGTCAACCCGATTGTTGGAACCGCGTAGGCAAACAAGGGTAATCGATCACTGGATTAAATTGAGAATCGTGTGAGACACTTTCCGAATTGATATTTCGACCCTATGCCTGGGTTTCACGAAATTCAATCTACGATAAGACTGAAAACACTTTCGTTCTTAGACACAAAAATGAGAGCAATTTTCTGGAAAGTATATGGGAGTATTGTTCAAAAAACCGTATCTAAATCCATGAGTATAGATCCTTATTTATACTCATAATAACGTAACTGAAAATATAATCATGGCTGAAATTTAGGAGTAGTGGTCAGTTACACAATTTCTTGTAACTGCTCAATAATTGCACATTTAATGCACAGTAATCGTTTCAGAAATAACTGATCAGAGTTGACCATCCAAAACCTCTGGTCTAAAGTCCAGAAGACGAACCTCTGTATAGTCCATGCAGAGCTTCTGAGCCTTTAAGCAAAACTCTAAGTCCAGAGAACCTATCCAGAGCTTCTATATACACTCTGTCTCGACTGGCTCGACTGGCTCGACTGGCCCAGTCGAGTCTTCCAGAAGACCACAGAAGCTTCTGAGAGCTTCTGTATAAGCAAACTTCTGGATCATGCTTCTGAATCATACATCTGAATCTTATTTCCCACTTTTACTCCAAGTCCAATTTCAGCTTGACCGACTCGACTGGCTCGACTGGCCCAGTCGGGCATCCCAGAGGGTATCAACATCCAAACCAGTATAGACTCGACTGGTTCTACTGGCCCAGTCGAGTATTCCAGAGGATGCCAACCCAAATTCACAAAGGTCGAATGGAACCAGTCGAGTTTGACTGGGTTCTAGTCGAACCTTGTAGTATTCAGTTGTTACCGGGTTCATACTCGTCTTATAACAAGTGTGCACTCCGCACCACCTAACTTGAATTAGATCACGGTATAAAACCCATATAGACATCATGTTATTTCCAATCACATAAATGGACCGGTGACACTAAAATCACCAACAATCCTCCCCCATTTTAGTGTGACCCATGAAATAACATCTTAAAATAAACAACACCAAACTTGCACATAAATGAAAATGTCGAATCGATTGAATTTCCATCTTAGTATTTTACACATTTTAAATATTCGAGAATCAAGGTGTCCCAAGGATTGAACCCATCAACCCATTTGAATACCTAAAGATAAAATACATACAAGTTTCACCTACTCGTCAAGAAAATAAATGTGACACAATTATAAAGCCGAGTGTCCTAATCCTCTCATGATCGTATAAAGGCCAAGTCCCCAACCTTCTAAAATGCGGCTACACTTCACGATCACATAGGTAATTCCTTTACTTCGTGTACCTACAAATACACTTTCTCAAAGGAATTATTAAGAAAATAAACTTCAACCTACTTACTGTAGTACCGAACACATACCTGGGATGATTTATCATGTGTTCCAATCTTATAAGTGTGAGCTTTCCTCATTGAATTCAGCCCCTAATGTCATATTAGAGAGTAATTGAGTGTCTCACCATTATAGATTTATAAGGACTTTAATCCCATCCCAATGGCAGACTTGTGCACTAAGTCTCTTGCCAAACCCTTGGTCAGATGATCCGCCAAATTTTGTTGCGGTCTAACAAACTCAACAGAGATTACACCATTCATGATTAATTCTGTAATCATACTGTGTCTAACACCCAGGTGTCTAGACTTGCCATTATACACTTGGCTATAAGCCTTAGCCAAAGTGGATGCACTATCACAATGGATAGAAATAGGTGCAATCGGCTTCGACCACAATGGAATCTCATAAACAAGATTCTTTAACCATTCTGCCTCTTTACCGGGAGCGGCTAAAGCCACAAACTCAGATTCCATTGTTGAGTTTGTAATACAACGTTGCTTCTTTGATGCCCAAGAAATAGCACCACCTCCAAGCAAAAATACCCAACCACTCGTCGAAGAGTGGTTCTCCATGTTAGATATCCAACTTGCATCTGAGTATCCTTCTAACACCGAAGGATATCCCAAATAACTCAAACCATAATCCATGGTACCCTTGAGATATTTAAATACTCTTTGAATAGCTTGCCAATGTTGAGTGTTCGGATTACTAGTATACCGACTCAACCGTCCCACGGCATAAGCTATATCCGGCCTTATACTTGTCATGGCATACATCAAGCTACCAATAGCCTTAGAGTATTCTAGTTGTGAAACAGAAGTGCCCGTATTTGGCATTAATTTCACACTAGGATCCATCTGAGTACTCACGGGAGAACAATCACTATAATTGAACTTTTTGAGAATTTTCTTAACATAGTGTGATTGTGTCATAACAATTCATTTGTTAACCCGCTTAATTCTAATACCAAGAAGTACATCAGCCTCCCCCATATCTTTCATGGAAAAATTAGATGATAACAATTTTTTTAGTTTCATCTACCTGATTTTGATCAGTTCCAAAAATCAGCATGTCATCCACATACAAACAGATGATAACACCCGCACCTTTAGCATCAAATCTGCTATAAACACATTTATCACTTTTTTTTAGAGAAAATAACCTCATCAAACGTTTGATGCCACTGTTTGGGTGCTTGTTTCAGCCCATACAAGGATTTCACAAGTTTACACACCTTATGCTCGTTTCCGGGCATAACAAACCCTTCCGGTTGTTTCATGTAAACTTCTTCATGAAGATCACCATTCAAGAAGGCTGTTTTAACATCCATTTGATGGATAACCAGGTTGTGAATTGCAGCCAAGGCAACCAACAACCTAATAGTTGAAATACGAGCTACCGGAGCATACGTATCGAAATAGTCAATACCGGGTTTTTGTCGAAACCCTTGAATGACTAGCCGGGCTTTGAATTTATCAATTGTCCCATCAACTTTCATCTTCTTTTTGAAGATCCATTTGCATCCAAGTGGTTTAGAACCTAGAGGCAAATCAGATAACACCCAAGTGTTATTCTCAAGAATCGATGACATTTCGTCATCAATTGCTTCTTTCCAAAAAGACACATCTCGAGACTCCATCGCTTCTTGGAAGGTATTTGGGTCATCTTCAACACTATAACAATAAGAGTATTGAAGCCCAAGTTCATTTCTCGAAACTTCAACCAAATAAAGTTGAAAATCATCACCGATATTTTTGGCGATTCGGCCTCTTTTGCTTCTTCGGACCTGCTGCGTTTCTGGGGTTGAAACGCCATCCATACTTTCTGGATTTTGCACTTCATTAGTTATAGGAATCAGATCCTTAGGCCTTTGGATAGATGAAAAGCGCATCTCATCGAAAATCGCATCTCACGACTCGATAACGGTATTTTTCGACACCGAATCACTAGATTCTATTACGTAGAACTTATATGCATTGGATTTTGCTGCATATCCAATGAATATACAATCAATTCCACGTTCACCCAAAGTCTTTCTTTTGGGCTCGGGTAGTTTCACAACTGCCCGACAACCCCAAATTCGAAAATAATTCAAACTTGGAGTTTTCTTGAACCATAGTTCATATGGGGTTGTTTTGTTCCGTTTGTTTGGAACTCTATTCAAAACATAACAGGCTGTCAACATAGCCTCTCCCCAAAATCCCTTACTCAATCCCGAGTATGAGAGCATCGAGTTTACCATTTCTTTTAAAACTCGACTTTTCCGTTCGGAAACCCCATTTTGTTGAGGTGTGTACGGAGCCGTAGTCTCATGGAGTATACAAACTGATTGGAAGTATTGAGGGTCCATATATTCCCCTCCCCGATCAGTTCGGAGACGTTTAACTGAACCACCCATTGTAGTTCAACCTCGGTTTTGCATATTTTGAATTTTTCCAAAGCTTCATCTTTGGCATGTAACAAGTACACATAACAAAACCGAGTGTTGTCATCAAGAAATGTGACAACATACTTCTTATTAACCAACGAAGGAGTAGAATGAAAGTCACATAAATCACTATGTATAAGTTCCAAAACATCCGACTTTCTTTCGACAGTCGGAAAGGGCTGTTTTGTGACTTTCGTAAGCATACATGTTTTACATGTTTCTGTATGAATATCAAAGGCTGGAATAAGACCATCCTTTGACATTTCATGCATTCTTCTAAAATTCACGTGACCCAGTCTAGCATGCCAAACCATTGAGTCGTGGATTTTAGACGAAGAGGATGACAATATAAATGCAGAATTTTCATAATTGAAAACTTTGGATATAACATTCAAACGAAACATTTTATTAAAATAATATCCAAAACCAACAAATTTACCATGTCGAGATAGAATGTATCTATCTGAATCATAAACTTGTCTATACCCTAAACAATTCAATCTACCTCCACTAACTAAATTCTTTCGAATTTTAGGAACAAACAAAACATCAGATAAGCTAATACGGTTTCCAGAAGTAAACTCTAAATTAACTACTCCAAATCCACAAATCGGTGCGGTCGACTCGTTCCAGATATTTAGTACAGATCCATCTTCAACCGGTGTCAATCTCTCGAACCAGCGTTGATCTTTACAACATGGCATGTCGCCCCCGAGTCTACCCACCATGCACAATCATCATCCTGTACATAGAAAGACTCCGGAATAAGTGAAACATAATAAATATTTTCAGATTTATTATCAAAGTTAGTCAAAAACTGACCTCCTTTCACTTGAGCTTGGTCCTTAGACCCGACTCCACTTGTTCCAGCACCGTTGTTATTCAACTTAACCCGGCAATCACGTTTGGTATGGCCCACCTTGTTGCATCTCCAACAAACCAAATCCTTCTTCTTCTTGAAGGATTTATTGAGTCCATCAAACTTTCGTTTCTTGCCTTTTCCTTGATTATTGGAGTTGGTTTTCTTCTCTTCAACCATATTAACCGAGGGCTGTCCAGATTCAACTTTGGATTTGGATATGTCATTTTCTTGCACCCGAAGAGATTCTTCGATGCGTAAGTGACTCCCAAGTTGAACCAATGACAGTTCCTCCTTTTGATGTTTCAAATTGTGCTTGAAATCCTTCCAAGAGGGAGGAAGTTTGTCAATCACACTCGACACAGCAATGGACTCATCCATGTTCATTTTGTGTAGAGTGAATTGACCATAAATGCGAAGTATCTCATGATACTGTTCCATTACGGGCCTTGAGTCAACCATTTTATAATTATTAAAATCGTTCACCAAGAACTTCTTACTAGAAGCATCTTTAGCGATATATTTTGACTCATAGGAATCCCATAATTTCTTCGCACTTTTAGCACTTTGGTAGATATCAAAGAGGGAATCACACATACCGTTTAGAATATGACCTCTGCAGATATAGTCATCATTCTCCCACTTACCTCTCCTCCGGGTCTGCTCCAACGTCTCGTTCTCCATGATTTCTGGAATGGGAGTACACAGCACGTACACCACTTTCAGAGTCGTTAACAGAAAATGCATCTTTCTCTGCCAACGTCTAAAGTCAGCCCCTTCGAACTTCTCCAGCTTTCCGAACTTTGAAGTCATCTATTTCACAGATTCAGCCATGATCGACATCAACAAAATATCAATTCGATTGTTGGAGAAGGTCCCAACTGTCAACCCGATTGTTGGAACTGCGTAGGCAAACAAGGGTAATCGATCACTGGATTAAATTGAGAATCGTGTGAGACACTTTCCGAATTGATATTTCGACCCTTTGCCTGGGTTTCACGAAATTCAATCTAGGATAAGACTCAAAACACTTTCGTTCTTAGGCACAAAAACGAGAGCAATTTTCTAGAGAGTATATGGGACTATTGTTCAAAAAACCGTATCTAAATCCATGAGTATAGATCCTTATTTATACTCATAATAACGTAACTGAAAATATAATCATGGCTGAAATTTAGGAGTAGTGGTCAGTTACACAATTTCTTGTAACTGCTCAATAACTGCACATTTAATGCACAGTAACTGTTTCAGAGATAACTGATCAGAGTTGACCATCCAGAACCTCTGATCTAAAGTCCAGAAGACGAACCTCTGTATAGTCCATGCAGAGCTTCTGAGCCTTTAAGCAAAACTCTAAGTCAAAAGAACCTATCCAGAACTTCTGTATACACTCTGGCTCGACTGGCCCAGTCGAGTCTTCCAGAAGACCATATAAGCAAACTTTTGGATCATGCTTCTGAATCATACTTCTGAATCTTATTTCCCACTTTTACTCCAAGTCCAATTTCAGCTCGACCGACTCGACTGGCTCGACTGGCCCAGTCGGGCATTCCAGAGGGTATCAACATCCAAACCAATATAGACTCGACTGGTTCTACTGGCCCAGTCGAGTATTCCAGAGGATGCCAACCCAAATTCACAAAGGTCGAATGGAACCAGTCGAGTTTGACTAGGTTCCAGTCGAACCTTGTAGTATTCAGTTGTTACCGGGTTCATACTCATCTTATAACAAGCGTGCACTCTGCACCACCTAACTTGAATTAGATCACAATATAAAACCCATATAGACATCATGTTATTTCCAATCACATAAATGGACCGGTGACACTAAAATCACAAACAGTCACATCATCAATATGTGGACGATGTGGTATTTTTTGGACTATGGGACACAACGAACATAAAAAATCTTATAAAATTGCTTCGTTGTTTTTATGAGGTGTCGGGCTTAAGGATGAACTTGAGTAGGAGTCTCGGAAGAGGAAAACTCAATGTGGGCAAGTAGCTTGGGATGTGGAAGTGGGAATTGCCTTTCATTTATCTCGGTCTCCGGTTGGAGCTCAATGGGAAGAGTAAAAATGTGGAAACCGGTGATTGAGAAGATGAAGAAAAAACTAGCCGCTTGGAAAGCAAGACTGATATCCTTTGGAGGATGTTGGACCATGGTAAGATCGGTACTTGGTAGTGTCTCGCTATTTTATTTATCCTTGTTTCGTGCCCCGAAGAGTGGGATTTCGGAACTTGAGAGAATTCGGTGTCATTCCTTTTGAGGAGGGGGGGGAGAGTTCGGGGAAAAGTGTGGGTAAAATGGGAAAAGGTTTACGTGACTTTTGGTAGACACGATTTGTGGGATTTGGCGGAGGCAGGAAAGAAGGATTGGTCGGTTTTGGTGGAGGTTTGAAGAGATGCTTCGTAACTGCGAAGCTTTTCATGGAGTTCATCAAATGAAATTGGAGAATCTCTGGCTTGAACCGCCCGGGCCAATTCTTTGTAGTCTTCACCAAGTCCCTCGAGAATCATGTCCGAAAGATCTTCATCATCAACCGGTGCGCCAAGGATTCCAAGTTCATTGGCCCTAGCTTTGATCATTTGAAGGAACTCCGAGATGCCCATGGATCCCTTTGTGATTTGTTTTAACTGATTCTTTACCTCCTTGATTCTTCCACATGACGGTTTGGCATAAGTGTTAGCCAATATTGTCCAGGCTTCTCTCGATGTCTGCGCTCGAGCAATGAATGGAACTATCGTGGGAGATAGAGAACCAATTATAGCATTTAAAAGAAGTTGATCTTTTCTGATCCAGAGAGTGTGTTCCGGATTTGGTGGTGTTGTTCCTGGAAGGACGGTTGCTGGACAAGGATGTGAGTCATCGATGAACTTTTGGAGATCATACCCAATAAAAAGAGTCTGAAATTGTAGTTTCCAGGGTACATAATTGGTGGAGGTAAGCTTTAATGGAGCTTGAGCGGCAACGTTGATGCTAACCAGGGCATTTGAATTTGGGTTCTGAACTCCGGTGGTGGCACCAGGTATGGTGGTGTTGACATTATTAGTCAATGAGATAAAGAAAGGAGGAAAGAGATGGGTAAAAAAAAAAGTTAGGTTGAATGCTCTGATACCATAACACAATATAGAGAAAAGGTTGATTTTGTATATTCAAATGAGAACCTTGTCGTAAAATAAATACAAGAGAAACCTACCTAACCTATCTAAAGGTAAGCCTATAAATGAGGAAGATGAGGTTTAAATGTACAACAGAAAAGGCAACAGATAAAGTTGATAAAAGCTGATAAGCTACAGCTATACAGAAAAGTCAAAAAGACTTATCTGTATTATTAAGGACCTAAATTGGGATCTTGCGGGAAGTGGTGGTGGAGGTTTCACAAGGAGAAGGAGAGCTTTTGGAAAAGAGTGATTGTAAGCATTTATGGGAGGGATGGGGGAGTGCCGGATAGCGAAGGAAGGGGGGGAGGAAGGGTAATACGGTTTGGGATAACATCATAAAAGTAGGTTATGATATCGATAAGGAAGGCATTGGTTTCACCGGTTCCTTTGGAAAGGTATTAGAAGATGGGTCGAATACGGTGAGTTGCGTTGTCTATTTCATTTGGATAAATAGAAACAAGAATCTGTTTGGAAGAATAAAAGCTATCCTTCGGAACATTTGTTTGAATTGCAACTTAAAATATTCGAGTGGATACCGGTAAGAGATAAGGATCTCGGAATCGTGGAACCATTTGGATAGGAAGATCGATGCAGCGGTTTGACTCATCAGAGATAAGGGGCGCATGAGGAAGGTGGGTTGTCCACAGTTTAGTAGCCACAAGCTGCTAGAATGTGTCACAGCTGAGTTTACTTTGAGTTCTGGAATGCATAGTCAGGGATCGAGGACGCCGGTTGGTAACAGCTCCGGTTCTTGATAAGTGGTGACAGTCTTCTGCTCTTGGACTAAGACTTGTATAAAAACTCTTGTAACAGGTTTTTTGTGGTTGGTAATACATGTGGTTTGTTGTTCAAAAAAAGAAAAAAGAAAAAAGAAAAAAAAAAGTGCATTCATTATTTTATAAGCTTCAAGCCTTTAATTGAATATGTTAGTGATTGATTAGTTCAATGATATTTTTTTAATTGAGTATGTTACTACTTCGATTGATTGATTTCAATATAAACCATTCAGTAAGTTTTGCTTAATGCAGGCCAAAGAGCGACAATCACCTTCACTTCAACTAAAAACATCCTCTTGATTTGCAAGATTTGATGAGATTTGAAATTAATCCAATAATTGGTTTAAAGAAAAATCCATAATTAAAATCATTGGATAGTTGATGCTTCATATGATTTGTTTGTATAATGTTTTAAAATATCTTAAAAATATTCGTTTTGTACTAAGCAATTAACAAAATGTAATTTAATTATTTATATAAATTATAAAATTTCATTTCGTTTCATTTCAAATCCTACAAGCTAAACAAACTAACTAATTCCAAATCCTATCACGAAAATCCAAAAAAAAAATCAACTCAACAGTCCGTCAAACCAAACGGCACTTTATTTACTACTAAAAAGTAAATCAGAACAAAACCCATAAAACTCATATTTTGTACATTAAATCAAATTACTTAAAAATAAAAAATAAAAATTATTTAGACATATATATATATATATAGAGAGAGAGAGAGAGAGAGAATATAAAAAGAGTGGGAAGATGGTAGAGTAATAGAAGAGTAGTGAGCTATATGAGTCATACAAATCACACACCTTAAACATGAAAACACAACCATTCCAACAAAAGGAATGAAAGCAAAGCTTTTGCCATTTTCAAACACAATTTTGAAAATATGCTTTTATTCTCCTTTGAATCCAATTACACAAAACAAACTCATTTTGCTGGAGATGCAAATCTCGACTTATCTCTTGTTCGATTTGATCCTCTATCTATCGGTGATGATGTCTTTCCTCCAACACCTACTTGCCGTAGCATCTCTGTGCACACCAAAACCATTTTTTAAAACTAACTTTTAATTCTTTCAAATGGGTATCTCCTCATAATTGACATCTCAAACCATTAGGTGTACGGTTTATATCTGAGATGAGTGAAAATGTAACCTACTTTAGTCCAACTGTTTGAGATATCACATCTGAGGGTACCAAAATTAAGGTTTTAAAAATAGGAAATAAACCAAAATACACTGAATTTTTTTCTTTTTTATAACATTAAAATCATACCTCGTTTTAACTCAAGTTCATGGTCAAGCTCCTCCTTCCACTTTCTTTGTACTTCGGAGAAGTTCACACTGCAAATACCACATTTAATTTCAGCACATATGAGCATTAACACGTAAAAACTCGAAAGATAAACCAAACAGATCCGGTATATATATATATATATATATATATAGAGAGAGAGAGGGAGGATATAAACGAGAAAGCTAACTATTTAAGAGACTACGAAAACAGCCAAATCACATGTGATTTTACATTAATTCAAAAAAAGGTGTGCAGGCGACTTTGGTCGCATCTTCAGGTCGCGGGGCGAAGTCGCGTGAATCAAATGTGATTTTGTACGTGATGTTAGTATAAAATCATATGTAATTCGACTGTTCTCTTATTCCCTTAAATAGGTACCGTTCTCGTTTATATATATATATATATATATAGGGGAGATTTCAAATACAAACCACGTCAATTCGTACAAACCGTACAAACCCCGTGTTTCATTGTTTTTTTGAATAATTTTTTTTCATGAAATTGTTTAATATGATGAATTTGTTTCATATAATTCTTTTCTTCATGAAATTATTTTTCTTTCTACATGAAAATGAATTGATTCATGAAACTCTCTATTTGATGAATCTTGTTTCACATATTCTTGATTCACCAACCTTCATGTATTCTTGATGAAATTTTTTCATATATTATTGACTAATCAACCTTAATAATTAAGAAAAAGTGAAAAAATTAAAAAAAAAATATTGGTTGCATGCGGTTTGTACGAATTGACGCGGTTTGTAACGGAAATCAACCCTATATATATATATATATATATAGAGAGAGAGAGAGAAAGAGAGGAAAGTTTAAATGCAAACTCAAATTTGGTTGCGAACACGAGGACAAAAGAGAGTGTGACGCGTGTCATATTCAGACAGAAAAATGAACGGGAAATATTCAGACTGAATAACACTACATTCAGTGTGAATAACACTATATTCGGTCTGAATATTTCCCTTCATTATTCGGTCTAAATATGACACGTGTCGCACTCTGTTTTGTCCTCGTGTTCACAACCAAATTTGAGTTCTCCTTTGAACCCGCCCCTATATATATATATATATATAGAGAGAGAGAGAGAGAGAAAGAGAGTTTCAAGGGAAAACACTAAAAAAAGAGAAAACTAAAGAACACCCTGGATCCCTCCATCCGGACGGTATGCATTAATGCATACAAGCGTTTTTTTTTCTATGCACCAATGCTTCTATAATTACATATGCATTAGTGCATATGCACAAATGCATGTTACAAATTACCAGTATGTGCATACCATCCAGCTGGAGGGCTCCCAGGGTGTTCTTCGGTTCTCTTTTTTTCTGCGGTTTTCCCCTGAACCTGACCCTATGTATATATATGCCACCCAGAGGTGGGGTCTAGGGGTAAGATTCCCCAAATAGTGGAGCAACTTTTTCCATGAAAACCTCCGCCTTGTATATATAATAAAACCTAAGAAGCCATATATACAAACGAACCTAGGACTAGTTGCTTCTTGTTGAGATTCCGCCCCCATCATGTCATTACATTGTGGTGACGGAAGATCCATCGGACTATGAGCATTTTCTTCACCACTCACATTTGACGTGCGTCGACTTCCACTCCCAGGGCTTGCATTACTTGCAGCATCAACTGCTTTATAAGGAGTACCACCACCAAGTGGGAATCGATTAGGAGACCTGCTTTTTGGTGGCAGTTTCAAGTAATTAGGACCACCACTTCCATTCTCAACATTCTCCATTGAGCAGGTAGGAACTACACTGTTGTAGAACTCTTCGTATAAAGGCGTTTGAAGTCTTTTCAGTTCTAATGCCTGGAATGAATGTCATATAAACTATAAATAAGCAGCCAAATCCATACTCCATCCCATTTATAGTTATATGAAATCTAGGGGTGGCAATTGTGTCGTGTTTGGGTTGGCGGGTCAGGAAGACTCAACCCGGACATGACCCATTTAACTAACTGTGTTGCATTGATCAACCCTAACCCGTATACGCTTGGGTTCACGGGTTGGCGGGTCATAAAATGGTTGGTGGGTTGAGAGTATGAAGACGTGAACTGAGTGAATACTGATTACGTTAGGGTTAGAATAAAATAGCTTTTTTAAAATCTATAACTTTAAACGGGTTGGCGGGTCATAAACGGGTTGGCGGGTTAAAAATCTATAATTTTAAACGGGTTAGTGGGTTGAGAGTATGAAGACGTGAACTGAGTGATTACTGATTAGGTTAGGGTTAGAACAAAATAATTTTTTTTATATCTATTATTTTAAACGGGTTGGTGGGTCATAAATAGGTTGGTGGGTTAAAAATCCATAATTTTAAAGGGGTTGGCGGGTCAACCTGCGAACATATACATCAACCCCAACACGACCCGTATAATAAACGGGTTGGCGGGTCAGAAACGAGAGTTGCCACCCCTAAATTATGAACTCTTAATGAATATGTATTCATATCAATTTCAGAAGCTCATAAAGGTTCCTTTACGGGATAAAGACTTATTCGTTGTATTTGCGCAAAACTATGCATAAAAAAAGTACCTTATCATCCAGAAAGGCTCTTATTTTAGATTCAGTAAGCTCATCGTCATCCTCAGAGAGGGATCGACCAAATTGAAATGAAGTACAGCTGTCAGTAGGAGATTTAATCATGTTATCCACAACTCCATCTAAATGTTGTTCATCGTCCAAGGTTGCTCGCTCTTGCACTTCATAAGTATCATCAACACAAGGTTCTTCCACAGGGTTGAAACTCTGATTACCAAATATATAAGTAAATATCTTTAAAGTCCTTTGCCAAATAGTAAAAAAATATCATAGAGAAATGAAAGAAAAGAAAAATAAAATCCACCTTATTAAAGTCATCAAGCATTGAAACAGATGTCAATTTTACTCCTTCATCTTCCATAAAATCATCTCCGTCCATTTGACACATGTCATTATCGCTGTTTTCTACTCCCCACTCATGTTTACTTTCTTTAAATTTCCCAGAATTTACAGTAGAGAAACTGAGGGTACCCAGATTACATACATCAAGGGAACCAGGGCTGATTGTCATTTAAGTAGAAAAAAACAAAATTAATGTTGCATCCCATCATCACCATTTTTAACAAATCATTAGCAGAAAGCATGCTATCTTATTTCCTTTGTTCCAAAATAAATGCAACATTTTCCTTTTTGACAAAGTTTTAATCCTAAATACTTGTCTGTAACCATTACAGAAAATTGACGGTAATCAAATGCCTCTATTTCTCATCATTGATGATACTTGGGGGCTGTTTGTTTGCCTCTTAACATTTCCATTAAGAGGCAGCCTCTGAATCACTAAGAGGTGATTCCTGTTTGGCAAAAAATAAGCCTGCCTCTTAATGGTCCCAAAACTCTCTGAATCATTTTGTATCCTGAACATCCCTTAACCATTAAGAACCCTGATTACATCCTGAACAATTATATTTCATTTTGCACTATACCATAAGAGCTTTTTAATCATTCTGACCACTTAATCATTCTGCACCAAACCATTCAGCAACTGTCAAACAGCCCCTTAAATACCAATAGTCAAAATACCTTAACTGAACTGTTTTACCCAGTCAAAGATTGCATTTATTTTGGAATAGATGTAGTATTATATCTAAAAAGACCATAGTAATAATATACTCACGAATGATCCAAAGTGTTTGTGCAGGAAGAGGAAGGAACTTCAAAATTTTCCTGGAAATGGTACAATAAAATGCAATGAAATGATGGGAGGACGATTATACAAAAAATGCATATGATTATGCCACAGAACCAAATAACTAACCGTTATAGAAGTAGCAATAGATGAATTATTCTGAGATTTCCCAGTAACAAAAGGATGCTGCAAGCCAAAATGCAGATGTATTAAACAACATAAGTTGAGACTTCAGACAAATTATGGAAGAGTTAAAACTAGAATCACCTGAAGTAAATCCGAAGCAGATGGCCTCAACTCAGGTTCCCTGAAATATAACCAAATTAGTGTAACTGGAAGCAGATAAAAAAAACAATAGTAAGACATAAGTAAAAAGACGAAAGAAAAGGTGAATGTGAAAAAGATGATCTTGAGTATTTATGATTCAAATGCCAATACACCATCAAAGTGCCAATATGGTGTACATACTTGTGTAAGCATTTCAGCAGTAAATCTTGTGCCTCGGGAGAGAGATGCTCAGGAATAGGAGGATGAGACTTTGTAGTGCCGATATAAAAGAGAGCTGCAACCTGAAATGAAGATGAAGTTATATATATATATATATATGTATATATATATGACATAACTTGCAAAATAAGTACTCAAATCTAAGACATATTCAGAAAAAGGTAACTACCTCTTGATATTGTTGGCTCCAGGGAGGCTTCCCCGTAGCCATCTCAATCACGGTACACCCAACACTCCATATGTCAGCAGAGCTAAAGATAAGAGAAATAAAGTCTGAGACGACTAACATTAAAAATATGATGGTTAAGAAACTTAAGGAAGGAATAATAGAGAATGCAAAATGGGGCAGGGTAAAAGAAGCAACTTAATTAGTCACTGTCCAAAACCAGTGATATTAAAAATTAAGGAAGATAAAGCCAAAAAAGGGTCATTGAGAATTAGTACCACTACCAACCAACAACCAACTGCAAACCTAGATAATATATTATGATATATAAAACAAAATCATAAGAAGAACATAGCTCGGGCTTTGTTGTATCTAAAATATTTTCTAGACATGATTCATTTCATTCATTTCTTTATGCAAGACAAATTGCTTGAAGAAGGTTGTTATAAGAAATTGCTTCTCCAGTCCAGGCATATTTGTGTCCGGAGGAAAACACACGAATATCTTATGCATTTATTTTTGAAAGGAAGTTTCTCTCTTAGTTTTCAAGCCTTAATGTTTCCACAGTAATTTATACTTAATTAAATAAGAAACCTAGCAAGCAGAAGGTGCCTTGAAATGAACTGATATCAATCATATCTTTGTTCCAGTCAGACAATAGATTATAAGTGTTTATATATTGTAGAATAAGTTCTCGGAATCACCATGGAATTATACAATATTTATACTTCATTAGTTCATAAAACAATAAATAAATGAAACACTCGTTAAAAATTAAATGATTAGAATTAAATCTGATTATACTAAAATTGGGTGTGACGATTCAAAGAATATGAAAAATAGACAAAACTACGAACTAAGGAGCAGGGAGTTAGCAGTACCGACCCCTATTCTATCAAACATAACCAAAATGGTAGTAAACTCCCCCGACTTATTGCTAGATTTATGTTCCTGTTATTTTAATTTCAATTCTTTTCAACACCCTTCATAACTTCTTTTTTACTAGAACCAAAGCTTTTGACTACCTTTTTCTATAAATAAAACCTTTTGACTACCTCAATTCCTTGTAGAGACTATCTTAGCCTATCCTGTCTATCTTTAGAACTTAATTTGACTTGTGATGCACATCAACACACAAGAATATCGTAGAACAAAGCTATGCTTCTATATTTGCTCAATAAGCAATTGGAGTTAATGTGGGTAACGACCAAAGATGGTAGGCGGCTGCGGTAATAATATTTAGAAAAACGACAAAAACAAATATATTATTTAAATTTATAACATAGAATCTCAGTGCTTCAATGTTGATTAACATGCCACAGAAGTCATAAGAACAAATTGATGCAGACTTAATTGCATTCGAGGAGCATACCAGAAAACGCTACTAACGAACAAACAAATATTGTTTTATGTATATAAAAAGGCACTCCACCTTTTTCAAACACCAGATTAGAGATCTATCCTTTGGTTTTTACGTTCAGGAACAAATGTTACAATCAATATTATAACTAAATTTTATGCTCAACTTTGAAAACTAAAATCATTATTCAGCACAAAGAACCCATTCTAGTAGTGCGTCCTCTACCATCGATTCATCCCTTTACTTCATGATGTCCTCTCTCTCAAACATAGAAACTTTGGATACAAGAAAAGGGTGTGGCAGAAGAATTTCCAAGAAGCATATGCGTGCAATGGCAAAAATTGATGAAACGTTTCTTGCATATGTATCACTCGTGGTTAAATAAGCTTCTGTGAGATGTATATGGTGTCAAGTGAGAAATTATTGGGCGTATGGAGCAATTGTTCAACTTTTTCATGATGTGAAATATAATTAACTCTACAATACAAATTCACAACTTTTTGCACCATAAGTAAGCTACCCCTAGCTTACCATATTTTATACCACATGGCACTTAAATGACACATATTAAACTATTTGTTCTCTCTCAATTTGCATTAACTGTTGCAACTCAATACTAATAAGTAAAGACACAGATTATCACAGAATATGAGCATATCTACTATAAATCACAAGTTAGTGAACTAAGTATGAATCTTGAAAAACAAAAACAAAACTAGGAAACAATGATTACCACAAACTTTAGCATATTTGCATCAAAGAGTAGAAATTCAATGTGTACGTTTTAGGTCTATATAGTGACTTTCACTGAAAACACAAGAATTCAGTTGTAAAGATGGTAAATATGTATATACTTACAAGCTATGACCAGTCTGAAGTATAACTTCAGGAGCCATCCAATATGGTGTTCCCTTCATTGACTTGGCACCTGATCCATTAGCCTGACCAAAATTTAGTTTGAAATTAAATATCATATTTTCCTAATATCTATAAATAAATAAAGGTGAGGCAGATGATGGGCTTACCAGCTCAACAACTTGCTTTGATGCACCAAAATCAGCTAGTTTAATGCATCCTTTATTGTCAACAAGGATGTTTGCCCCCTGAACATGAAAGAATATTTATACTTCATTACAATATAGTGAACAGAAAAAAGGAAATAAGACAGAAAATACACCTTAATATCCCTGTGCATAATGCCATTCTTGTGCAGGTAATCAAGCCCCAGTAACAATTGTTTTGTGTACATTCGTATGACCTGCTTGAAAAAATTGGATAATCTAGCATATAAGAGGATACTTGAAGGGATAAAAAAATACAACCCCAAAAATTGAAAATTGCATACCGCTTCAGGGAAGGGTCCAAATTTCCCTAAAAGAGATGAGATTGATCCTCCAGGAACAAATTCTAAAAGAATATTTAAGGTTTCCTCCTCTCGTACCGTTCCTAGATATCTCTGAAGTACCAAGAAGTAACAACATTAGCTTGATAGAGAACCAGTATTCCTAGCAACTAAATGAGATTGCACTTACAACAATATTTGGATGAGAAAGATTCTTAAGAAGCTTTACTTCTTCTTCGAGCTCCCTTATGTGAATCTACTTGTACATTTAAATAAAATAAGTAAGCACTAACAAAAGATTTAATAACTTGTAAGGAAGTTACAAAAAGAAGTGATCAGCACTAGTAATTTATTCTACCAAACATGTGTCTCTATGTACAGAGATGAAGAGAGGGGTGCAAACTGTATGAAATTGCATTAACAATATCTTGCATAAAATTAAGGTAGAAAACATCTACACATCATGAAAATGTTTCTTTGGGGGTGGAAGTGACAGAATTATCATCAGAACCTATAAATTTTGCCAATTAAAGCCTAGTAAATACATCTACATTCATGGAGCATCAGCTTTTCTATATTGTAATTCCCATCCACATGGCCTTCACTGTTTTCTGGATCTCATCATCTCATGAACAAAAGGGAACACACGAACTAAGATCAAACATAATGATGATCAGATCAGTAGAATGGGTGTTGCTACTTATAACCCCTTTATCCCAAAATATACGATAAAGTACCATTTATTCAGGGACTGAGGTAGCATGTATTGGCGTCTGAAATAAGAGTTGATCAATAAACTATTCAAATGCTTTTACTTTGTGCTATATTGATTCCATTATATTACTTAAGATAAGCAGCCAGATAGCAAATTTATAGCTTAAATACAAATAAACATAGCGTCCAAACCTGAGTCTTCTCCTTTGAAGCACCATTGGCAGCAATTGAAACCTGAAACCACAATAATCGAGATCAAAACTCAAACCAGAGCCAGAGAAACCAAAAAGGCGGCAAATGAGATCAAAAATTAAACCTGTTTAACAGCAAGAAGCTCTCCAGAATCGAGATTCATGCCCATATACACTTGACCAAACGCACCGCAGCCGATCAATTCACCCTTACGCCACCGGATAGTATTAGTAGGCACTTGAGCATCATTCTCTTTGACAACCTTGGGTGGTGAAGGCAGAAATGAAGAAGTTCTAGAGAAAACTCTGGACTTGCGGATACATGAATTGATTTTGTCGACTAGGGTTCCGGGATCGGCGCCATCTCCTCCAGCACGAAAAACCAGAGATCGACGAACTGATCCGAACATGTCGTGCATTTCTAGTGGAATCAGATTAGAAGCTTATTAGGGTTTATGGATTCATCAGACAGTTTGTAGTTGGAGAGAGAGTGTGGGTGGGGGATGAGATGAGATGAGATGTGGGGGAAAGGAGGGAAATATGATATCAATTCCCTTTTTTTCAAAAACCTTTACCGACTAAATTTTCTCAACTTTCAAATACACCTCTTTTGACTATTGTTGACTTCCAGAAATTATAAACATAGATGACAAAAGAAACTATAAATAATAGTCATATTATATAATGGAACATGTATAAACTTGTTACCTTTGATGAGGTTGAAATTAGGGGCATCTAGAATGTCAACCGTAATTAAAAACGATCGATCAGCATTGGATCGAATAGAAAATTTTAACATTTAATTTGGATCAGTCATTTTTTGGATGGCAGGCTAGAACTGAACCGACCAACATCTAATTGGCCATCCAGCTATTCATCCAACCATCATTCAATTCATTTTTTTTCAATTTGCTTAAATCGTAACTTGTTTTGTGTTGGTCTTTGAACTTTTAGTCTCGTTTGTGTTGGTTTTAACACATTAAAATTGATTAATCAATTTGTATAATTGTTTGAAAATTAGATTGAATTAATACATTGGAGGGATCTGATATGATCTGCTATCCATTGGATGTCGAATGGATCCGGTATGATACAATGGATGGAACCGAGTCGATCCAATAATCCATTGGATCAGATTTGAGAGGTTGTCCAATGTTAATCTATTAGATCGGTTCGGTTCTTCTCACATCCAATGTATGTCAACCGATGAATATGCCCAGTTGAAACCCTTAAACCATAAAGAGTGTTGGGTTATCTAATACTGCTAGGCCAAAGGTCCTTTGATAAATTACCCATATTTGATGGGAACTCGGTATTCATTAGGTTTGATAAGGGAATCTTTGACTTGACCAGTGTAACACTCTGAATTTCCTGTCTCACGACCCTCTTTAATAAATACAAGTTTGGTATTGTTGATCATAACTCCTCTCGGTGATTTGAATATGATTCCTTTATACTCAGTGAAAATCCCATTTATAGACTCAAGTTCATTTCAGCGATAGCATACGCTGATTGCCATCAGCGATCGCTGAAATCTCAGGAACCTTAAGTCTATCTCTGAAGACCTGAAGATCAACTATCACACCAAAAGAACATTCAGCGAAAGTCGAAGACCAAGCTGAAGAAAGAGATAATCAGCTAGTGATCTGAAGCGGTTCAGTGATAGCAAGGATTATCTAAATCAGTGTGAAGTCTTGTGAAGTCTCAGCGATACTTCGAAAGTTCATCCTTGAAGTTTCAAGTTCAGCAATCAAGTGAAGACTTCAAACAAGATTAAAGTTGATCTTATCCTCGATGCACAAAAGTCAAAACCTTATACTATGTCAGAAAAGGACGTACGGCTTGTCTCTTATGTCCCCATCAAATCTGATATGGTACTGTTCATATTCGGCCAAAGCATGGCTGCCTTTTTAGACAAAGGACAAGCTTCCTATAAAAGCTTGACACGTGGCAAAATACCTTTTGTCTTTCATGATATGCAAACGGGTATAAATAGGATGAAGATATCTTCTTCATCCTCATGCATGCTACTTTCTCTCCTTGAACCTTTGCTTCATTTCTTTCTAATTTCTTGTGCATCAAATCTGTGTGTTTCTTAAGTTACAATAGAATAGGTTATTTAACTTGTTCTAATTCCGTTTGTAACTGTAAATTTGTTTATTTAATATAAACTTATTTAAAAACGTAAAAATCTATCTGTTTGTATTCAACCCCCCCCCCCCTTCTACAAACTGTTTCTATATTCATTGAACTTTTGTAGACTCCTTTGGGACCAACAGGTATTTATATAAGGGGGGTGTTAAGGTCGTTTGGGTTTTCAGATGAGAAATGCAACCATGGCAGGTGCGACCTAGCCATGACACCATCGCAGTTTGGAGGTCACAAGTGATGTACCGTAGGCCGATAGTGAGAAGTGCGGCCAAGGCACTGCGACAAAGCCAGTGTCATCATCGCAGTATGAGGTCGCATTTGGTGTACCATAAATCGGCCAGGGAGAAGTGCAAGCATGACAGGTGCGACCTAACCATGGCATCGTCGTAGTGGGAGATCGCAGTTCGTGTACCGTAGCTCATCTCTAGGAAGTGCGACCTAGGACTGCGACCTGGCCAAGTGCCCGCGTCACACATTTTGGTCGTAGTTTCGGGTCTGAAGTATAAAAAGAAGGTGTTAGCTGATATATCACTCATTGCAAATATCAGTTTTGTTGCTCTTGCATTTACTCCGAAGAAGAAACCCTAAGGGGTGATTTTAAGAACATTTATTGCTTTCCATCAAGTGATCGAGATCAAGCTTTGGAACTCAAGTGTTAGGGTTCAAGATCTAGGGTTCAAGCCTCTAGTGTTCTTCATCCTTTTCTCTAGAAGTTCAAGTGTTGGTTGGAAGTTTTCTAGGGTTTCCTCAAACTCTAGTATTGTGAGTTCATTCTTACCTTTCTAAAACTTTATACATGTCAAAATGTTGTATTTTACCCTAATATGATGTTTAAATGAGTGTTTCTATACTTGGAAGATTTTGGGTAAAATAGGTCAAAATGTGTCATCTAGGGTTTCTCTTTGAAATGATGAAATGGGTGTAAGGAAGG
This sequence comes from Silybum marianum, assembly GCA_036898165.1. Classification (NCBI taxonomy): domain Eukaryota; kingdom Viridiplantae; phylum Streptophyta; class Magnoliopsida; order Asterales; family Asteraceae; genus Silybum; species Silybum marianum. The sequence goes on from CM072528.1 coordinate 16,275,366, forward strand.
GTTTTAAAACACTTGTATGAATTTAATTTCAGAAAGTATGTCAGTTGAAACTAAATGCTATTTTGACCTAATTTTGGAAGGAAGGTTTTGGACATGGTAATTTATCAAACAAATACTTTGTGAAGAGAAGTTAATACATCGGAAATGGATGTGTTAAGAAGTAAGACTAGTGTAGATAGATCCATAGGCACAATAGTCAGAAGTAGTTGAGGACAGAGCAAGTGATAGATCCCGGTTTGAGGTTGAGCTTGTTCAAAAGAGTGATGAGTAATTTACCCTAGTTTAGGGTTGAAGTTATCACTAAAATAGCCGAAGATTGATGTCTGGTCATGCTTATTTTCACTGACTAAAGATCCCGGTTTAGGGTTGAGGTTAGTGTGATGGCGGGTCGCTCCAGTATGTTTCCCTCAAGAAGAAAGAAGGCGTATCTTTTAGGTGTAAATCGCGGAAGAAAAAAAAAAGAATTTATGGAAAAGCTTTTTGGTTAAATGTTTATTTACCGCTTTCGAAGATTTACTAGTTTTCCATATTTGAATTGTTTGTTCTCACTAGGCTTTAAGGCTAACACTTTTTCTTAAAATGACATGTATAATAGGTGAGCGTCCTAGTGGGGTTTGAAGGGTTGAGTGAAGCTAGATGCCGGTAGAGGCATCCTTTTGGAAGTATATCTTCGCGTGTATAGACAGAGTTACTTCGAAGTATATTTTGAGGATTTAGAGATACCCGAACCTAATATGTATTCTAAGTTGTATAGATTAATTGGTTGTCATCTAGTATCCATTTGATGTTGTAAACTCTATTACTTCTCCCCATGTGTATGGGTGATTTTTATTTATGAAGTAGTATTCCGCATTTATTTTGGTTTAATTTAACTTCCATTTTTAGGGGTGTTACAACCAGGACGAAAGAAACGGAAATACTAAAGTTGTATGGATTCACAAAGACTTTCTCGAGAGAAACCCAAAAAAGAGATATCGAAGTAGTTTTGATGATTCAAGAATGTTATTACTTGAATCCGAAGTTCGTAGTTACTTAGACTGGATGAATCGTAGCAATGGAATAATTAAGTCATAGTTCATTGGTTGAGTGTATCATTAACCATTTTTTTTGTACGAGGAACTTATCATGAATCCATTGATTATAAGGAATTTGTGGATATGAAAACTGGGACAAGGGTGGGGGAATCCTTTGTGCCCTAAATTTGAAGCTGACAAATTATATATATAATTTAAATATAATGTTAAAATAAAGTTTACTCCGTAAGTGGCATTTCGTTTCCATAATGAATTTGTCAAGATTGAAATATGTCAAACGAAGTCGGGATATAAAGCAACTGGAATGAAATTTAATCAGGTTTGACTATGTTTTTGGTTAACAGAAATTGGAATGAACTCTATCAAAAGAATTGGAATTTGTCTGTTTATTTCACTAAGTATAACTTCTGAGTTTAATAAAATAATGATAAATGACAAAATGTTTATGTATGACGTTTTCATATTTTTTTACTTAAATTATAAATACTATATAATGATAAAAAAAAAACTTACTAATAAAATTAATTGGTGGTGGTGGAGGTGCAGGCGACAGTGGTAATGGTGGTGGAGGCAACAATGGAGACGTTGGTGGTAATGGTGGTTGCGACAATAGTGGTGGTAACGGTGGCTACCACAATATAGTGGTGGTAATGACTGTGGTGTGGGATTGAATGGATTAGAGTAAATATATGTCCATATAATACTCTTTCTCAAAAGATGAGATAAAAAAGAATTGGAATTACCAAGGTTTTAAAAAACACAAGAGGCGTACGCCTTGTGGCGTGCCTTAGGGTAGTTCGGTCCAAAAACGAATATGAGGCACCGGTCTCATGTATCCACTAGGAACGTGCGCCTTTGTGGTGTGAGACGGGAGTTTAAGCGGTGAGGCGGTGCCAAGACGTGCGTTTCCTTCCCTAATAGAAAACCTCACCTTTTTTATTCAAGGAAATAACTAGGAATTGAAAAACCTTAATATTATAAGGAAGCCCATCGGCCTCTTTCATATGTGGCCCATTTTCTTTTCTTTGGCTAATAGATTAAACGTAAAACTTCTCCCAAAAGTCAATCGATCAACAAAGCAATGCTTTATAGCCGTTCAAAAAAATACAAAGCAATGCTTTATACTATTGTCGACTTCTTCACCTTTATGGTTCTCTCTTGTGTATTTACTTCTGTAACACCCCTAAAATTAAAGAAAATAGCAGAGAATTTAGACTTTAAAAACCTTTGGATACGAGATAACTTAAATACAAATTACATAATATTTTTCCCAAAAGACTACAAGGTACCTATCAAAGGTACTAATTATGGTTGTTGATCCAAACTCCTTTAATGATTTAATTATGATTCCTCTCATACTCAGTGAACATCTTAGTTTTAGTTACTATTTAGATTTAGCGAATGCAAACACTGATTGCAGTCAGTGATCGCTGAAACCATAGGGATACTATCTAAACCTAGAAGATCTGAAGAAAACTTTCACACCAAAAGAACCTTCAGCGATAGTCGAAGACCTAGCCGAAGAGAGAGACAGTCAGCTCGTGATCTGAAGCAGTTCAGTGAAAGCAATAATTGTCTACATAAAGTGTGAGATCGTGTGTATGCCTCAGTGATATATGAAGGGATCCTCCTTGAGTCCTTAAGTATCAGCGGTCAAATGAATCTTACTCAACAAGATTAAAGTTAATCTTATCCTCGATGTACAAATGCCAACCTCCCCATACCCATGTCAGATAGTACGTACGGAGTTACTTTATTGCCTCCCACGTGCTTACCAACTCTGATGGGGTCATTGTTCATATTCTCCTAAAACCATGGTTGATTTATGAACAGAGGATAAGCTCCCAATGGATGCTTGACACGTGGCATGTACCTTCCGATCACTTGCATTAAATGCATTGGGTATAAATAGATAGAGAATCTCTTCTTCATCTTCATGCATACTTGTCTTTCCTTAAACCTCTGATATTTTCTATCCCTTATCTTGTGCATCATCATCTTAGTGATTCTAAGATTGTAATAGAATAGGTATTTATACTTGTTCTTATTCTTACAATCTGTAAATTTGTTTATTCAAATAAACTCATTTAAAACCGTAAAAAGTTATGTTTGTATTCATCCCCCTCTTCTACAAACTGTATTGATACTTATGCACTCTTGTAGACTCATTAGGGACCAACAATGGCTCATATGTAAAATTGGTAAGATCAACCACAAGATCTTTGATGACATACATATGTTGCAAATGAGTGATATATGTAGCCTTACTGGTGTCTGTATCAATTGGGTTTTTTTTTGAAGGTTTTATCTGTCTAGATCTATCTAAATATGCACGTCGATCGTTGATTATGGGTTTGGCAAGGATTCTTGATTTAGATTTCACAATATTTCTTGTAACGACATTGGCTATGAACGAGAATCGGTCAATTGAATAGGTGGTCATTTGGGTTTGGATTTCTTCATGGATCAATCTGCGCTTCAAGGATCGGTTTCGGTTTCTTCAAGAATAGCTATAAACATATTGAAGGTCGGTTTCGGTTTCTTCAAGAATAGTTTAAACATTAAAGGTCGATTTTGGTTTGGATTTGTGTAAAGATTGATCTTGGACACCTTCATGATTTTTAGATTTTTTTCCTGGATATCTTCATGATTTTTAGATTTTAAACATATTGATCGTGGACATCTTCATGATTTTGGTTTGGATTTGTTTCTTTATTTTTAAAGTTACTGTGTTTTGTGGTGGCCGAGTTAAGATCCTGGTCGAAGTAGGGAAGAGATTTTTTATTATTATTAGAGTAAGTTACAAATTTCGACACGATGATGATGAGCAGTTGTATGTTGTGGCCAGAGAAGGCGACCAGAGTAAATGGAGTGGTCGAAGAAGGTGAGCGGAGTAAATGGAGTGGTCGGAGAAGACGATAAGAAGACGGGTGAATGTAATCTACTCTTAAGAGCTAACTTAACGATTCAGGGATGGATTGACCTTGTGTATTTTGTCAATGTACAAAGTTGTGTTGTTGCTTTGCCAAGTGAGCTACACACTACTCAACCATGCCTAAGTTGCGAATTCACCATTAAGGTATCTTGCAAAAAAGGTTATTTTTGAAAATTAAAATTATCATTGATAGAACTTTTGCATTCCGCCGCATTGCACAGGTACACAACTAGTCATTCAAATATAAAAGTTTGTTGGGTTTTTTTAGAAATTTTCTATTATTTTTACCCGTTTTATAGGTCATAAGGATGCACCTAACAAGTTTTCGAAAGTCCAAGGATTTATCTAATAGGTTTTGGATCGTTCAATGGTTTATTTGTTCTAAAAGATTATCCAAGGGCTTAATCATTCCAAATACTAAAGTCCATTAGGTTTTATTGGACTTTTCCCTTTAGAGATTTCATCATTGATTATATTATTTAAATATATTTATAATTTTATGATCCCAATACATTTAAATATATATAGGCATGGGATCGTGTGAGAAGTGAAGTTAACGTGATAAGCGTAAGAAGGGATGTTGACCCTTGATCACTTTTAATCTCAAATTCACCCATGAATCGCGCTTGGTATGAGGATTGATCTGGTGCATCTCGGTGCATCTCATCTCCGTGCATCTCATCCTAATGTGCATCCAAGGGTGGAGATCCCTTCTTACCCTTTCCACCGAAGAAACAAACATATGTGTAATAATATCTTAAATCATAGCATTTGATGAAAAAAATCATGAAAAAAATTATTTTTATATTGATTTGAACCAATTTGTACCCTTCAACTGGTTTGTATTTGAAGGTGTGTCTATATATATATGATATTAATTTAACTCTCATTGGTGGAATGAACAAAAAACTCATTTATCTCTCTTCTCTTTGGAGTTTTAGAGAATTTTCTATATTTGGAGATTTTTCCATGATTCTCTATTTTAGAGAATGAGACAGGGAAGCTACTGGAGTATTAAAAGAACAAATAGTTGGTTTTCTCTATTTTAGAGAAGTTGTTGGAGATGCTCTAATTATTTATTTTCTTTTACTTTTCTTTTCTCTCCTAAAAAGGTTAAGGAACATAGGTTTTTTTTTACTTTCCTTCCTTTTACTTCCGTTTCCTTTCCTACGTAAAAAAGATTTCGAGAATACAACGATAAGCGACTCCAATACTGAACTTGCTTTATGTCTAACCCTATCTTGTACACTATGTCGAACATTAAGGGGTCGTTTACCAAACGCTACTCGGGTAAGCGCTTACCAAGTTATATTACCTTACCAGAGGAATATGACAAGTACCGAAAATCTTACCCGGTAAGAGTGAAGACAAGGAAAGCAAGGAACAAGAGTCTTACCCGGTAAGCCCTTACCGATAAATTGTTGCATACGATGTCATTTTTGTGGACTAAAATCTTACTAGGTAAGTAGGTGATAGTGTTGAATTTTGCCGGTAAACACTTACCCGGATAAAACTTGATAAACGGCCACTAAGTTCATCTTGTCTACAAAGCCAAGTATACGTGTTACAAGGACCGGATCCCAAATATAAAGCCTTAAACATATCTTTTAAAAATATATTTCACAAATTTAAATTAAAACAAAATGCGCTCACAAATTTAAATTAAAATCTAAGGCAATGTTTGGCAAAAATAGCTTATAAGGTACCTTATGACTTATAAGGTAGTTAATCAAAATCTTACTTTTATTAACTTCTCAATAAGGTACCTTATAAGTTAACTTATGGTCATCCAAACAACTACACTAAAAATAAGGTACCTTATAAGGTGACTTATAAGTCACCTTATTTTTGCCAAACAATGCCTTAATATTTCGGTTTTTTAGAAAATTCGCTTAGGAAAACGACACCATTCCATGAAGAAAAAAACAACAGGTCAGATTTAAACTCTGGTCACATGGATCTTTTTCATGGCGTTGATGAATGATTGAAATCCAATGGATTTAGTTAGATTCGATCTGATCCAATCATTCCACAGATGTTGGAATTCTATTAACATTGGACCAGGACTATTCCAATCTTTTTGAAGTCTCGGCTACATTTGGATCTTTTGATTACATTATATAAATGAGATAACATGGATATATATTAAGCATAAAAACGGACTAAATCTAAATTATTAATAATTTGAACCTTAACCTAAATAATTAATAATTTGAACCTTAACCTAAATAATTAATAATTTGAACCTAGAAAATTTCGGTTATACCTTTACACGGGTCGATGAAACACCCTAAACACATGTAAAATTGGGCTCCAAAATTTTAGAGACCCTGTTCAAAATCTCACATTTAACATGTTAACTAAGGAACGACCCAGCATTGGACATCCGATCCGATTTAAATCCAATAGATGATTGGATCAGATCGGTTCCATCCATTAGATGTTATTATTGGTTATCTATGAATCCAATCTTCTGATCCAATACTTAACCAATTAATACACCAGTTCAACCAATTATTCATATATTTTCTTAAGTTTTAAAAAACAATGTGTGTGTGTATATATATATATCAACAAAAAAAACAATATTGTATATTGTTACCAATTATATTTAGTTAGTAATTGGATATTAGTTGGATGATCATTGGATTGGACTGGTTCGAATTTATTGGAAGCTGGACTGCCATCCAAAACCGACCGATCTGATTTGGACGTTGAAATTTTGGATCTGGTCTGATCCAATTACAAATTGGATATCCGATTATGGTCAGTTGGTTCTAAATGGATCAGTTGATTTTCTGCACACCCCTAATTAGGGGTGTTAATTTTTTTGAAAGGCATAGTGGCATCGAACCCACGAACAACTATCATGAACACACGCACATACGCACGCACGCCTTCCCGGGGTATCGGGCATCCAAGGGCAGCCACTAATCTGCCGCTGTCCTGGCCCAGCTTACGTTGGACCTAGAGCCCAACCACAGTCTACTGGGGGTAGCCCAGTCAAAGACTAGACCAACCCAAGGACTGGGTACTGCTCATGCCCTCAAATTGACTCCCTTGGATTCGAACCCGGGTAGATCGGGATACCATCCACAATTCCCTCCAGGATGTTACCGCCTTTGGAGAAACCAACTGAACTAGACATGATTTGTAATTAGGGGTGTTAATAATTGAAGCTTTTAAGGAGTTATTGAGTTTAAGCTCGTTTATATCTTGAACTCAAGCTTAATATTTTTTTAGCTTGAGTCGATCTCAAACCCAAAAATAGAACTGGTTTAACTTAACGAGTGGAGCTTTGTAGCACCAATATTTGACTCAACTCATTGGAAAGCTTGATTAAACCTTTCAAGTCGAGCCAAGCCATGTAGAACCATTCAAGCATCCACATGTTCTTATATTCATAATTTCATACAATCAAAATACACAAATTATCGAGTTGGAGCCAATAAATGAGTTAAGCAATCTCGAGTTCTAGTCCTTAAAACGAGGTCATGAAGTTTGAATTTTAAGTATAACGTATAACATAAATTTTGTCAAACGAGCATAGACTTGAAGCTCGAACATTCAAAGAATATATTCAAACTCGATCCAGATGAGCTAGAATAACCTGCTATCCAACTCTGCTAGGGTTGTACATGGTCATAAAAAGAAACACAAAGTAATTAAATCAAAAATCAAAAACCAAAAACACCATTTCCCCCAAATTTAAACACATATTTTTGTAGCAAGCAAGAAGCATACATTGTAGTAGTAAAAAAAGCAACAGAACAAAAGTATATAATATGTATCGAAAAATCAAGAAGGCACAAACGACTTTCTAACCCCCTTGGTTCCTCTATACTTCAACGGACTCCAAACTAACTGTTTCCGTTGCAAAGCCACAACTGTTGGATGCTTTGGTTTCCACGAACCAACAACTTGTGAAGATGAAGGCGGTGGACTCCCCATAAACTTACTACTCCTTACCGGTGTAGCCTCAACAACCGTCGTTCCTCTTTTCGACTGTGGTGATTGCACCCTAGTCGTCCTCCACACTCTTTGTGGGTCCCACACAAATGATTGTCTCCCCACGACTCGGTCATTATTCCTCATCCGTGGACCACCACCATTTGACGTGCGACTGATCGGAGTGCTCATCATTAAGCTGCTAGTAGAACTCGATTCAGAATGAACGGCTGTGGTGGCAATGGAAGCTCGTCTTTTTGGCTTCAGCACTTGTTTATTTCCCATTGGAGCAGCAGGCTTTACAACAAACGATCCGCGTCTGGCTCTGGACAGCTGTTTCATGTTTGATGTATTATTCTCTTTATCTTCGTTTGAGAGCTGAGGTGGCGGCATAAAGGATTTGAATTTTTGTGATTGGGCGGGAGATGGATGAGCTGGCATGATGTTAGTGATTCTTCTTAGTGGAAGCCTCATTTTTGAAGAAGGTGCTAACGGAGGTCTTTTCTCGGATATAGTACTCAAACTTTGTTTTAAAGAAGAAAGTGAAGAGTGTGAAGAAGCCACAGCAAGAGCTCTGTTCTCTTGTTTCTGTCTAGTTTTCCGCTCTTCGGCTAATTGGTTTTCAAGATCTCGTACCTACACAATAACAGTAGATAAATAATTATTTGTTTCATTAGCAACTTAGGAGGGGTAAAATAGTCATTTATGTATGTTTCATCATGTATGAATTAAGTTGTCTGTATAGATTAAGCTAAATTGTTGTTTGTTTTGTTGGTATAAAGAGCCATAGGCCAAAAAACAACACAGTGTCTATCAAATATCAAGTAAAAAACTGATTTTAGACAAACATATATATATATGGATATCATTGATCACAAACTAAAAAGCTGTAAGTACCTTGTCTTGCAGACTTCTGCATATGTGTTCTCTTGCAGAATGACGTAGTTGTAAGGACTGTAAACTATCCTGCAACTTTTTGGTTTCTTTCTCATCGTGCTTTGCTTTCTCTGCCTATTAAACATAATAGCAAAGTAAATAAATATTAAAAAAAGGAACAAAATTAGATGCTTATTGTTTATTGCACTTTGAGAGGAGTATTTGAATGCAAATTTACCATCTGCTTATACTTAAACAGCTCACTGGTGTCTGTCTGTTTGCGAGCAGGACCATGCTCAACGCCTCTCACACGACTTGCAAAATTCAGTGAGCAAATGGTTTCACCCAGGTCTGCTGAGCTCGGGCTAATTTGGACGAACATTAGGGTCTTGCAATCACCTCCTGCACCATTTTTAGATAGTTTCACAATTGGGATCTAATATCCACCATAAGATGAACTACAAAATAACAATCGGGTCTAATACAAAAGGGTCATTCAGGTTTTTGATAGAGTCCAGCCTCCCAAGGGTTCAAAATTCTCCAACTGTAACAAGTGTGTGTGAATATGTGTCATATATAAAGATTATATGCTATGCACCCAAGAAATCTCACCAAGAGAACTCTGCAGAATATGGGTTCAAACTTCTCCAAATGTAAAGGAGTGTGTGTGGAATATGTGCCGTATATAAAATTACAAATATTATATATTTTAAAGAACATATATATGCTATGCACCCAAGAAACCTCACCTAGAGAACTCTGCAGAATATGGGTAAGCTTCGAATTCCTGATTTTGTCAAAAAGTAGATAGAAAATTAGAGGATAATGATGCTAATATCAGTGGTAAGAGGTGAGGGTGAAGGGAAGGTGGGATGCATACCTGTAAGGAATGTGAGATGTCTTTGAAGCAAGAGCGGAAATTACATCTCCTAAAGCTGACAGAGATTTATTTATGAATTGGGATTCCTTCAGCCTTTCACCTTCCACCTCAATCTTTCCCACTCGCTCACTTCCCGCCAAATCCACAAGCCAAAGATGGCTTCTGGTCCCCTGTCCATTCACCAAGTTCTTCCCAAGCACAGTCAATCGCAGTAAGCTACACAACCAGATTTTTAGTAAGCAATTGAAGGAAAGACTGAAGTAATGGTTTTAGAACTCGAAACTTTTTCAATAAGCTCACAGAGGAATATAAAAGGTTATGAAAAGTTACCAGTGAGAACGGCTACTAAGCTCATTAGCGTTGGTTGAACCAACGGATCGTACTCGACTCCCACTCTTAAGCAGTTCCCAAACTTCGTCTGTATTGTGGACGGGCACCTCAGATAGTCCAGGAACTTCTTGGGTTCCTTCAGCTGATTGTTTTATCTCCAACCTACGGATAGAGATATCAACTACACAGTCAGCTTCTTTTAAAGTCTACTAACCACTTCCATCTGAAAACTGATTATTTTTTACGTTCTTTAAGATTGTTATCTGAAATAAGCATCACACTTAGCTTGTTCTCTAAGGATATCAACACAACCCCATATAGCACAATTCATTTTTTTGTCCTAGAAACAGTAAGACCTTATGTACTAGTCTCTTCAAGATAGCAACAATCATGGCAAATTGAATAGCTATATTGGTACAACTTAGGAAGGGAGATTAAAACTTTTCTGTGACTCAAATGGGGAACAAAAATATAACAGAATACAATATACATATTCAATGTACATGATGAGAGTCTTTCAATCAGCAGCTTATGCGTCTATTCTTGTTATATACAAGTAAAGGTGCAAATTAAATAAGAGAATATGTCAATAAGCTTACTTTTTAGCAGGTTGGTTGGCATCTTCAACCAAGAGGTCTCTTATCTTCTCATTGTAGACCTCTAACATGCTTACAAACAGTTCATATCTCATAATATCGCTTCTTTCTTCAGATACCCTGAATAACTCCTCCAAGGTACGGTAGTTAACTCCCCTATTTTCACTAGTTCCTTCCATTGTGAACGTCTTCCCGGTTCCAGTTTGCCCATATGCAAAGATACAGACGTTGAATCCATCAAGTGCTGACACCACTAATGGTGAAGTCTGTGCAAAAACAGCCTCTGCAAACATAGTAGAAACAAGTGCTTATAAACAATAGAAGAAAGAAAAATAAATGAGAAAGAAATAATCGCTAGAGTCTGAAAAATACCTTGGTTGTCCTCAGGTTTGAAGATATGGTCAAACTTGAATTGTTTCTTTGACGAATCCGATCCCAATATCTTTAGCTCATTTTCAAGAGCTGATTCAAAATCAACAACCGATGTTGAACCTTTAGCAATCTCATCGTCGTTTAAAGGTCTACATCTGCAAAAAACCCTTATATTTCCTTTGAGTTCAATCACTTCATTGTACAGCCGTCTTCTCTCTGAGCACTCTTGTTGGCATCTATTCTTCAAGGTTTGGCATTCTTCTTGATACTTCTTCTTCAAAATCTCATGTTCTTCGCCTAATGGTCAAAACATGATAACAAACAATTAAATCATGTAATCTAAAGGCAATATGCAAGCAGGAAGAGAACCAATAACAAATTGAAGTGTAATTGAGGAACTTACCAAGACTCTGAAGGGCAGTAAAAAAGCCAGGAAAAGAATCAGTAGTTATGATTTTCACTTCATTGCGAAGTGCCATATGTTCTTTTCTCAAATTCTGAAGCAAAACAAGAACAACAGTGTTTAAATAAGTATTTAGAAAATTAATTAAGATGATAATATTTAAGCAACAAAAGAAACAAAGGGCTTGTAGCTCATACCGCCACTTTGTTGCTCAATTTTTCGAATTTTTCAAAGATAGGAAGGGTTTGCTGCTCTTGCTCAGATTGAATTTCGCTGTTACTATCATCCCCATTGCATACGAGATTTTCTGAAAGTTCCCAAACAGAAATTCCAATTGAATAACAATTATCAATAATACTAATAGCAGATCTGCTGTGTGTGGTTTTGTATGTGAATGTGCGTGCGTGGGGGAATGGAATTGAATTAAGACTAGCCAACTGGAATTCATCCAGCTTCTTCTCTCAGTTTATACAAATCAAATATTCGAAATTCATCAAGCTTAGATTTAGATAACAGAACTAATAAGAAATTTAACCTGAATCACAATTTGGGGATTCTTCTAGGGTTTGATCCGGATCAAGTTTCAAAAGTTTCAAGTTCATCGTTAGGGTTTCTAATTCTGGGCTTTTATCTGAAAATTCAAGAAAATACAAATCAATCACAAAGAATACAGTCAAACATTCGATCAATATACGTAGATGTAACCTAAATAATAACAATAAAAAATTATAATCACCTGTCATAAATCTCTGCTTTGTCAACCGTAAAACTAGAAATTGCTACTGAAATCTTCCAAGAGAACACGTCAAATTTAGAGAAATCGATGAAGCAAAAGGAACTAAACTGCTACTGAAATCTTCGAAGAGAACACGTCAAATTAGAGAAATCGAAGAAGCAAAAGGAACTATGGATGTGAGAGAGGGAGAGAGAGAGCGTATGAATGAGAGTATAAAGGGGGGATTTCAATTGATTTTGAATTTGAAGAAATCTAAGCCGTTGATTCAAGAAGCGATATCCCAACGTCTTTATTTTTTCAATTTGGGGGCTAATTTCATTTTAGTCCCTAAAGTTTGTATATTCTTACTTTGATCCCTAGATGTTTTAACTTCTTCTATAAGCAAACTTTTTTTCTCTATGACATTATTCGAATCCTCCTTCATCCATTCATTTACACTTTTCCATAGGGTTGTTAAAATAAACGAGCATTTAAACCGGTTTAAATCGGATCGTTTTTTGATGATTTGAGCAGCCTGACGGTATGGTCTGGTCTGGTCTGAAAAATAGTCAAATCGTTCGGTCTGGTATGGTCTACGGTTTAAATGTTTTTTAGCAGTATGGATCGAACTGACTACCAAAAATAGACATGTATTAATTATATTTAGTTTAATGTTGTAGGTTTAACTTGTATGGCCAATTGAAAAAGTTCGTCAAAATACACTATGTTTTTAATTTTCATTTCTCAATGGACCGCGTTATCTAAATTGAAAAATTTCTGAAATCCGTCAAAAATGAAATCCAAAATTCCAAATCTTCTTTCACCTTGATAAATATTTGTCCAAAACTCTAACTATTGTCGGTGGATTATTTTTACTTTTTTTTCATTTTGATCAATGTAATTTTTAATTTTAGAAATAAACGTTTCTTTTATAATTCGGCATACAATTTTTGATAATGTTATATTGGCAAAAAATTCATTTTGTTACAAATTTTATGTTTTTTTAGTTTAAAGCCCAGAAAAGACTCAAACCAACTAAACCGGTCAGGCCAATCCGTTTTTTTTGGTCCGATTTAGTCGTTTGCTACTAAACCGCTCGGTTTAGAGATTTTCCTAACCTGCAGTTACAATTTAGTTTGTGATTTAGGAGTTAAACCGTACCACAAACATAAAACACCAAGTTGTATTTTTAAAACTAAAACTGCAGTTATGGAGCAATTTAAAATTTTACAAGGATATATACGTAATATTGCAAGTTTTTAAGGACGTGTATGAAATTCTCCATTCAATTTTTATTGTTAATCAATATCAATCTTTTAGCCTAATGTTCTATGTGATTTAAATTATGGAGCAATTGAGTTAGGTGAGGGGTGATTTAGGCTATGTTTGGCAAAAGTAGCTTATAAGGTACCTTATGACTTATAAGGTAGTTTATTAAAACCTTACTTTTATTAACTTCTCAATAAGGTACCTTATAAGTCACCTTCTTTTATTAACTTATGGTCATCCAAACAATCACACTAAAAATAAGGTACATTATAAGGTGACTTATAAGTCACCTTCTTTTTGCCAAACAATATTTTGTTCTAATTACAATTTTGAGTAACTTATTTTAAAAATTCAGTTTTAAAAACATATTATGCATTTAATGTAACTATAAGGATACTCACACAATACAACGAGATACATCTCGATTATAATGTTTTATATTATAAAACGGTTTTATATGATTTTAAAAAACGATAATATTTTTAATTTTGAATTAAATATAAACTTGAATATATCATATATACATGTATATCAATTTTAGTATCAAATTAACTTATTAACAGTTTTCTTTTTATGTGATTTCTTTAATTTTATTTTTTTATTATAATTTAATTTAGATTTAACAAAGAATTAATTTATTTTTGGTTTAATAATATAAATTTTTTATAAAAATAATAATTAAGTATCTTGTTAGAACTTAATGATTATCTTAATTATATTTTAGATTTTTATATTTAAAATGAGATGTTTATATTGTATTTGATTATGTTACACTAATTCAAATATGAAGCTTTAATAAATTGTATTTATCAAGGTTTTAAATGGCGTAAGGCGTGCGTGGCGGCGAGGTCAAGCCTCAAGCCTTACGAGTTATGACGAGGACATGATGTTTTCCAAGGCGTGTCTTAACACGGCAAATATTATATGTATATATATAGGGGTTTAATCAGATAAAAACCAAAAAAAGGTTAAAAACTTGAAGACTAATCTAAACCTTAGATTAAATTAATCCTATGGATCTAATTTTGAAGGTCCTTTTTAATAAAAAAGGGTCTTATGGTAATTTTGGGAGCAAATATTTATATTTTATAATTAATAATAATATATTTTCCTTTATTTCATTTTGGTAACAAGATTCATCATATGAAAACATACATATTAATTTCACCATATGAAATATACAAATTCACCTGATGAAAAATACAAATTAATTTCACCGTATGAAATACACAGACTCACTTGATGTAACACACAAAATTCACCATAAACATACAAATTAATTTCAACATATGAAATATATTCAATTGGTGAAATACACAAAATTCACCATATGAAACATACAAATTAATTTCACCATATGAAACACGATTCACCATATGAAACACACAGATTCATCCTATGAAACACATAATAATTCATTACAAAAACGTGTATTTACCTTATTTCACCTCATGAAATAAAACACTATTTTTACAAAAATGTTGTTTCACCATATGAAACACGATTCACCATATGAAACACACAGATTCATGGAGCTCACAAAAAAATAGATAAAAGATGGCCGGAAACCATGGAGCTCGCCAGAAACCATGGATCTCGCCGGAAACCACCACCTGCACCACCGTCCTCCTCCTGTCGATCCTTGTGAGATCTGTGTGCGACTAAGATGACTTGTATTTTTTGTCTTTGATTTCTTGAGGATATCTATGAGATTTGTGCGATGAGGATGATTTTTTGAGGATCTCTGTGAAATTTGTTGGATCTACATTTGATTAGGTTGGAGAGGGAGAAAGAGATGTGAAGTGTCATGTTTGTAGAGAGAGAAAGATAATTCTTGAAGAAGAAGAAAAAGATGCATCAATATGTGTGGTTTGACATTTGACTAGTTTGCCATAAATTACTAATTTGTCCTTGGACTCCCAAATTACTTACGAGATTAGACAAAGTTTTAACAATTATTACAAATATGCCATCATTTATAATAGCCTTTGGTTAAAATTCTTTAATGATTGAGATTAGTCTTTAAGTTTTTAACCTTTTTTTTGGTTTTTATTTGATTAAACCTCTATGAGAGAGAGAGAGAGGAAGGTTCAAATGAGAGCATCTCCGATGGATAACCCTTTAATAGCTCTTTAGATTTTCATTTAGTTATTTAAAAGGCTTTTTAGCATTAGATAAGAAGGCTTTTCTTAAAAGCTTTTTGATAAAGCTTTCTATACAATAAGCTTTTAATGAAAAAGTTTTTACAAATTTTGTCTCTTGTATTATCTCACTTGTAACCTATTCAAAATGTTTTTTCCATTGGATCAAATTTATAAAATAACTTTTTAGTATAAAAAAAAGTCTTTGTAAGACTCAAGCATTGAGGATGCTCTGAGAACTTTGTAAATTTAAAAAAATTAAGGAACACCTTGTGGACCACATATAACACATCATATGTGGTCCACAAGGTGTTCCTTAATTATTTTAAATTTACAAAGTTCTCAGAGCATCCTCAATGCTTGATAAATCAGAAATGAGTTAATTTTATGTGGGACTCACATCATATGTGGTCCACAGACTGTTCCTTTAAAAAGGGTGGTTCTCGTATGATCCCTCCTATATATATGTATATATATATGACTTGGGATCACGTGAGACCAGTCTGTTTCCGTGAAACACGTGAGACAACCCTTTTACACTTGAAACTTCACAGCAAAAACACTATGAAGGTAAAAAAATATGAATCTTTAAAGTATTTTTGCTATGAAAGTAACCTACATAGTGTTTTTGCTGTGAAGGTAACCTTCACAGTGTTTTTGCTGTGAAGGTTCAGATTTTTTTTTACCTTCACAGTTTTTGCTGTGAAGTTTTCAAGTAAAAAAATGGTTTCACGGGTCTCCGACGAGTCTCACGGAAACAGGCTGGTCTCACGTGAACCCATCATATATATTTTTTACCTTCACAATGTTTTTGCTATGAAGTTTGAACTGTAAAAGGGTGGTCTCACGGAAACAGACTTGTCTCACGTGAACCCAACCCATATATATATATATATATATAGGGAGGGATCATACGAGAACCACCCATCTTTAAGGGAACAAAGGGACACTTTGTGGACCACATATGATGTGGGTCCACATAATATTAAATCATTTCTGATTTAATATGATTTAATATTAAATCAGAAATGATTTAATATTATGTAGGACCCACATCATATGTGGTCACAAGGTGTCCCTTTATTCTTTAAATTTATAAAGTTCTCATTTGAACCTTCCTCTCTCTCTCTCTATATATATATATATATGGAGAGTTTCAATTACTAACTCATCCATTTAAACAAACTATACAAGCTAATCATCACCATCCATTTTCATAATCAACAGCATGAGGAAACGATGGCATTTTATGTAAATATGTGTTTAATTTGATTTAATTAATATAATACAAAAGCCACACAAGGTTATTTTTGGTACATCAATGCAAAAATAATTATCCAATTCCACCCCAAAATTTGAGGATATCATATCCCGATTTAATTGGAAACCATTTATAGAGTTGTTTTAATATTTTCTGAATATCTTGTGCAGGGGCAGAACACGACCATTGTAGTCCCAAGGGCCGAAATATAATATCATAAACATTCAGAGATCTAAATAATACATACTAGGATGGAGTTAGTACAGTACCAAGGAAAAAATTCTCCAATACCGATGTACCAACCATTTATTATTGATATCTAAAATCTTATACCGTGTATCAACCAATTGTGATACAAAAAAAATCGGTTGGTATTGGTTTTGTACGAACTTTAAATTTACATATATATAAAAATTTGTAATTATATTCAAAGTTCTAACAACCGATTGTAATTGGTAGCGATTAAGTTGGTACCTATTTAATTGGGACAGTTGATACACATGTTTGTTGGTTTAGATTGATACAAAATCACAAACCCCCCAATACATGCGTAAGTTGTATATATTTTTTCTACGATCTACTATAGAATTTTAGGAAAAAGACTGGTTAATATAATACTAAAACTCACAACTTTCAAACCGTAAACCGGAAAATAGTAATATAAATTTGTTTTATTTTTAAACTAATAAAAAGAAAACCTTTGGATTAGCAACTTAAACATTATAATTGTTTTTTGGAAAGGGTATCCTAGGCATTTGCCTAGACTAATCCCTGGTAATTTTAAGACTGCTAAAGCATGCAGCCCTGAGATAATTCCCCAGTGGCCAAGTCGTTTGCGCCTGGATTCGAACCTGGGGTAGATGGGTTATCTAGCCTCATCCCCACAAGCCTTAACCAGTACGCCACAATTCTTGTGGTTAACTTAAACATTATTTATTTTTATATACAATGATATTAATAAATCAACATGTAGTAGAAGGGAAAGAAAAACTAAAGCTGAGGGATTCGAAAGCATGACCTCAAGGACAGGGGCCAAGAATGATAACCAATAGACTTCATACGTGTTGAAAAAGTTCATATATGGTATTTAACTCAAAAAGCGGGGTGGCCATGGCCCCTATAGGCCCCTATTGTGTTCCGCCCCTGATCTTGTGTCAAGAAGTGGGCGACGGAGGATAAAGTAAAAGCTTTAGCTGTTAAATTTTGACGACAGAAGTCAGTTTAAAAATTTCTGTTCGGAGGAGCTCCGGTTACCGAAGATTCAATTTCCACGATAATGAATCATCCAAGAAGAGGTTCGTCGTTGTCGTTTTACTTTCTTACCGTTGAATACAATACCTCCATTTTCTCCGGCGATACCTCCATTTTTTCCGGCGATACTTCCATTTTTTTCCGGTGATACATTCAACGAATGCCGCTGTGAATTATGCAACCTCTGTTCGTGAATCATGCAGCTTAATTTCATGAACATCGTCGTGAATCATGCAACTTAATTTCATGAACGTCGTTGATGCAACCCAGTTTCATGAATACTATTTTTTTCCGGCGATACCTCCATTTTTTCCGAACCTTCACCACAGAGGGAAGAAGTTCATGAATATCCGTTGTGAATCATGCAACTTAATTTCATGAACACCGTCGATCCAACCCGGTTTCATGAACACCATTTTTTCCGACGATACCTCCATTTTTTTCGAACCTTCATCAGAGCGAAGAAGTTCATGAACACTGTCGTGAATCATGCAACTTAATTTCATGAACACCGTCAATGCAAACCCGGTTTCATGAACGCCATTTTTTCCGACCACACCTCCAATTCTTTCCGAACCTTCACCGGAGAGGGAAGAACACCTCTGACATTGAGGATGTAAAAGGAAAGGAAGAAGATGACTAAACAAAAAAAGAAAATATGTTGGAATTAGGGAACAAAGAAACTAAGGTAAGTCGTAACTGCACAAAATAGAAAAGAAAAAAAAAGAATATTAATAAGAATTTATAAAATGACGCTAATGCCCTCTAGCATATAATTAATTAATAAAAATTAGAAATACACATGGCAACTCATGATTGGTGGTTGCTAGTTTGTATAGTTTGTTTAAATGGGTGACTTTATAATTGAAACTCCCCCTATATATATATGGCTGGGTTTCGTCATTCTGTAAGAAGGGAAGTTATGGTGAGAAAGTTAAGAACGGATCTTCATCCTTAGATCAATCCAAATTGAAGATCAACATTAATAAGATACTGTGGATCCCAGTTTAATCTGGTAACCGTGTAATGATAAGAACAATATGAATAATACGATGAATAAATCAATGGAAACCGTAAATCATATATCTAACTTGTATAATATCTCAATTACAAAGTAATCTCTCAATAAGCTCTCTCTAATGATATGAATTAATGTGCTTATTTCTCTAAAGAATAACCCTAACCCTCTATTTATATGTAGGAAATAATCACGATATGGAAACTAGAGAATTAGGCATTAGTCACTTGCTTAAATTACATTAAAATCGTTTCCTAATTATCTTTTATGACTTTTGCACTTTGACCCTTCATGTCTTCAATAATTGTATTCTCGGATTCGACAAGAATTGATGTCGACGTAAAAAGACCTCGGGCCAAGTAGATTCGACAAGAATTGATGTCGGGCCAAGATGAGTCGATCAAATCAGGTGTCGGGCCAAATGGACGCGATGAAAACACTTAGTCTACTTGTCAATCCTTTGATGCTCGACAAGAAATTTTGTCGGGTCTTAAGCAGTCGATAAGTTTTCAAAATTGTCTTCATTTGTCGATACATCTTCAACTTTTTCTTCTTTTGATTTTGAAACACATTTTCTTCTCTTCACAATAAGCATTCATCTTTGATATACCTTTTCTCCCCCTCAGAATGATAAGGAGAAACCGAATCATTATGAATAATCAAAGACATTAAGTGGAAGCGTGAATGTGGAATAGTGGGTAAGAGCTAACATAGAAGCACAAATAGCAACTATTATCACTTAAATCAAAATTAATTTTAATTAAGTGGCCTATATGCAGTGTTGGCAGCGGTTGGCACTGATAGGACTTCCAGTTATTATAGAAGTAAGTTATAAAACTAACTTTCTCAAACTGTTCCGACATACACACAAAGATATGCATGTGGAGTCACAAAGACTCGTGCAAAGTGTCAAAGAAATATTAGCATATATTTTGGCTCAAAATAGACTCGACGTGCATTTGAATGTGAAGTTCGGAGACCGGAGGTGTGTCTTCCTTTTTCAATATCTTAATCTTCCGAGTTAAGAAAAGATAGCAGATATGCTCATTCTCCGTGGTATATGAAACAAATATCTTTTCTGAGATACTTGAGTAGTTGGGTGGGGTGACACAAGTTATCGACATTGGGTCCATGTCTATTTCAATATTCATCTCCAAAGAATCGAGAATGAATAGATTGTGTGGCTACCCGGATAACTGTTTAGGTTTGGTAAGGACCAATTTTCTTTTAAGTCCTGTCACACCCTCACCTTTTCTTTTATCTCACAAGTACTCAATTTTATACCATTTCAAAATATCTATCCTAGGGTTGTGTTTCATGGTTAGGTCCTTCCGGCTCTAGCTTGACCAAATAGTTATTAGAGCTTCGTCTTAAGTCGATTAAAATCATCGTCTACTGGGTTGGCGTATCCAAGGTAGTGCCAGCAGCAAGCGTAGGGGTTACTATGTAAGTGCGTTCGTTAGCGCATTACGTTTTCTCGCTTTAAACATCTAAATCCTATCACACAAAGAGTTAAAAATATTAAAGTTCGAGTTCTGAACTGATGTATTCGGAAGTCAAAATGTTAAGAGCAGGTTCATAACTGAGATACTATGAAGCTAAATAAATGGAAAAAAAAACATATGGTATTCCCCCTCAAATGTAGCATAACCTTTTGAAAGATTGTCATGTGATGTGAATATTTGGAATTTAGAACACACATGACGTACCTACAAAACAGATTAAAAAGATTTTGGTACCCAAGATTTGTTGGGTCCTCGGAGGTTAGCTTTAGATGCAATAAATGGGGAAGTGGGGATACTGTAGGTACCATACCATTTATGAATGAACCTTTGATTGACAAAATCATTTGTTCCACAAGTAGAACAACAAATCTTTGTGGCACTTAGACTAATTAGTTGATTGATAGATTTGATAAAATAAGGCAAATTAGTCTTGGAAACAAATGATCTTGTATCAACTACAAGAGATGTATGTGACATGTTTCCATCACTATCATCTGTAGTTGATTTCTTCCTCCAAACCATTTTAAACTTCTTAAAATTACCGGAATTAGCAACAAAATCATTGTGAAACCGATTAGAATTATGAGTTTGAAAATTTGAAGAACCATATGATTTGGAGCTGTGAGAATAAACATTTGATTTAACATTTGAAGAGTAGTTATTCTGACAGACACTAACAGGAGAAAGAGGAGTCATCTTTGAACTTGAAGCAGAACCAGAATCATTAATAAAAATCATTTTTTCAAGGTTATCTAACTCCGCATTTATTTGTTCGGGAGTGAGTTGTTTGAATGATTCTGAATTCTCTTTATGCAATCGTTTTAGCTTTGAAATCTCATTTTCAAGTTCTTTGATTTTGATTGAGAGACGATCTCTTTCTTTCAACATCAAATCATATTTATTTTTAAATCCAGATCTCAAGTTCTTTTCAATAACAAGATTTGATTGTAATTCAGACAATTTCTTTGAAAGTTTACAAATTTCCTTTTGAAAAACTTCCTTTTTATTCTCAACTTCCTTTCCTAAACGTTTATTTTTATCGAAAATTAAACCACTTTTCTTCAGAACGTTATTTTTATCACTTTCAAACATTTTTCTTTCTTTTTCTAAAAGATTCTGAAGTTCAAAAATTTGTTTTGAAAGCTTCAAACATTTAATGTCAGATGATTTTCTTCCTAAAATCACAACTTGTTCGAAATCAGACACTTGTGTAGAAAGTTTTTGAATGGTCAGTTCACAAGTTCTAATTTTGCTTTCAAAGGTTTTTCTCTCAATTTCAAACTTGTGTTTCTCATCAGAAAAAATCTTTCTTTTATTTTCAAAGTCTGTTCTTTCAGAATCTAAAAACTTTTCAAGTTCTCCACCAGTCGTTACAGAATCTTTCCTTCTCTCTAGCTCAGAAATCTTGTTTTTCAGAACAAAATTTATTTTTATCAACTCAAGATTTTTCTTTTTGCAAACGTCTTCATAAAATACATGATGTGTATTCCTAATATGCTCGGTGAGTTGTTCTTCCAAAAACTCATTTTTGTTTTTCAATTCTTTACTTGTGTGTTTGAAATCATTTAGATAAACATTTTCTTTTAAGAGTTTATCAATCACTTTCATGTTATTCGTGTGTCTTGCTTCAAGTCTTTCAATTTCAACATTGAGATCAGAAATTTGGTTTTGGGAACTCATCTTGAAGAATAAAAAAATAAAGTACTTGTTACCTGATAAAGTGATCTCGATCGGTGAGTTTTGAAAAAATTCTAAGAGTTCTTTTAAAAATAAAAAAAATAAAATCTCGATTTGACCGAAAAAAATGTCGATAGATAAAGATGCGATAATAATTTATGTCGGGTTAAGGTAACTCGACAAGAAAACTTATCGAATGAAGGTAGTATCGACAAGATTTGATATCGGGTCAAACGGAGTCGACAAGATTTTATATCGGGTTTTAAGGTGTCGAAAAGAGTTTATATCGGGTATTAAGGATTCGACAAGAATTCTTATCGGGTCTAAAGGACGCGATAAAAATAAGATTCTGAAATTCCTTTTTATCTTTATTTTGAACTATTGAAGAGCAAAAACGAAGCCTTCGTCGACAAAAAAAGAACAATGTCTTTTTAAGGAAGAGAAAATCTAAGTTCTCGAGTCCCCAACAATATCAAAAATAAAATAAAAAGATTTACTTAAAGTTTAAGCAGTGTACTTGAGAACTCTTAAACTAGAAAAGCTGCAGAAGTCAGTGACCCTGAGTTTTCCAATAAAAGTGAAGCAAAAGTACTACGGTTTAAACTAAAGTAAAAAAATTCGAGTTTTGTTAAAGTTTAAGACTTGTACTTGAGAACTCTTAAACTAGAAAAGCTGCAGAAGTCAGTGACCCTGAGTTTTCTAATAAAAGTGAAGAAAAAGTACAACGAATTAAACAAAAAAAATTGAATGAAAACGAATCTTATCGGGTGATAAAGAGGCGATAAAAAGTTGTCGATAAAAAAAAACTTGTCAATTTTAGGTATGCGATATAAAATTCTTATCGATAATAAAAGATGCGATACAAAATTTCTTATCGATATACACGTTTTGTCGATAATTAAAGGTGCGATAAGAAATCTTGTCGATTCAGGCTTGGAAAGCTTGAATCGATAACTTTTTGAACAATGACAGAATCAAGATTTTTACCTTGTTTTTCGAACTCGATCAGAATTAATCCAAAACTTAGATCGTGTAGCTCTGATACCAATTGTGGATCCCAGTTTAATCAGATAACCGTGTAATGATAAGAACAATATGAATAATACGATGAATAAATCAATGGAAACCGTAAATCATATATCTAACTTGTATAATATCTCTATTACAAAGTAATCTCTCAATAAGCTCTCTCTAATGATATGAATTAATGTGCTTATTTCTCTAAAGAATAACCCTAACCCTCTATTTATATGTAGGAAATAATCACAATATGGAAACTAGAGAATTAGACATTATTCACTTCCCTAAATTACATTAAAATCGTTTCCTAATTATCTTTGATGATTTTTGCACTTTGACCCTTCATGTCTTCAATAATTGTATTATCGAATACAATGTTTTCAGACCTAACAGATACATTGAGATGCGCCGGATCGATTCCCTTCTAAAGCGCTATTCATGTGTGGGCATGAGATTAAAAGTGATCAACGATGGATATCTCTTCTTACACTTCTCACTTTAACTCTGTTTCTCACATCATCTCATGCCTATTTGTGTGTGTGTGTATGTGTGTGTGTGTTTATCGCAATGTTTTGAACAATAATGATTAAGTATTTGACTAGTAAAAACTATAAACTTATATTTACATTACCCTTATTCAAGTTTTAAAAATCACAAATTTTCTCTCATGCCTTATAACGTCATATCACTTGGAGTAGCGTTTTGGGAGCTTATTGCCATATTTTCCAATTATAACCCTCATTAATATTAGTTATTATTTTTTAATATACCCTTTTTGGTCATTTTACATTTATATACGCTAGTTTTGCCAAACATGATTTTTTCATCAGCTAGCTTATTGGTTACCAGCTAGCTTATCAGCTACCAGCTAGCTTATCCGCTAGTTTGCCAAACATAGCCTTAAAAAAAAACTTGTAACGGCATAACGTGCCATGGCGGACCGTGGCGTGCCATAACGAGCTCGACGCCTTATTTCGACGCCAAGGGGGTTAACATGGCGCGTTTTTTTAGAACATTGGTATTTATGCATAATTACTTGTAATATTGGGCTTTAAGTAATATGCATAAATAAACAATATTTTATACATAAAAAATAGTTTTTAAGAATTTTTGTCAAATGATTTATAATATAGTATAAATTAGAAAAAACTTACTATGTCTTTAATGTTAAGTTAACATTCTATAATTTTACTAGTAGTGTACCCGCGCGCAATGCAGCGGGATGTAAAAATTTGTTATAAATCAAAAATGAAAATTAATGAAACTTCGGATTAAAAAATGAAGCCTATAGATATTTTAAGTAGAAGATTGATACCGTAATTTATACTTCAACATGAAAATCACTGGAATTTATTTATGCATGCAGCACACACTACAAAAAAATGACTTTCACCCATAAAAAAATACACAGGGAAATTTCCGTGGTGGTGCCCTCGTGGGCATGTTCCTCTCTGGGTCGGTCTGATCTATTAATGGTCCGATGAAATCCAATTTTTAAAGAAAATACCAACGGATTACCCAGGAATTTCCTGGGTAATCTGTCACTGATTTGATTTACCCACCAACAATTTAGATACCAACTTTTGTGACGGTTTTGTGACAAATCACCATTTAGCGACGGATTTCCCAGGGAAATGTCCGTAGGTGAAAGCCTTCCATTTTAGTAGTGACATACCCAAATCCAAGCATCTATCTTAATTTGTCTTGAACTGATTTCAATCTTTATCCTCCTTAATTTATTTCTCCAATTCCAATTATTATTTTCCCTGTATCGAAATCAAATGCCTTCATTCTTAAGAATCCATAATAGATACCCCTTTTGACAACAACCATCCATTGATGTATGAGCTTATAATTTCCAATCAAATCAATTAAAATCTGGTCTCTACCCATTGTAATCATCAAGCTAAATCTGATACCATAGTATAATTGAGGTTCGGACATTAAGGCATTGTTTGTTTTTTTTCATTTTAAGCTCTTAATCACCACTTATGTCTGATTCGTTTAGGCGTTTCATGACCATTTTAAAACTGAAATAAGACTTCAGACTTCAGCACCTCTTAAAAAACAAACGCCACCTAAGATGCAGCCCAATACAGAGTTAGAAATATGTACAATAAGGGACCAGAAAAGAACTGCAACAAGCCCATTTTCAAAACTGTAAAAGAAAGAGTTTTCTCCAATGACCAAATAAAAATAAAGCACATCCTTATGCCAATCACAAACCAAACCTTTTTCGATAATGCACAAACAGGTGGATAAAGTCCCAAATTACCTGATCATAGCCTATGGGTTTCAAAATGAAACGTGTTACAGAACATGATTTCATAGATACGGATAGATGTTGTTGAAGACCCAATATCCCTATACAAACTTCATGTATTTTAACCATAAAAGCAAATATGTTATGAAAATTAAATTGCATCTCTTGGCTGAAAATTTTAGCCTTCCAACACCACATCTTTGTTGACCATAACACATTGGCTTCATCCCTTGATATGTGGAAATAAGCCACATGGATCCACTTAAATGTAAAAAGCGCATTTTTGATGTATTATTAGCACAATCATCTAACGTTGAGCACCATACACAAGACTCATTGGGTGTTCAAAATCCATGAATAAGTCATTTAAATATCCTCTTTTTAATATGACCAACAAATAAGAGATACTTGAACTGATTTCTATGTACCAACCTTGCAAAACTGCCAGAAACACATTATGGTGGATATGATGAAAAGATCTAAAGACAAAATATGTAAAACTTAAATGCAAAGAGAAAGCCAAATTCACACTTTTTAACCAAAATTATTCATCCTTGAGATTGATTTTTTGGCCGTTTAGCAAGAACCATGACCTGTTTGTGGGTGAAAACCATGTAAAATGATTTGAAAAGTCGAAAACAACTATTTTTACAATAAAACTTGCAAAAATATAGCATAGAGAAGTTTGAGAAGCTTGGCAAACTATTGGTGAGTTTAGGCCTTATAGCCCATCCAGGTTGCATCAAGTAGAACATATCCCTTTCTTGCTGTATTTTTCAGTCATTTTTTTTCTGTAAATGCTTCCTAAGACATTAAAACATGATGGTCAATGGAACGTATAGTTTTTAAAGACCATGAACCATAGGTTTCTTCAGCTTCTTCCAAACCACTTCATTTAACCATGGTTCTTCCAAACCACTTCGTGTGAACTGCTTTACATTACACAGGAGTAACTGAAAATTAATCAAACAAAAGGGAAAAAATCCTTCCCAAATATAGAATGCTGACTACATAAAACAAACAAAGTTTCATAAGCAATAATCTAAGCAAACACAGTGAAGTAACATAGTGGAATGTATAATTGATATTAAGCGGTAGTGTTACAGAAAGTGTGGGAAACCTGAACTTGAATATATAGTTATTATTTGATAAGAATGGAACCAAGTCCTTAAGGTTTCAGTTTCACAATTCGTTGTATTTCCTGAAATCGGTTAACCAGAGACTCGTAATTACCTTCTTTTACATTTGTCATAAATCAGATGCCAATCTAGGTGGCTTATAAACACCCACCAGGTTTGACTTTAAGACTATTTGTTGAGTAAACACACATAACCCTACATAACACCCACCACAGAGCTTAACCTTAAACTGGCGTTGTACTGCTGTTGAGCTTGTATCCAATAATGTAAGAAATTAAGCATGGATTATTATTAAATATAAATTGGTTATACATGAAAGCCGTATATATCTGCTTGATAAACTGAGACGATAAGCCAAAAAACTTAATGAAAGAAACTGATTAGATAAATACCTTAAATGAATGCTTGTCTTTGTTGAAGGTTCTTTGTGCGATCAAACTATTATCCTAAGCAACAAAAAGAGAACGCATATAAACTTCAGTAGCTTCGAAAGTATACTTGTAGATCCCAGATTAATCAGGTAACCAAGTAATATTAAGAACAATATGAGGAAAACCTTATGTCATATATCTAACTTGATAATCGTGGTTACAATGAATGGAGTGAAAACCTTAACTCACGATCTTTCTAATAAGCTCTCTAATGAATTCGTTTTTTATTGAATAGCCCTAATCCTCTATTTATATGAGAAGAGAAATACACAATAAGGAAACAAAGAGATAAGGCAATATTCACTTGCCTTATTTACAAAGTGATCTTTTTCTTATAGTTTAATTATTCCTAATAATTAAACTTTCCATATTTATGACTTTGTTAACTTTATGCTTTGGCACTTTATGTCTTCAATAGTTGTTATCTTGGATTCAATATTTTGAGACCTAACAATCTCCCCGTTTGTATTCAAGATTACAATTCAGCAAATCAGCACTCTCTTGAAGACGATGAAACTTTGTCAACAAATCTTTATCTTGAACCTTTTGCTCCCCCTACAAAAATGATCATTTGATAGGCTCCGTAGCTCCCCTTTAACATTAGCATAAAGTTCAGTGACAGAATGTCGAAGGAGCCGTGATGTTGTAGGGTAAAAATTATCTTCAAGTAGACATGAGAAGTTGCAAGGAGAATTTCGAGAAATGGTGCGCTGGTGCGTGGTTGTCCGATAAAAATGTTTGTCAGGTCTTGTTGGTCCGACAACTTGATTCTCGGGTAAGGGTAATGCGACCAACTGAGTTGTCGAATTTTTGAGATGTGATAAACTTCAAGTCGTTGTTCAGTGTGATCTTTTTTTGCGTATCTTTTGATGTACACATTCTCCCCCTCATAACGAGCATTTGTCTTTGATATACTTTTTCTTTTTTCTCCCCCTCAGAATGATAAGGAGAATCTGAAGCATTATGAACAATCAAAGACATCAAGTAGAAGTGAATCACTAGGTAATGGGCTAACAGATAGAAGCACGTATAGCAACTGTTATCACTTAATCAAAACAAAGTCAATTAAGTGGCCTATTTTCAGTGTTGGAAGCGGTTTAGCACTGATAGGACTTCCAGTTATCACAGAAGTAAGTTATAAACTTATCTTCTCAAACTGTTCCGACATAAACACAAAGTTATGCTTGTGGAATCACAAAGACTCGTACAAGTGTATAAAGAATTAAGCATTGAATGCTATTTAAAAGGCTCGAAATGTGAAAATTCATTTCACATACTTGATGTGCATTTAAATGTGAAGTTCGGAGACCGGAGGGGTGTCTTCCTTTTTCAATATCTTAATCTTTCGAGTGAAGAAAAGATAGCAGATATGCTCATTCTCCGTGATATATGAAACAAATATCTTTTCTGAGATATTTGAGTAGCTGGGTGGGGTGACACGAGTTATCGACATTGGGTCCATGTCTATTTCAATATTCATCTCCAAAAAATCGAGAATTAATAGATTGTGTCGCTACCCGGATAACTGTTTAGTTTTGGTAAAGACCAAATATTTTCTTTTAAGTCTTGTCACACTCTCACATTTTCTTTTAGCTCACTAGCACTCAATTTTATATTAATCATACCCTTCCAAAATATATCTAACCTAGGGGAGTGTTTCATGGGTAGGTCCGTCCGGCTTTGGATTGACCATTGAACTTCTAATTTCTATCACACACAAAGAGTTTGAAACATTGAAGTCCGAGTTCTGAACTGATGTATTCAGAAGTCATAATTTAAGAACAGGTTCATAGTTGAGATATTATGAAGCTAAACAGTTTAAGTTCGAATTCTGAATTGAAGTATTCAGAAGTCATTAATAAAAGCAGGTTCATAGCTAAGATACTATAAAACTAAAATGATAAAGAATATTATATGGTATTCCCCCTCAAAAACTGCATAACCTTTTGAATGATCATGTCATGTGATATGAATATTCTAAATTTAGAACATACATGACATACCTACAAAACAGATTCAAAAGATTTTGGTACCCAAGCTTTGCTGGGTCCTTAGAGGTTAGCTTTAGATGCAACAAACGGGGAATTGGGGATACTGTAAGTACTATACCATTTAAGAATGAAATTTTGATTGACAAAATCATTTCCACGTGTAGAACAACAAATCTTTGTGACACTTAGACTAATTAGTTGATTGATAGATCTGACAAAATAAGGCAAATTAGTCTTGGAAACAAATGATCTTGTATCAACTACAGGAGATGTATGTGGCATGTTTCTAACACTATCATATATAGTTGATTTCTTCCTCCAAACCATTTTAAACTTCTTAAAATTACCAGAATTAGCAACAAAATCATTGTGAAATCCTTTAGAATTATGAGTCTGAGAATTTAAGGAACTATATGATTTGGAGCTGTTAGAATAGCTATGAGATTGAACACTTGAGGAACAGTTATTCTTACAAACATTAACAGAGGAAAGAGGAATCATTTTTGAACTTGAAACAAGAATCAGAATCATCAGAAAAAAATTAAAAGTCAATGTCATCTAACTCCGCATTTATTTGTTCGGGAGTGAGTTGTTTGAATGATTCTGAATTCTCTTTATTCATTTGTTTTTGGTTTGAAAGCTTGTTTTCAAATTTTTTAATTTTTCTTAAGAAATCATCTCTTTCTTCCGTAAGCAAATCATATTTATTTTTTAATTCAGATCTCAAATTCTTTTCGATTACAAGATTTGATTGTAATTCAGATAATTTCTTTGAAAGTTTAAAACTTTTCTCATCAAAATATTTTCTTTCTTTCTCTAAACGTTTATTTTTATCGAAAATTAAAACGATTTTATTAAAAACATTCTTTTTATCATTTTGAAATACTTTTCGTTCATCATTCTGAATTTTCTGAAGCTCAGAAAGTTGCTTTGATAGTTTCAGACATTTCGTTTCAGATGATTTCCTTTCTAAAATCACAATTTGCTCAAACTCGGATACTTGTTAAGAAAGTTTTCTAATTGTCAACTCACAAGTTGTAATTTTGCTCTCAAATGTTTTTCGCTCACCTTCAAACCTGTTTTTCTGATCAGAAGAGAATTGTCTTTCTTTTTCTATTTCTAAATCGGATGATTTTATTTTAGAATCAAATTTCTGGGTCGACTTAGAAATATTTTCTTTCAGATCTTTATTTTTCCTTTTCTAAACTTGCATATTTTCCTTTTAACTCATCGAGTTGAATAACTGTTTTTCTCCAACCTATAATAGTATTCATATTCAATGGATTTTGTATCGAGTACTAATGGGTCAGTAAACATCTTGATTTAAGCTTTTTAAACTCAAATGCACAAAATTAAAAAAAATTTGTAAGTACTGATTACCTGATAAGTGATCTCGATCAGTGAGTTTAAAAAAAAATCTAAGAGTTCTTTAAATAAAAATAAAATATCTCGATTTGACAGAAAAGATGGCGACAATAACGGATGCGATAAGAATTTATGTCGGGTTAAGGTAACTCGACAAGAATTGTTATCGGGTTAAGGTGGATCGACAAGATTTTATGTCGGGATAAAGTGAATCGATAAGAATTCTTATCGGGTCGTAAGGACTCGATAATAATTTTGATAGAACAATTTTATCGAAATTCCGTTTTATCCTTACTTTGAAAAATTGAAGAGCAAGAACGAAGCCTTCATCGACAAAAAAGAACAAGGTTTTTTTATGGAAGAGAATATGTAAGTTCCTGAGTCTCCAATAAGTTCAAATAAAGTAAAGATAATTACTAAAGTTTATGGTGTATACTTGAGAATCCTTAAACCAGAAAAACTGCAGGAGTCAGTGTTCCCGAGTTTTCTGTTGTCAAAGGGAAGCAAAAGTATCGCAGAATAAACTAAAGTAATTATTAAGTTTAGAAACTAGAATTCGATAATGCTCATAATAGAAAAAACTTGTCGAGAAGAATTTGAAAAAACACAGATCAGTTCGAAACTTAGATCGATTAACTTCAAAAGTAAAAAAAAGATTATGAAAAAATTAAAAATTTAAATAAATTTTTTACTATTCACCCGACAAAAACACTATTCACCCGACAAGTTACTATCACACAACAAGTCACTATTCATCCGAGAATTTTGATTTTTTTTCTTTTCAAAAAAATTGTCCAAATTTAATGAAATTTTAGTATGATTTTCGCAA
Organism: Silybum marianum; assembly: GCA_036898165.1. Taxonomy (NCBI): domain Eukaryota; kingdom Viridiplantae; phylum Streptophyta; class Magnoliopsida; order Asterales; family Asteraceae; genus Silybum; species Silybum marianum. The sequence goes on from CM072528.1 coordinate 16,306,615, forward strand.
TACAAATACAAACAACTTTAAAACTTGGAGTTTTGGCAAAATAAATCAAAATCAATGCGATACGGAGTGAAAAGTAACAGTTTTCGGGAAAAAAAAATCCTTAAAGAAATCAAAACTTTTTTGACGAAATCGATTTAATAAAAAAAATCACACATAAATCAAGATCAAAATCGAATATAAAAAATCACGAAAAAAATACCTTAAATCTCTAAAATTCCATTCCAATTCTGCCAACCAAACAGGTGGTCAAACCTGACAACATTCCAATTCCAATTCCTTCAAAGTCAAATTCTTTTGACAGATTCCATTCCAGCAAATTCCATTCTACGAACCAAACGCGCCCTTAGAGTTTTATATATATGTCCCTATACTATTTGTTTTTTGTCATTTTGTATAAGTGTGTTCTCTTTGATCTCATATTTTCTTTTGTGTTTTGCTTTATTGATGCAAAAGACAAATTAGCTTTCTTATTAACTAAATTATATAAAGTTGCTCACTCGGTTTGGATGATGTGGTTTTAGTGTAGTCTATAATTTTTAGTTGCAATTGGGTTGACAATGATGTACACTACTATAAGTATTTTCAAATTTTTACGAATTTTAGAAAGATTATTGACAGAACATAATTTTTTCTACGAATTTCTCTTGAAAATCTCTCACAAATATGAATTTTCAACCAAATGTTTTTCAACTGAATGTCTCGTCAAAAAAAATTTGGTTGAAAATACATGTTGCGAGAGATTTTCAACAGAAATTTGTTGAAAATTCGTAGAAAATTTATGTTCTGTTAATAATCCCCTAAAATTCAACGAAAATTTACATCGAAAATACTCACATTTTTATGTGTTATATATGTCTGCGAATTTGATATGTTCTAAAATTGTCGGCTTTAACTGATTTTGTTTTAATTTTGAGTAGTTGTGCTGGTCACTGAAAGGCTACGTTCTTATCTAGATAGTGTCGACATGATTATGGATTTGTACCTCACATTAATTAGCTTTTTTTTTGAATAAAACCTCACGTTAATTAGGTTGTTATTATAATTACACGGATTTCGTCCTACGTCGTGTTGCGAATTTCTATTATTTTTTTAAGTTGTGCTTAATCGTATTGTACTTTGCATTATATATTTTTTACTAACTTATGGATTCATTAATTATGTGGAATGTATCCCATGCCTCTTCTAACAATCACAACAATGACGGATTGTAAATTTATGTTCTCCAATTCAAAATTCTAAATTCTAAATTCTAAATTCTAAAACGTGTTTTATTTACATAAAATTAAATTGATTGAATAAATCTAAGAGGGTGTTTCGGATTGCTTATTTGAAACAACTTATGCTTTTTTTGAAAAATACTTATTAACTTATGTGATTAGAAGGTAGGTTTAGGGTTAAATTGGTAAATTGGTTTATATAAGTCATAAGTTGGTTTTGATAAGTTAAAAACTTTTACGTTATTGAAAACTCTTTTTTACCAGTTCCTCATCGGTATAAAAAGTTTTCTTATTTTTCCCGTCTAAACAATCAAAAGTGTTTTTGACCGGTTCCACAACGATATAAGTCAATAAGTTGTTTTTTATAATCAATGCCAAACGCCCCATAAATATATCTTTGTTGGTAATGAATATACATTGAAGCAATGTGTAGAGAATCCAACTTTAATTAAACCAATGAAAAAAAAAGAATTACCAACGAGAGATTAATTTGTGCTGATTGTGAGTTTGTATATTTATATATACATATATATATATATAGAGAGAGAGAGAGGGGAGATTAAAAAGCCTAAAAATGAAAAATTAAGGAACACAGGTAACCATTCATATGGATGGTATGCATATGTGCATATAAGTAATCAAAATTGTTTTGGTTTTTATGCACATGTGCATGTTCGGACAAATTGCATACAAATTACTTGTATGCACATGTACATATTGTCCAGATGAATGATTGTTGGTCCCTAAAGGGTCTACAAGAGTTCAGTAATAAGTAAACAGTTTGTAGAAGGGGGGGGGGTTGAATACAAACACACAGATTTTGGTTTTTAAATTAGTTTATATATCATAAACAAATTTACAGTTACAAGCGTAATAAGAACAAGTTTAAAACCTATTCTATTGTAACTAAGAAACACTAAGTTTGATGCACAAGAGGAAGGAAGAAAGAATAAAGAGGGTTTAGGTTAGAAAGTAGCATGCATTAAGATGAAGAAGATATCTTCATCTTATTTATACCCGTTTGCATTTAATGCAAGACAAAAAGTATATGCCACATGTCAAGCTTGGATAGGAAGCTTGTACTTGCTAATAAGACAGCCATGCTTTTGGCCGAATATGAACAGTACAATATCAGATATGATGGGGACATAAGAGACAATTCGTACGTCCTTTTCTGACAAGGTATTAGGTTTGACTTTTGTGCATCGAGGATAAGATCAATCTTTAATCTTGTAAAGGAAGCTCCATTTGATCGCTGATTCTGAATCTTCAAGGATGAACTTCAGTATCGCTGAGGATTCACAAGACTTCACACTTTGATTAGATAATCGCTGCTATCGCTGAACCGCTTCAGTTCACTTAGCTGATTATCTCTTTCTTCAGCTAGTGTCTTCGACTTTCGCTGAGTGGTCTTCTGGTGTGATAGCTGATCTTCAGGTCTTCAGAGATAAGCTTGTTGTTCCTTGATCTTCAGCGATCGCTGATGGTAATCAGCGTATGCTATCGCTGAATATGAACAGAAGCTTACACAATGGAATTTCACTAAGTATATAAAAGGAATCATATTCAAATCATTGAGAGAAGTCATGATCAACAACCTCCCCCTATTTGATTATGATTAAGCAACATAGGAAAATTGCTTTAAGAGACTAGTAAGGACTTAAGAAAAATTTGAAGTAAATTTTCTAAGTACTAATCTGTACAATCTTTTTCAGCTAGTCTACTATCTGAATTGAGTTTCATTTATAAGGATATGAAAGCAAAATTTTTACAAGTAAATAAGCATAAAGTGCATTCACTGATTAAATTTTCAGAATGAAAAATCAGTAAGTAAAATATAGTTTAAAGAAAATAGAACTCTTATGTTCATTGTCCCTTTTACTTTTTTCAGGGATCTTTTCAGTACATAGATGGAGTAAAGTAGTCTGATTGAATTTCATTAAATATAATCTGAAGAAATTACAGGGAAATTTTACAATAAAAAAAGTAAAGTACTTGTATACTGAAGAAATATTACAAAGGAAATAGAGAACCTATGACTAATCAGAGATGTTATCGTTTCTTCTTTGTAGTTCATTCTCAGCATTTTCTGAATCAAAGGGGTATCTGACCAGCAGCGCCATAGCATGATCTTTATGAGAGAGGATGGGGCCTTGCGAATTTCTTGGTTTCTGAAGAGTCCTAAGAACCCTTCATTATCCAAGAATACCATACCAGGTTCAGGTAGTGAGATGATTTCATCTTCTTCGTATCTTCGATCTTGAGGGAGAGAGGTATGTAGCATTGAAATATCAGGGATTTCCAGATGACCAAGAATGCTATGATAATCAAATTTGGTTTCATGCTCATTTTTAGAGATTGAACCACCTTCAGCAGTTGATCTTTTCTTCTTTGATGACTCAAGGAGAGGGGGAACTTGTACGTGTTGTGACATCCTTTGCAGCAACTGATCCAGTACTCTTTCCACCACATCCTTGAATTTGGATTTGGAACCCTGGATGGCGTCTCTGATTTCTAACCATTCAGTGTATCCATAAATCCTTAAGAACTTGGCTTCTTCTCTCTCAGTTCTGCTTGTCCTTGTCATTCTTACATATACCTTTGGACCACCTCTGTTGGAGTGTCGCCCTTGAATAGTTGCATGAATGATTTTGGCTTCAAATCTTCGAAATTTCAGTCTATCAGTGCACCAGTCAAGCTCTTTGTCTCTCTGAATTGTGGCTTCAGCGGATAGTGCACTTAGGATCTTTTGTTGAGCGAGGATCGGATCTACGTTCAAGTTTTCCTGTGCAAGTTCTTTTTGTGCAAGAGCTTCAGTGATCCTTTCACTCTTTTTCAATTATTCCTTGGCCGCCTTGTCTTTAGCAGAGTCTTCCCTGAGTAATTTCCTTGCTAAAGCAAGATCATTCTCAGTTTGCTTTGTCTTCTCATCTCTGATACGTTGTGCTTCCAATGCTTGTTCTCTTTCTTCCTTAGACAGAAAGTAGAATTCATCTACTATCCTTATTGGTACAACGTCTATGGGTTCTGCTTGAGGCATCCTTATTCTTCTTGCTTCGAATTCCCTAAGGAATTTTATTCGCCTTTCTTCTTCTTCAGGCTCTCTTATGATCGGATTTTGAACGCGACGTCTGGGAATAAGGCCTTCTTCTTCTTAGAGTCAGTTTCTATCAGAGAGAGTTTTTGTAGGTGAAGAAGGAAGTGTGGGGGTTTCAGAGAGAGGTGTAATATAAGAGATAAGAGGAAGAGATACCTCAACAATGGTCTCCCCCTCAGATAATGGGATAGTGGGATCCAGAATTACCACTTCTTTTCCTTTGCCTGAGGGACCGGCTTGTCCCTGAGAGGGATGTTGTCCGTCCCCCAAAGGCTCGTGATGAGAGACTCCAGGCCTAGACATTCTGAAGTGCTCCAAGGCACTTCCAACGTCATCGTCGTCTTCATCATCATCCATTCCCCCATAATGAGGGATGGGATCTTCTTCTTCTTCATCATCATCTTCCTCAGCATCATCATCATCTTCTTCTTCAGCCACCAACCCTTTAGGGAGGGAAGATCCCGTTCGCTGGATGTACGGAGATATCTTTTCACCAGGAAACGTCTGGTTGTGCTCCGCAATGAGTTCATCTGCAAACTCTTTGGCACATCTCTCCCCCTCGATGTTATCAGGAGGTAAACAGTGCACCATCAGAGTGCGAACATTGGACTGAATATCCTTGAGCTTCGTATCATTTTCCTGAAGCGTCGTCCGATCAGCAGCAGTGAAGGAGGAACTAGCCTCAGAGAGCTTGGAGAGCATCTGCATCATATCGGATTGAGTTTTTTGAATGGACTCAAGGACGTTTCTCTGAGCAGCAACCTTCTGCTCTAAGTTGGACAGGATCTGGCCAAGGACCCGGTTGTCTTCCTTTAGAGAGAAAACGTCAGGGATGAGATTGCTGACGTTGGTCTTGATCGCTGGAGTCCCAGTGACTCATTGGAAGATGTATTCAGCTGACGTCTGATGAGTGTCAACCCTAGCCCTATGAGAGCACATTCCCTGACCAAATAGTCAATAGCAGGGAATGTAGGACTAGGAAGGACAATGGGAGGGAGTTCAGTAACGGGAGTAGGAAGCTTGGGAGCTGCCATCTCTGTCTTGACATCTCGGAGCTTTGCAGCACTGGGATGGCCCTGAGGAGACTTCCCCGTTACCTTGCTGAGAGGTTGAGCGCTAGTGGTGGTGGTTGTCGCTGTTGCTGAAGAGTAGAGAGGAGCGACACCTGATGATAACATAGATAAAGAGGCCAAAAACGCATCTGGATTAGATGATGGATGAAAAAAATTTATTTTTCTCCTTGAGAGTATCATGAGGATTACTCTCAGGGACTACGTTTGCAGAGGTAGTGTCTTGAGGATCACTAACCAGTGTCTTAGAGTATCTGAGAGAGACACTCTGAGGTCCTTTTAAATTGGCTTTCCAAAACTCAGATTGCCTAAACAATATTGAGGTTTGGACTGCATGCATTTCAGCATTATTAGGGATATGGACAACTATTGCTGAGTCATGTGTTGAGGTGAGGACCAAAGGAGAGGAGATAGAAGAAGTTAAGAAGGCTGTGAGAGTAGTACCTGATCTAGCTTCAGCAGAGCTGGCTATAACACCCTCAGTGACCGGAGTCACTAATGATGGTGGTAGTGCTGATGAAGCAACAACGGATGAAGAGACCGTTGAAGTGGCTGTGGCTGTTGTTGGTGTTGGTAGTACACCGAAAGTAGAGAGAGTGGTCTTTTGAGAGACCATCTTCTTTGGCTTCTTGTTTTTGGTTGCGATGGTCTTTGTATGACCATCGGTTGGTTGTTTCCTCTTAGTAGCAGCAGTGTCCGGGATGCTCGCTGTTGGGGTGGGCAACGAGGTAGACACTGAAAGAGGGGCTCCAATCATTTTTAGCATATAAGGCGTGAAAGGAGCATCACCTGGACGTTCCTCTATGTCCAGGGACTTCTTTCCCACCACGGAGAAGGAGTGGTCACCGACCTTCGGGTAGTCCTCCCCGAAGGCAACTTCCATGATTGTTGCAAAGAACCGTGGGTAAGGGATTACCGGGTGTCTGGTAGCAATATTGATACGACTGACCATATCACTGAAGATATAATCAGCGTAGTTGAGGTTGTGGCCGGTGCAGAGAGAGAAGGCGAGATCCTGAAAATGCTTGCTCGCTTGGTCATGCGAGCCAATCTTTAACCCAAGGCATTGGATCAGCTGGGTAAAGATGTATTGCCAGCGAGCAGGCAATCTCTTCTTTTCCACCTTTGAGCCCACTGTTTTCAGCGATGGATTCTCCCAGGCATAGCCGATAGAGTCCAAGAAGGAGTTGGAAAGGAAACGTCGCGGTCCGTCGTGTGTCAGACAAAGGTCTGACGTGTCATTTTCTTATAAAAAATATTATAATGATGATTATCCATAAGGAAAGTATCATTATTAATTAGTTTATATCATTATAAAAATTAGTTTATATAGCATTGTCAGTGGTGAGCGTGATATAGTGAGCCGTGTACCAGAGAGCCTGAAGGTGAGAGGAGATGCCCACTGGGTTGTGGTCAAAAGCAAACATCAGGGGGCAAGCCTTGATGAAGGTAGCACCTTCCATGAAGTGAGGGCGATCAGCGGCTATCTCGACCAATGCAATATAATTTCATGATTTGAAGACAGCTTTCTCCATAGGGAAGTGGCATGTTGGTGCAGTGACCAAGATGTTGTCAACAGTTGTAGCAGCAACGATTTCAGCAGTCTTACTTGCAGAGGCCATTTCTGTAGGAAAAATGGGAACACCAAAGAGATAAATCATGGTTTTATACATAAATGTATAAACCAGAGTTTGGTATAAAGAATACCAAATGTAAGATTCAAAGAAACAAGTATTTTGATGAACAAGATCAAAATGCTTGTGGTAAAAACAATAACATAAAAGATTATTTTAGAAAAAGTAGAAGATAATTAAAAAGGGATAAAACTTTAAGAAGAAAGTCTTCTGTTCTAAGGAAAGAACTTAGAACAGGGTTTTGAAAATAGAAGAATTTTTAAGTTTTAATCCAGATTAAATTTATTTTCTCCCTAAAATATGTTTTTATTGCATTTAAGAAGATGAAAGATAAGAAGATGTGAAACAAGATGTTTCCAATTTTAAGTAAAGGTTTAGATCAAACCTTAGGTGATTTCGAGAATAAAAACGCACAAGTGCATGTTCTTGGTGTTCTTGAGAAAGCTTGAAGATTCGAAGGTTCTTTTGCCTTTGGAGAGTTATGAAAGCATAAAGAGGCAAATGAGGCAAGAGAATTGCTTAAATAGCATGAGGAGAGAGAAAGAAAGGAGTGCTAAAGGACGGTTTTAGCTTTTTGAAAAAGAAATGATGACCTGGCGCACGTTCCAAGAAAGGAGTTGGAAAGGAAACGTCGCGGTCCGTCGTGTGTCAGAAAAAGGTCTGACGTGTCATTTTCTTATAAAAAATATTATAATGATGATTATCCATAAGGAAAGTATCATTATTAATTTAAAATCTTCATCAATGACAATAAAGGATTGTCAGTGAGGAGTTTTATTTTCCGAGATTCATTCTTTGATGAGAAGATATCAAAGAGTGATAAAGATTAGAAGATAATACCTGAGGAGTTGGCCCAGATATCGCTGAATCAGAGTTCAGCGAATGGAAAGTTTGAAGGCTTTATTTGTATCAGTTGTTGTAAATCACTGAATAAGAAATTATTCAGCGTTCAACATACCAAGTTCGCTGATAAGTAGATTGAATCTAGTTTCATCAAGAGGCTTGGTGAGAAGATCAGCAAGCTGATATTCAGTGGGTACAAAATGAAGCTCAACTTCACCATTCATCACATGATCTCTAATAAAGTGATATCGGATCTCAATGTGCTTGGTTTTGGAGTGAAGTACAGGATTGTTGGCAATGGCAATAGCACTAGTACTATCACAATAAATAGGAATTTTAGAGCGCTTGAGATCGTAGTCTCTGAGTTGATTTCTCATCCAAAGGATTTGAGCACAACAACTACCAGCGGCTACATATTCAGCTTCAGCGGTGGAGGTGGACACTGAGTTTTGCTTTTTGCTTGTCCAACTAATTAACTTTCCACCTAGTAGCTGACACCCACCAGTGGTGCTCTTTCAATCTATCTTACAACCTGCAAAGTCACTATCAGAATAACCAATAAGATCAAATCCTGAGCCTTTGGGATACCAAAGACCTATATTTGGAGTTCCTTTAAGGTATCTGAAGATTCACTTTACAGCGATTAGATGGGATTCCTTCGGTTCAACTTGATACCGAGCGCAGAGAATTGTAGAATACATGGTGTCAGGTCTACTCGCTGTAAGATACAACAGAGATCCAATCATCCCTCAATAAGCAGTGACATTGACTGGTTTCCCATTGGGATCCTTGTTCAAAGTCAGAGGAGGTGCCATAGGGGTCTTCATCGCTGAGCATTGATTCATATCAAACTTGTTCAGCATGTCTTTAACGTATTTACTTTGACAAATAAAGATTCCTTTGTCAGATTGTTTTATCTGCAAACCTAGAAAATACGTTAGTTCACCCATCATACTAATTTTATATTGCTTTTGCATTCTTGCAGCGAAACGAGTACACAATTTGGGTCTTGTGGAACCAAAGATAATGTCATCGACATAACCAGGATGGTTAGAGTCTGAGAACCCAGGGGGTTGTTCAACATAAACTTCCTCGCAGAGTTTTCCATTTAGAAAAGCACTTTTAACATCCATTTGAAAAACTTTGAAGTCTTTATGGGTAGCATAAGCTAAAAAGAGTCTTATGGCTTCTAAATGAGCTACATGTGCAAAGGTCTCATCATAGTCAATTCCTTCTTCCTGTCTATAACCTTGAGCAACAAGTCTAGCCTTATTGCGAATTATAGTCCCGTTTTCATCTAGCTTATTTCTGAAAACCCATTTGGTTCCTATGACAGTTTTATTAGAGGGTCTAGGAACAAGATTCCAAACTTTATTTCTACGAAATTCAGTTAGTTCTTCTTGCATAGCTGAAACCCAGCTAGGATAAGAGATAGCTTGATCTATCTTCTTAGGTTCAGAGAGAGAAATGAAGTTAACATAAAGACAGATATTACCTGTACCTCTACGTGTCTTGATACCTGCATTGGGATCACCAATAATTTGATTTATTGGATGATTTGCAGTTCATCGCTGAGCTGGAGGTTGAGGATAGAGATCAAGATCAACAACAGATTCAGCGATTTGTTATTCAGTTTCTGGAATAGGACTTGTTGTTTCAGCAACAGGTACTTCATTTAGAATCAATTCAGGGGATTGATTTTCAGACGTAGTTTGGTTGTTCACGGAGGAATTTCCAAGAGAGGAATCAACAATAGGAATCTGATTCAGAGGAGTAACATTTATCCCTGAAGATGGATGATTGTCACTTGAAGGATTTACAGGGATTTCGTCATCACTTGCTTCAACAGGAGGTTGATTGCTGAAATACGTTTCAGGTTCCCCATAATGGGATCTCATCCAAGCATTTAATTCTTCATCATCATCATGAGTATGAGAAGTATGAATGGGACGGGATTCATCAAAGTTGACGTGCATGGATTCTTCAACATGTTGTCTTCTTTTATTGAATACTCTGAAGGACTTAGATACAGAGGAGTATCCAAGAAATATACCATCGTCAGCCTTTGGATCAAACTTACCCAAATGATCTCAGTCATTCAGAATGTAACATCTACATCCAAAAATATGAAAATATTTCCGAGTGGGTCTTCTCCCATGAAACAATTCATAGGGGGTCTTCTTAAATCGCTTAACTATCAGGGATCGATTTTGAGTGAAGCACGATGTGTTGATCGCTTCAGCCCAGAACTGAGTTGGTAGATGCGATTCGCTGAGCATTGAGCGAGCCTCTTTAATGATAGTTCGATTTCTTCTTTCAGCAACACCGTTTTGCTGAAGAGTTCTCACTGAGGAAAAGTTGTGAGAGATGCCTTTTTCTTCAAAGAAGTTCACCAGAGTGCTGTTTTTGAATTCAGTACCATGATCACTTCTTATGGAACAAACAATCAGATTGTTCAGAACTTCCATCCTTTTGATAAAAGAAATTATCATTTCAGGGGTATCACTTTTGGATCGAAGAAAGAACACCCATGTGTATCTGGAGTATTCATCAACAATCACCAAAGTATATTTCATCCTAGAGATAGATTGGACATTGACAGGTCCAAATAGATCCATATGTAGTAGCTGAAGTGCAGCGGTCACGGAAGAAATTTGCTTTGACCTGAAGGAGGCTTTTGTCACGGAAGAAATTTGCTTTGACCCTTTTCACACGCTGAACAAAGAGATTCCTTTGTAAAGGTATGATTTGGGAGGTCTCTGACTAGATCCTTTTGAGACAATTCATTTATTGTCTTAAAGTTGAGGTGAGAAAGTCTTTTATGCCATAACCAATTTATATAGTGGATGCTTTAGAGATAAAGCACATGTTCTCAGAGTGAGAACTATTCACATTTATGACATACACATTCTCCACTCTTTTGCCTGTTAGGGCAAGCTTATCATTACCGTCAGTGACAGCACGTCTATTCTTTAAGAATAGAACTTTGAAGTCTTTGTCACATAACTGACTAACGCTCAAAAGATTGTGCTTTAGTCCCTCAACATAGGCAACACGAGAAAACGATGTGGCTCCGTTGGATAGAATTCCATAACCTTTAGTGTATCCTTTGCCATTTCCACCAAAGGTCACTGATGGACCAGCTTCTTCTTTGTAATCAGAGAGCAGAGAATTTCTGCCAGTCATATGCCTTGAGCATCCCCTATCAAGATACCAGATACCTTTGGCACTCTGCATACAACAAAAGATTAATTGTTTAAAGGTACCCATACTACTATGGGTCCTGCTTGGTTAGATAAAGGATTGGCGGAGGAGCTACTAGCTGAAGAACTCTCTTTAGTGGATATCTTCACCTTTGTTGGTTTTGCAACCTTGGTGGATTTCACTCTCGCTGATTTATCAGCTTGAGCTACTTTCTTCTATGAGCTAGTTTATCAGCTCTAGTAGCGTTAGGACATTTACTTGCAATGTGGGTAGTTTCACCACAGTGATAGCACTTCCTATATTTAAAGGGTTTGGAATTCAAAGAGAAAGGAGGAAGTTTTTCAGGGATAGGACCAAGAATTCCTTTATTCATAGTCCTTGGAGGTATAACAACTTTTTCAGGGATAGGAGTGAGATCGATCTTAATTCTGGGGGTTGGTCTCTGAGAAAAGTCAGAGACCTTCTTCCCAGATTTAGAATTTCTCTCTGAGGATTTCTTGTTCCTATTATGAGCGATCTTATTCTTAGGAACTTGGTCAAGAAACTCGTTCTTGATCACCTTCTTAGATTTTTTCACAGGAAACTTCTCTTTAATAGAAGAGGAAGAAGTTTAAGAAGAAGAAGGATCAGGGATAGAAGAGACAAACATTCCAAATTTGAGCATGGAACGATCATTCTCTGATTCTTCCTATTCAGGATTAAAGTCTAACCCACTTCTTACTTTCATAGGTATTTGGGCATTGATGATCTTATTGACTTTTTTAGAAGCTTTACACCATCCTTCGATGGTTGCCTTTTCAGACTTAAGATCAGCGATAGCCTTTTCCCTATCAGCAATAGCTTGCTGCTTCTCGATGCTTATGGTTTGATTTGCAAAGACTTGGTCCTTGAGAGTTTCCTCAATTTTAGAAAGTTCTTTGATTTTTAAATGACAATTTTTCAATTGCTCAGATAAATCTGTGTTAATTTTCTCGGCCTTAATCTTTCCATTTAAAGCATTATAAAAATCAACAGTCATAGCATCGAGGGCTGACAAGTTATCACTTTCAGAGAGTAAAGAGATAGAGGGAATGGTTACCTGAGTAGAAGGGGACTCAGAGGAAGAAGTTTCATTAGCTTTTTCAGCGTCCTCTATTCTTGCCATTAGACACAAGAAGGCAAGATCTTCTTCATCAGACCCACACTCTTTAGAGGTCTTGGCCCAGTCGTCTTCAGCGTCCCAATAAACTTCTTCAGCGATAAGGCCTTTGCCTTTTTGCTGGTATTTCTTCAGATCCTTGTATTCGTTTTTCAATTTCAAATACTTCTCCTTTTTATCAGAGGTCTGGGAGGTGGTAGGAGCTGCAACTTTCTTTGATCTACATTCACTTGCGAAGTGAGCCTTTCGCTGATAGTTGAAGCATATGGCTGAGGCTTTCTCAGCGGGCATTGTCTTTTGCTTTTCAGAGTCAGAGAGATTTGAAGGTTTTCGAAAGTTGCTCTTTCTAGCGAATCTTTTAAAATTATTTGTTAAGAGAGCTAGAGAGTTATCAAACTCAGAGATGTCAGCATCAATGAGTTGATCTTCTGAATCAGTTTGACCTAATTCAGTGATGGAGGTAATAGTGGAAGAAGAAGTATTTTTAAGAGGAGTTGCCTCTGAAGTCACAAGTGCCAAAGAAGTACTTTTGGCACCTTTGAGTTCATTTATGAGGTTCTTCCTCAGAAGTTGAGATTGTTCCTCATTTAAGAGCATTCCATATAATGCACTCAAGGACAGAGTTTCAAGATTTTTTGACAACTTTAAACATGTAGTATACACTGCCCATTGATCGGGTAGTGCCTCCATGAATTTGGTCAGTATTTCAGCGTTAGAGTACACTCTGTTGACTGATTTAAGATCAATCAACAAACAGTTGAAACGTTGGTGAATTTGAGAAAGAGATTCACCTTTATGATACATAAAACTCTCATATTGTCTTACAAGGTTTATGCACCTAGTGACTTAAACTTCAGAGGTTCCTTCATATTGGATACATAGAGTATCCCACATTGCCATAGAAGTCCTCATTTTCATAACAGAATGATAGACTTCATCTGGTAGAGACATTGCTATTATAGATCTAGCTTTTGAATCAATAGCAATTTCTTTTTTATCTTCTTCAGTCCATCGATTAGGAGTTTTAATGATACTCCTTTCAGGGATGGCTGGAGTAGTAGTGGTGGCAGGAACACCAACTACAATAGTTGTAGGAACAAATGGTCCGTTTTCTAGATAGTAAGGGATCTTTGAGTCTGATCCTTCTAGAAACAGAGACATTCTTTCCTTCCATAATGGAAAATTATCATGGCTAAATCTTGAAGGTTTAGCTAAAGATCCATTATCATTGTAGTTCGTATTAGGGTTTGACATTTTTAAAATAGTTTATAAGAAAAATATTTTATAGATAAAAGAAACAAACTCTGCTCTGATACCATTTGTTGGTCCCTAAAGGATCTACAAGAGTTCAGTAATAAGTAAACAGTTTGTAGAAAGGGGGGGGGGTTGAATACAAACACACAGAGTTTGGTTTTTAAATTAGTTTATATATCATAAACAAATTTACAGTTAAAAGCGGAATAAGAACGAGTTTAAAACCTATTCTATTGTAACTAAGAAACACTAAGTTTGATGCACAAGAGGAAGGAAGAAAGAATAAAGAGGGTTTAGGTTAGAAAGTAGCATGCATTAAGATGAAGAAGATATATTCATCTTATTTATACCCGTTTGCATTTAATGCAAGACAAAAGGTATATGCCACATGTCAAGCTTAGATAGGAAGCTTGTCCTTGCTAATAAGACAGCCATGCTTTTGGCCGAATATGAACAGTACCATATCAGATATGATGGGGACATAAGAGACAATTCGTACGTCCTTTTCTGACAAGGTATTAGGTTTGACTTTTGTGCATCGAGGATAAGATCAATCTTTAATCTTGTAAAGGAAGCTTCATTTGATCGCTGATTCTGAATCTTCAAGGATGAACTTCAGTATCGCTGAGGCTTCACAAGACTTCACACTTTGATTAGATAATCGCTGCTATCGCTGAACCGCTTCAGTTCACTTAGCTGATTATCTCTTTCTTCAGCTAGTGTCTTCGACTTTCGCTGAGTGGTCTTCTGGTGTGATAGCTGACCTTCAGGTCTTCAGAGATAAGCTTGTTGTTCCTTGATCGTCAGCGATCGCTGATGGTAATCAGCGTATGCTATCACTGAATATGAACAAAAGCTTATACAATGGAATTTCACTCTAAGTATATAAAAGGAATCATATTCAAATCATTGAGAGAAGTTATGATCAACAATGATGTTTCTTAGTTTTTCATTTATTTGCGGTTTTCTTGAACTTGACCCTAAATATTGAGAGAGGTTTGTGGAAAAACCTTAAAAAAGAGAAAACTAGAGAACACCTTGGGACCCCTAGCTCCATCTAGACAATATGCATTTATGCATAGACAGTATGCACAAATGCATACAATCGATTGAAGCTGATTTTTTTCCTTATGTATGAGTGCACGAGTACATATGCACGAATGCATACAAGCGATTGAAGCTGAGTTTTTTTTCCTATGCACAAATGCATGTTACAAATTGTCAATATGCATTTGTGTTTACCGTCCAGATGAAGGGCTCCTAGAGTGCAGTGTTTTTTTTTTGAGGTTTTTCTCTGAATCTTACCACCTGGGATGATCTAATACAAACTCATATTTATGTACAAACTATACAAACCGGCTCAAATCAATATAAAAATAAGTATTTTTCATGATTTTTTTTCATCAAATGCTATGATTTAAGATATTATTATACATATGTTTGTTTCATAATGTAAAAGTTTCACATGTATTTGTTTTCAGAAGTTAAAAGTTTCTCATATATTTTTTTATGAAAAAGTTTCACATGGTATTGTTTCATAATGTAAAACGTTCGCATGTAATTTTTTCATAAGGTGAAACAAACATATGTGTAATAATATCTTAAACCATGACATTTGATGGAAAAAAATCATGAAAAATACTTATTTTTATATTGATTTGAACCAGTTTGTACATAAATATGAGTTTGTATTTGATCATCCCTCTCTCTCTCTCTCTATATATATAAATATATAGGGAGGGATAAAATAAGAACCACCCCTCCTTAAGGAACAAAGGAACAAATTGTGGACCATATATGATGTGGGTCCCACATCATATGTGATCCACAATTATCCCTTTGTTCCTTTAAAAATGCAAAGTTTTCATTTGAACCTCTCTCTCTCTCTCTCTCTCTCTATCTATATACATATAGGGATGTTCAGGAGAAAACGCTAAAAAAAGAGAAAATTGAAGAACACCATGAGAGCCCGCCATCTGAACGGTACTTTTTTTCTATGCATCAATGCATATATATGCATTAGTGCATATGCACAAATGCATACAGTGACTGGAACTCTTTTTTCTATGCATCAATGCATATATATGCATTAGTGAATATGCACAAATGCATACAAGCGATTGGAGCTTTTTTTTCTATGCATCAATGCATATATATTCATTAGTGCAAATGCACAAATGCATGTTAGGACATACCGTCCAGATGGAGGCCTTCCATGGTGTTTTTCAGTTTTTTTTTTAGCGTTTTCCCCTGAACCTGACCCTATATATATATATATATAGGCTTCTTGCAATACAAACTTCTCCAAGGTTACAAACTCGTACAAACCAATATAAAAAATAATTTTTTATAATTTTTTTCATTGAATGTTATGATTTAAGATGTTATTTCACATATAATTATTTCATAATATAAAAGTTTCACTTGTATTTATTTCATAAGGTGAAAGTTTCACGTATATTAGTTTCATAATGTAAAAGTTTTACATGTAATTTTTTCATAAGGTAAAACAAACATATGTGTAATAGCATTTGATGAAAAGAATCATGAAAAAAATTATTCTTGTATTAGTTTGTACGAGTTTATAACCTTAGAAGAGTTTGTATTTTAAGATGTGTATATATATGGTACATATTTAGAGTAGTGATAATGCTAGAACAAGGTGTGACTAATTGAATCATACTGTGTAGCTATATACTTTCAGCTTGTAGTTTATTTAAACTTTTCGAAAGGGGTATTTTCTGGTGTATATATTTTGGAAAAGTTGCCCCAAAAATTACCGAAAAATAATTATGTCTTTCATAATAGGAAAGAATACATGATCATAAAAAAACCTTAATGAAATCAATATCTATGTATATATATATATGCTATGAACTGAGTAGCAATAAACCACCACAACAACATAGAATTCAATCATAACACATAAATAGAAAAGGTGGATATATAGTAATTGTAGTTGAATCTTCAAGAAACAAAGATATTTATTTAGGGATATCAAGATCATGGCTCCACATGGTAGTTACACTATTAATATAAGACGAAGCTTTTCGGTCGATTGCAGGGTCAGCCACCCAATGGACCCCGTCTTGATCACTTGGGTAAACTCTGTAAGCTTTAAGAATATCATCGAACTTACCCTCATCTCGTCGAGCTTTCTGAGATCTGAAGATGCTTAAAAACGAAAAGAATGACTTCTGCTGCTTGCTTTTCGTCATTTAAAACTTAGAAATTTGGAAGAAAAGATTATTGTTATGATAATGGTTTTGATAGCTCGACTTGTGTACAACGGCAATGAGTTTGTGTTATATTTATAGTAGAAAATATTTTATGGTAGCGTGCAAACAGTTAGATTTGTTTGGTGATACAGATAATATGATAATATGATATGGCATGATCTTTTGATATTTTTATAATAGAAGAAATTATGCTTTTAAAAAAGTTGTTAGGCAAAGAAGAAGCTTCTGCGGAATGGTCTCTTTTATTTGACTGTAATCTCAGGTCCCATTTCTCCATTTTTTCCAATAACTTTCTTGTATTATTTGCCACCTTTTTAAGGACAATTAGTTCTCTTTGACTGTTTTGTAATTATTCATTTGTTCCGTTTTCTTGCACTCTACATCCTCTAGTTAGTGGGTTTCCTATTCCTTTATACTCTGGGACATATTTAATGGAAGACAAAAATCATGTTTTCATTTCATATTATAGTAAATGGGACCTACATAATGAAGTTGTTAGATGATATGTGTGTCACATCTTTTAATTTGTTGCTAAGAGAAATAAGTGACCACAAAATAATTTAGACCGGGGAATGGAAGCTAGAAGATATGGTTTCTTGTACAAGTTATCGGAGTGGAGGTTGGTCTTTTTCTATTGTTACTAACTGACTTTTAGGTTATGTTTGGTAATGGTAGCTGATAAGGTAGTTTATAACTGATAAGGTAGCTTATGATTTATAAGGTATCTGTTGACTTATAAGGTAGCTGATGAATAAGATACATATGACGAAAACTAACTGATAAGCTAGTTGACAAATGTAAAATGACAAAAATGACATGTTTAAAAATTACCCAATTCTAACATTATAAACTTAAACAAACAATTATTAAAATTACTTAATTCTAACATTACCATTGACATGTTTTGAACATTATAATTAACTAAACACATTTATGTTTATTTCTTTATTTTTATTTTCAAGAAAATGAAGGTTTATGGATGAAGAGTGGTAAAGTAACTTTATAGGATTCTATTTATGGGTGAAATGCAAAAGGGTTTTGTTTGTTTTGATAAGTGTACTAATAATTGAAAATAGACGTAATGAAACATAAAACTAAGAAAAAAGCATGCTTCCATAGCATCCATCGGCTCCAATTGTTGTGAATTATGCAGTTTGTGGGGAACCCAAGTGTTTGTAAGTGGACAAGCATTGATTAATTATGATTTGTGATATGGTGAAATTACTTGACGATTTAGGTTTATATAGAAATTTGGGTTAGTGGTATTGTGGTATATTGCAGCCGGGAAGGGAGTGGATAAATTTGTACGTAAGTTTGGTTTAAAAAGGGAGTGGATAAATTTGTGTAAGTTTGGTTTAAAAAGGGAGTGCATAAATTTGTCATTTATGTAAAATGGCAAAGGTATTTTTGGAAGGAAAAAAAAAAGTTCATTGACTTTTCCAAACCTTACTTTTAATACCTTATCAATAAGCTATTTTGTAAGGTAGCTTATAAGCTATCTTATGGTCATCCAAACAACTGCACTATAAATAAGCTACCTTATAAATTTGTCATTTATGTAAAATGGCAAAGGTGTTTTTGGAAGAAAAAAACAAAAAGTTCATTGACTTTTCCAAACCTTACTTTTAATACTTTATCAATAAGCTATTTTGTAAGATAGCTTATAAGCTATCTTATGGTCATCTAAACAACTGCAGTTACTACACTATAAATATATTACCTTGTAAATTTGTCATTTATGTAAAATGGCAAAAGTATTTTTGGAAGAAAAAAACAAAAAGTTCATTGACTTTTCCAAACCTTACTTTTAATTCCTTATCAATAAGCTACTTTATAAGGTAGGTTATAAGCTATCTTATGGTCATCCAAACAACTGCATTTATTTATATTATAAATAAGGTAACTTATAAGCTAC
This sequence comes from Silybum marianum, assembly GCA_036898165.1. Lineage (NCBI taxonomy): Eukaryota > Viridiplantae > Streptophyta > Magnoliopsida > Asterales > Asteraceae > Silybum > Silybum marianum. The sequence continues at coordinate 16,325,226 of CM072528.1, forward strand.
CTTATTTTTGACAAATAATGCGTTAACCTCATGTTGGTCAATATTGCCATTGTCATTCGAGATCCTTGGTATCGTTTTTATATAATTGCAAATACCACTAGACGCCTCCCTATTAGTCTTTCCATGAGACTTCATTAGTTGTACCTCATGGTTAATTTGGGTGTTTTTGTTCGAGTCTTGTTCTCAGTACTTCAATTTGCTTATTTGTCATAGATATTCGATATGCAGGTTGTATGTATTGGTGTCTGGTTGCTTATTGATTTTTTAGTTCTTTCCAATCTATACTATATTATAAAGCATTTGGCTGAAATTGTGCGTAAGTATAACTTATTAAAACTTTATTTCTGAATTCGTGTACTAACTGAAGATAACCATCATCCAAAATACAGGATAAACATTAATTTTAAATATAAAAAATTTAAAATATAATTAAGATAATTATTGAGTTCCGACAGAAAACTTAATTATTATGATTATAAAAAGTTATATTATTAAATAAAAAACAGATTATTTTGTTATTAAACATAATTATATTATGATAAAAAAATTGAATTAAAGAAATTACATAAAAAAAACTTTTAAATGAACATTAAAATCGTTTTCTCAAAACCACATAAAATCATTAGAATATCGATAGGGACAAAAATTAAAATAAAACCTAAAATCGAGATGTATCTCGCTGAATTGCGCGAGTACCCTTCTATTGTTTTAAAACCCGGGTTTTCAGGTGACCCGGTGTGGTGACCGGGTCACAGGTCAATTGATTCAACCACCGGGTCAACTCGGTTTCAATATTTCCCTTGTATTTTTTTTATTTTCCTGCATACATACATATATATAAAATCAACAATTTGATGTCCACAAGTTCAAACATTAAAAATGATAGAGATAGTTACAATCAATACTACATTAATTAAATATTCTCTCATAATCATTTGATTGTAAATTACGATTTAGTTTTGTAGGTTACACTACTAAACGAAAGACTTTTGCCTACAAACATTTCCTTGAGAAATCTGTTACTAAAGGTGATTCCTCACAACACCGTCACAAAATATGGTGGGTAAATTGCGGGTGGGTAATTCAAATTAGTGATATATTACCCAGGAATTCTCTGGTTGATGTGTTGGCATTTTCTCGAGAAACATCGGATTTTACTGAACCACTAGTATTTTTTGGGTGATTCATGGTACCAATGAAAATTTCTCTGGTTAATTCTTGTAGTGAAAGTCATTTGTTTTTATAGTTATTATTATCTCACAATTACTTGATTGTAAGTTAAGATTTAGTTTGGTAGGTTATGATTTAGTTTTGTAAGTTATGATTCTCTCAAGATGTATATATATATATACACACCTACAAGTAATATAAAATCAAGCATTTCTACTCAATCACATTTTTACTTCTATAAGGTATCAAGAGCTTAAGATGCATAATGTTTTTTTCTTTCTTTCTACTATCCCAAATATGTTTCATACTTCTATGCCAAACCATCCGGACCAACCATTCAAGGGTCGTTATCAATGGTGTCGCGTAACTGGACACTACATCTTGCAATGCCTTATCTTTCGTACTCAATTCCCAAAAGCAATTCCACCATCACCCTCCTCTTATTCTCCAATCTCGTCTTCTTTTCCACATGCTTATGTCGTTGCTACCTCAGAAACTTCATCCAATGGTTGGCTTCTTGATAGTGGTGCGACACACTATGTCACTAATGATTTTTCCAACCTTGCACTTCACTCCCCTTACAATGGTAGGGAGGAACTTATTATTGGAGATGGTTCGGCTCTAGCCATCTCAAACACTGGTTCAACATCACTTCTTACTCCCACTTCTAAAATTCATCTTAATAATATATTGCATGTACCTTCTGTTTCTCGTAATATTATCTGAATTCCTAAACTTTGCCAAGATAATAATGCCTCAAATACATTCCCAACTACTTTTTATCTTATGAAAGATCTTTGCACGGGGGCACCCCTTCTCCAAGGCCGAACTAGATCGGGAATTTATGGATGTCAACCCACTAGCCCCACCGTTCACTGTCAAAATGGCATCCACTACCGAGTGACATCATCGATTAGGCCATCCATCTTATTATATTTTACGTCATATTAGTAACTCTTTCAATTTGAATATTCCTAAGTCTGTCACTTTTCATTGCAATTCTTGTGATTGCAATAAAAGTCATAAACTAATTTTTTCTCAAAACATTTTACAATCTAAGGGCCCTCTTGATATTCTTTATAGTGAGTTTAGACTTCTCCCATCCTACTTTATGATGGCTATAAATACTACATAATATTTCTAGATTATTATTCCAAATATGTGTGGTTTTATCCACTCAAACACAAAAATGAGGCCGCTGCCATTTTTATTAAATTGAAACTCAAAGTTGAAAATTTCTTCAAACGTTCCATCGTTACTATCTTTAGTGATAATGGTGGTGAATATATTGGTTTACGTCCAACTCTTGAATCTTATGGCATCACTCACCTAACTTCCCCGCCTCATACGCCCGAGCACAATGGCTACTTGGAGCGACGTCATCGTCACATTGTCGAAACTGGCCTTTGCTACTTCTTGTTACCTCATAAATCGTATGCCAACACCTACACTTAATCTTCTATCTCCCTATCATAAACTTCATGGTCACACACCCAACTATTTTAAATTGCATAGTTTGAGTGTCTTTGCTACTCTTGGCTTCGTCCTTATACCACAAATAAACTTGATCCTCGCTCCTCTCCTTGTATTTTTGTTGGATATTCGGTCACCCAACGTGCTTATTATTGCCTTGATCCTACCTCGAACAAGATATATGTGTCTCGTCATGTTAAATTCATCGAACATGAGTTCCCTTTTTCCACCTCCTCTTTCGTTGCATCTCCACACACATCGAAAGATACGGAAGAATGGTGTGATCTCCAACTTCCTATCTTACCCTCTACATCACCCATGCAACCTCCACAAAATACATCTACACCTACTATTTCCCAATCAAATGCCACTAATTCTTCTTCAACAACACCTTCGCCTTCTTCAACTCCTTCATCACCTCCTAATCCTCTACCTCCTCCCCGAAAACGACCTCCTTTCACAAGACTTTAAAATAACATTCGTAAACCTATTGATAAAATGAATCTACATGTCTCTTTCCAACCTACTTCCACCGAGCCTACCACTATAAGACAAGCATTGAAAAATCCGGTATGGCGTGAAGCTATGCAAGATGAGTACAATGCTTTACTCAAAAATCACACTTGGGATCTTGTTCCATCTTCTCCATCTCAAAACCTTATTGGATGTAAATGGGTTTTTCGTACCAAATATAAACCCGATGGCTCTATCGAGCGTTATAAAGCTCGTCTAGTTGCTAAAGGGTTCCACCAAAGACCCGGTCTTGACTATGCCGAAACCTTTAGCCTCGTGGTTAAGCCGACCACAATCCGAATGATTCTCTCTCTAGATATTACAAACGGTTGGTGTCTTCGTCAAGTTGACACTAATAATGCCTTCCTTCAAGGCTCTCTAATGGAGGATTTCTTTATGGTTCAACCACCCGGTTTCATTAGTCAAACTCATCCTAATCATGTGTGCAAATTCCGTCAAGCTCTTTATGGTCTCAAACAAGCTCCACAGGCTTGGTACAATGAACTCAAATTCTATCTACTCGGTTGTGGTTTCAAAAACTGCATTTCTGAAGCCTCAGTCTTTACCTTACGCCATAAAAATGACCATATATTTCTTCTTGTTTATGTTGATGATATCATCATCACCGGATCGAATCTCACTCTTCTAAACTCCTTTATTTGTCAACTATCCAATCGTTTCTCGCTTAAAGATCTTGGTACTCTTTCTTATTCTCTTGGTGTGGATGTCTTACCTTACTCTCTTGGCATTTTTTTAGCCAACATAAAAACATACAAGACCTCCTCACACATACTCACATGGAAGCGGCCAAACTTGTTGCTACTCCTCCCATGTCTTCTCATCCTACCCTAACACTGGATAATGGAACCCCATTGGCCAACCCAACTGAATACAGGGAATTGTGGGAAGTCTACAATACTTATTTCTAACCAGACTAGATGTTTCTTTTGCTGTGAACAGGTTATCTCAATATATGCACAAGCCAACTGAAGAACATTGGGTGGATCTCAAACGACTCTTACACTACCTAGTAGGCACATCTACACAAGGTCTACCGCTACGTTGTGATACGCCCCTACTCTACACACCTTTACAGATGCTTCCTGGGCCGGTGATAAAGATGACTACGTTTCAACAACTGGCTATATTGTTTACTTGAGTCAAAATCCTATTTTTTGGAGTTCACATAAGCAACGCACCATTTCTCGTTCATCGACAGAAGCTGAATACCGAGCTGTTGCTGCAACTATAACAGAGGTATTATGGGTGCAAAACCTACTTCATGATGTAGGCCATCTGCTGATCACATCACCAGTAATATGTTGTGATAATATGGGAGCTACATATGTTGCCGCCAATCCTAATTTCACTAAAAAATGAAGCACCTAGCTCTTGACTATCACTTTGTTCGTGAGAATGTTCAAAGTCGAAAGCTACGTGTTTCATATATTTCCGGCAAAGATTAACTAGTTGATGCTCTTACTAGCCACTTGCAAGAACACGGTTCAAAGAACTCATGTCCAAGATTGGTCTCACTATTCGATTGTCCATCTTAATTAAATATTCTCTCATAATCAATTGATTGTAAGTTACGATTTAGCTTTGTAGGTTATTATTCTCTCATAATTACTTGATTGTAAGTTATGATTTAGTTTTGTAGGTTATGATTTAGTTTTGTAGGTTACGATTCTCTCAAGATGTATATATATATATATACACACACACACACACACCTACAAGTAATAATAAAATCAAGCCTTTATACTCAATCACATTCTTACTTCTATAAAAAAATACACAAACACGCTTTACATCAATCCAAATACATTAAAAAACACACATAACAATAAGTTTTTCATCAATCCAAATACATCAAAAAGAAACATAACCACCAAACCAAATTACGATCGAACCAAATCATGGATTTTGAGACATTGGAGTGTTAAATGCATCAAGCTCACGATCGCTTAGCAGTTGAAACTCACTATCAACTTCATCCTCATCAACAAGATGGTTTTTTGAATCTACTTGCGTTTGAGAAGCCGGTTTGTGCTCTTACTCGTCAAATGTATTTTCTAAATTATTGTAATCAAGTTTTCCTTCTAGCTCTTCTTCAACCACCCAAAAGTTCGTCTTATAAATACATTCACAATCAATTGGATCATAAGACCTCTTATCAACCTTGAGTCTACAAAAACATTCACACCAAAAACAAAACATTACTTGTAAAATAAAATGACATTGTTATTATTAAATATTTTACTACAATATAACGTACCTATTTTGTAAACGCAAGTTGTAATGAACAAATGCAAGATCATTTAACCTTTGATGTTCCAACATATTCCTCCTTTTCATGTCAATCCTTTCAAAGACACTCCAATTTCGTTCGCAATCGGAGTATCTCCGCCAAATAACTTCCATGACTCATCTATAAAAGAAATGGTTAGCAAAAAACACATTTCATAATAATATAATTAATGATAATGTATAAAAGTTAAATACTTAAATGTTACCTGGACGAGTAATAGTACGAGAAGCAATGACACTAGATCTACCAAAAGTCCGTTCACTGTCACGAAACTTGCCTAAAGACATTGTAACATCTAAAACGTCCCTACCGGAACACTTTTTCTCAAAGATTCTCTCTAAAACACCTTGAAACACCTCTCTCTTATAACAAAGATTCTCATGATCATACTGAAAAGCTGAATTTAACCAATAAGCCGCACAATGAATACTTTTTCTTAACATCTTATCCCAACGACGATCAATTATGTCAGTATAAGGCTTGTATAATTCTTTCTTCTTTTTAAACAATTCCTTAACCCCTTTCCTTTCTCGATGCATTCCCTCATAAACATAACCAGATGCTGGTTTTTCATCCTAATCACATAACCACAAAAGCCTTAACAAAGGTGTCATCACTTTCACCATGATCAAACAATTCCTCCAAAAATTATCGGTCAAGACAATTTCTTTACATTCAATCGCCTTTCCAACTTTCAACATCTTCTTAAACTTGTTAGATATGACCATTGCTTTTAAATCCGTTTTATGGTCATATAAACTTTTCAATGCAATGAACGCGGTACCAAAACAAGTAGCACCTGGAGGGATGATTTATGTCCAACCATCTCTTTTTCTTAACCAATTCAAGGGCCACTTATGATTATAAACAAAAATAGTAACCCTGGATGTAAGAGTGACCATACTGTTCACATTATCCAATTCCGAAACATCCTTTAACACAAGATTAAGACAATATGTGGCACATGGAAACTAAGTAATAGAAGTATATCTTTCACATAACTTAGTACCAACAAGTTTATAATTAACAACATTGTTATTAACAATTTGAACCACATTATTTTCTCCTACCATTTCAACAATCTCAGCAAACAAATTACACAAATTAAAGCATTGCTCTCTATATCGGATGCATCAACAGATTGAAGAAATGATATCCCTTTCGGACGATAAACCGATAAATTGATCAAATGTCGTTGCCTAATATCTCTCTACCCGTTACTTATAATCGTGCAACCACTTTCAATACATTGGCTTCTATATGAACCATTAACAAAGAAACGTACTTCTTTGCATCTGTCAATAAATTTTCCCTCAAAGCATGATAATTATGTGCTTTATACAAAGCAACAAACTTCTTCCTAGTCCTGTATAATTAATGTTTGCGGAAAAGAAAACTACAATTTAGGTCTCTGTGCTTTACACCGAGCTACGAAAAATTCCCTAAACTTCATTAAATACAGTAATGGTTTTTGCTATGGAATTAAAAGGTATCTCTCACTAAATCCATTAAAATTATTTTGTTAATGGTGTTTTTGCCTTTTCAACTTTTTTTGTTTTTCTTTTACCCATTAATATATATATATATATATATTATATAATTTATTTTTCATTAATGTAATATATATTAACATTATTATATATGATATATATAGTACAAGAGAACTATAGGCGACGGTTCCTCTCCAACCAACTCTAATCACCCACGGCCCTATCCCATCGGTGGTCGGATCCGACTCCCATCCTCCACATAAGCACAAGCACGAGTCCCATATGCAACAGACACGTGTCGGCGACTCTCTTGGCACCAGGAAGTTGAAAATAGTCACCAAAAGACGAATCATTCGTTTACCAACAAAGAAAACCATGACAGTGCTTAAGTTTCAAATGACCATGCCGAAAATCCAAAAGGATGCTCCTCATATGTGTATATAGAAAACAACATAAACTGTTTGAAGGGGTTTGGAACCTAGTTAAGCTAGGTGGCTCATACCCATGCAAATTTTATTAAATATAACACAAATGATAGAACGGAGGGGACATACACTAAAACCCCGTATAGGAAAATATAAAATACATCACCTAAAACGATTCCTTCATGTTTTTTTGAAGCAAATATCTATCAAACATTTTATCATAGTTAATATTAGTTAAAAAACTTACTCTCAATAATCAAAATTCCTAATCGCTTTAGTCTTTCTTGGCTCATGGTAGACCTTCAATATGACTTCAACAACTTTTGATAATCCCATAATGATCAAGTAACAAAGTATCTAAACAATAAGATTAAAACTAGAGATCAAATCATATGTGTATTGATGTAGTTTCTCTCTCTATAATCTCTCTTTAGAATGTAACAAATGAATAACATGTTAAGATCTTACTACAGGCTAACATTACAAAGACTATTTATACATATGACTAATATAAGAAGTCGATATAATTAAGCACCTCTATGTTGACTTTACATGACTTATTGACTTGTGCTTTGACCTTTCAATCTTCGGTAACAATAGTCTTTAGGCACAGGGATGTCAGGTCAATAATATTTGACCTAACAATCCCCCTTTGTATTGAGATCAAAATTCAACAAATATCAATACTCTAACAAGATCCTCCTTTTGAAGACGAACACACTTTTGCAACAAAACGTATCTTCGGCTTAAATTGAAAAAAATTCGCCTTGTACTTGAGAAACAAATATAATCTTCTTCTCTGTCAAAAACTTTCTCTTTAGAAGTTTTTTTATTATGAAAGAATCCATCTTCAACAACAAACCCTTCAAACAACTTTGTCTTGAACTTTTGAATAATCTTTCACCAGATATGCCAACAACGAGAAAGTCAACAAATTAGCACCAAGATCTTCGTCAACATAATCGGTTAATATTTAGCCCCCTACAAATATGAACACTTGTTAACTCTGTTAGCTCTCCCTCAGCATTAGCAGTCGCTTCATTTCTCTCTTAATCACTTCATGTTTTTCCACAATAATTCTTTTCATGTGTATATGATACATTGTTTCTCCACACATGATGATTAGGAAAATCCTAAACATCATGAACCATCAAAGACTAAATCAAGTCAGCTTTATCAAACACAAACTTCTTTAACTCCCCCTATATAGATGAACATTAGCTTCCCCTCAGAAAATATCTTCTTTAGAACAAAACGCTCCAACATATGAACCTTCTTGAGCACATGAAAACCATCCATCAGTTCTAATATATATATATATATATATATTATATGAATCTTTTCAAATTTACAAAGAGTTGTAACCCTGAATCAACAAATGAAACAGTTAATAATTCTAGTAAAGAATTGGCCTATAAGTAGCAGGAAGCCACTTAGTATAACATATGTACTTTCTAAAGAGTATCACTCTCCAGGACTTCCTTTTAATCATTGAAAATACAAAAGTACTTCTATGAATGTTCAGACTGAAAAACTTATTTTTTGTGTGCATATGTAAAAAGAAGTTAGAACTTATTCTAAACAAGGCCGGGCAAACTTCCTTCTTTTTCAATATCCAATTTTTCTGAATGAAAACTAGATAGATTATATGTTGCGTTCCCGTGAAAAATTTAAACATCACTTTATTGATAAATAGATGAGCAACTGGTGGAGTTAAAACAATAGTTGGCATGGGCTCACTGCCTTTTTCAATGATGGTCACGAAGGAATTGTAAACCAACACTAATGTGGTTGCCCAACTTGAAGTGGTTAGGGCAGAGTTCTCCATTATTTTAACTCTGTGTTCACACCCTCTATTTTTTTAATAAAATCGTCACTTCTAACCAAAATGTTATTTCCATTTTACCGCTCAACATAATGAGGTTACTCAACCGTATGAGTTTCCTCTCCCACTCTATATTGTAAGACCCCTCTCTCCTCAATCACTCAAGGATTACTTCTTGGGTAGGACTACTGGTTTTGGTAGTCCATAGAAGTACATTATCCACACATATTGATCCCATGAAATACATCCCAAAAATTCAAAATATTTTTTGCTTTGAAGTTCAGTAAACTCTCAGAAATCAAATATCTGAAGTACGAGTCCTGAACTGATATGTTCAGAAGTCAAACAAAATGAAGTTCATGTTCTAAACTGAAGTATTTAGAAGCTAATATTGAAGAACAACACCTGAACTAACATGTTCAGAAACTAATACATGTAAGTATCTGTTTAGGATTGTCATAGAACCAATATGAATGCTAAACCTTAATGGCTCATTTCACACGTCATTTAGAAACAAGTATTCAATTATTAGAATATGTAATTGCGAAGAACAATTCACAATAAGTATTTCAGATACGAATTGAATCATTGAAATAAAATGAAACAAATTGAATATATGTAGTAAAAATTCAAGTGAGTATATTTCCACCTAAAAATTTCAACGAATATATGGGATGTAGAAATAACTAAGTGAAGGAGTGATATGAATATTCTAAAACACACATGACATACCTGCAAAATAAATCAGAATTTTTTTGGTATCCAACGTTTAACGGGTCCTTTAACTCTCCAAACCATTTTAACCCTCTTAAAACGATTATTATTTGAACCATCACCAAGATTGTAAGGGTATATTTTATATTGTATTAAAGTTGAGGGGTTTTATTGTAAATTCCCTCTTGGGTATAAATAATTTGGGTAATTAGTCGACTTAAGATAGAAATTAATCATAATTTCACTTTTATAAGATTTGAGTTGAGATTTTCTCTGTATTCATTTTACTTTCACTTTGTAACTATTTGACATTAAATACACATATGACTTTGGAATCTTGGTTGTCATTGTTCTTGATTGTTATTTCTTGATTTGCTACTGGATTGTGGACATATAATTGGTATCAGAGCTGAAAGATTACTTCGATTTGGAATGGTTCTTGAAGATTTGATCGACTTTTTGAGTTTTTTGGGCGATTTAGTGAGTTTTGTGTAACACTCAAAAGTTTCTAAAAACAGTCGACTGACCCTGGGGACGCATTTCAATAATTTTGTTTTTGTATTAAAGAAAGTTCATAGGTAATTTTGGTAAGTTAGCTATTTTGAGGTGCCATTGTATAAATGTGGGGATAGAAAAGATGAGGTGTTTCCCTTTTCTTTAGCTAAACCTCATTTCTTTTCTTCCTTCTTCTTTCTTTTTTCTATTTCCTTCTTTCACCCTTATGTGTATGTTTTGAGAGAGAATGAGCGAGAGATTTTGAAGATTCATTTGGGGGAGAAAAGTGGAAGAACTATTGAGGATTTATAGTTGGTTACATGTTTAAGGGTATGAATCTTCTTTTATTTTTTTTTCAAATATAAGGTTCCTCTATTTGTTGGGTAGATATTTAGGAGTTTTCATTCTTACTTAAAATCTTGCATTTGTAGTGTTGGGAGCTCAATGTTGGAGCTTACATATGTTGTATGACATATATTTTGAGTGGAACTAAGTTTACAGAACACATTTTCTTCATTCAAAATGTATATCCACATTTTTGGAGTTATGGTCGTTTTGGTTTCTCTCCAGAATTCCTAAAAATCGTAGTAAATCGCTTGTAACCAGTTTGAGGCGTGTAATATGTCCTTGGAACCATTGAGAGGTCCTATACAAAACTGTATGTTTTGAGTAAGAGCCAATTCAGACTGTACGTAGGTCAAAAATCGAGTTTAGTAGCACAAATCAGGGGCTATTTATTTGGATCTGAATGAAGCCACGCAGAGGCATCTCTGAATCGTCCAGACATAGATTCTTGTTTGGCAAAAAACTTAAAGACTCTGAATGAAAACAAAAGCCTCTGGAAGATTTTGCATATGAGGGGAAGTAAAATGGTTCAGATGCATTTTTTTCCATAACTGGCCTTTCTCACGCTCTCTCTCTCTCGCTCAACACTCTCTCTTTCTCACGCTCTCTCTCTCAACACACTCTCTTTCTCACGCTCCTATCAACCCAATCTGCAGGTACTCACCGATTTCTTCGCTCCATTTCACGATCATTTCATATTTGTTCATCGATATCACAATCGATTTCATCTTTGTTCGTCAATTTCAAGATCGATTTCATTCATCCATTTCATGATCGATTTCATCTTTGTTCATCGACATCACGATCGATTTCATATTTGTTCATTAATTTCAAGATCGATTTCATATTTGTTGATCGATATCACGGTCGATTTCATATTTGTTTGGATTTTTTTGGGTATTGCCTCTTTGTGGATGGTTGTGGTGGTTTTGAAGGTTGTCGCCATGAATATACATATTTCTTGAGAAAGAAATAAGGAAGGAATTTATACATGAAGAAAGAGAATGGGGTGGGAATAATGGGATTGGGATTTAGAAAAAAGTAGATTTTTTGGATTCAAAGAAGGGATTCCCACCTATTGAAGATGATTCAAAGAAGGGATTCAAAGAAGGGATTCCCACTTGGTTTCTGTTGATTTTTGGTTTTGAAACTTGGTTTTGTTTGGTTTTGCTCAATATGCTTGATTTTTTGCAATTTGTTTGGATTTGCAACGTGATTTTTGGTTTTTGCAATATGTTGTAATCATATGTTGTAACGGGGAGGTGTCTGAAATATGTTTGAAGTGTCTTAATAGTGGGCTGTTTGGTTTAAGCAGTGGGTATCTGTGCCTAAGGTTTGGTTCTTCCCCTTTGGTATAAATGTGATGTTCTGCTGTGAAAAAAGAAAAAAAAGAAAAAAATAAGCAATTTGTTGTTGGTGTTAATTCATATTGAGGGTTAAAATAGTAATTTGTTCTCATCCAGACTGTTCATTCAGAAAGGTTACCAAACAACCAATTTTCATTCTGCACCGTATCATACAGAGCCTCTTAAGCATTCTGACCTCCTGACCAGCCAACACTAAACCATCCAGCAACTACCAAACAACCCCTCAGTTTTACGACGGGATTTAGTAATCAGTCTTCAAATATTTGTATAAAATTGGTCTTAAGTCCATTGGGGGTGATTCTTGATGTGTTGCAAACGTTAAAGGGTTGTCTAATATTTTTGCTAGAGTTATTTTATTGATTTGGTTATCACACTTGGTTTATCTAGGTAGCAAGAAGATTGCGCATGTTGGATGAAAACTAGGTTTAACATAACCTAGCATGGTGACTTCAAGTTGTTTTGTGAAAACTATGCACATGAACTAAATGTCTATAACATCTATTTTTTAAAGAAAAAAATAATATATATATATATATATATAAGGGCCTTGTTATGTTTAGATCCAAATTAAACCCAAGCCCATGTCCCATATGTTCTTCACGGCTTCTTCTTCTCGACATCAAAATCAAATTTTTTTTGGCTACTTTGATAACCGACTCTCTTTTGTCGACTCTGCCTTCAACATCCAACGATCATCTTCATCATCTTCCCAATTATCTCCTTGTTTTGTTGCTAAGGTATCAATTCTCTCATCTTGTCCACCTAGGGTTTCACTGTTTTATTTTTGTGAGTGAAATTTCTTTAAATTGTTGAGAGATATTAGTTATTTTGATCATTCTTGCATAATAGATATGAATTAGTTGTGTTTTCATTGTTGTCTTCAAGTTTTAGAAGTGTTTATTCAAGAATTGGAGATAAAACTTTCAATATTTTACTACCTTTAAAGTCAAACTATAAAGCTACAGTTTGAAGCTTTGAAATTGGTATGAATAGGTTAACATACTTGAGATAGATTGTTCCTTAGCATTATTTTCACCCAAAATCATTTTTGATGGGAACTTTAAGAGTTAGTTCAAAACAGTTGACTTTTTCAAAAAGTCAAACTGTTTTGCATAAAATTTAAATTATGTAGTTTTATGCAAAATTAAAGGTCGGGATTAAAGGGGTGGAGTTATATATGGTATATAAAAGCGGTTTAATGATCAAATCACATTTTCAGAGGGATTTGGATGGATATTCAAAGTTATAGATTGTAGATTTTCGGTTTGAGTCATAATATGGGAAATGTTATGTTAGATGGATTTTAAGTGATAAATAGATATGAGAACCTTCTAGGCATGTCCTAAATGGTATAATAATAATATTTTGAAGGTTAGAATTCACGTGATGTAATCCATAAGAGTTATGGGTAAGTGATCGGGTTGAATTAGTTAGTTGTCAAAGCTTGTAAAAATCATTAAAAATCACTCGTAACTCGGATTTAAGCGTCTAATACCTTTTTGGAATCGTTGGGATATATTCTACAAGTTGTTGTGAGGACCATGATGCAATTAAGAATATAAGTAGATTAAAAAGGCTGATTGTTTTTGAGCTGTCCACTTTCTTATTATATATATATAATATTGATTTTTATAAATCTAAGCTAAAATGGTTTTACAACTGGTATGAGTGATTCTTAATGGATTGAAAATGATTGTTCCAAAATGTGTTGGTGAGGTGGATGTACTAATATAGACCATGTATGGGTTGTTTAGGTGACAAGACGATTGAAAGAGCCATTCGAGGACTAGATTCATCCTAAACTAGCAAAGGTGAGTTCAAGTAGACTTTATTGGGTGCACGTCAAACGTATGTGTTTTTCATAACTAATTTATGTTGTTTGTATTGAGTATGTATCATGGAAAATGTTTTATGCAAAATGAAACAAGCATGGTAATTCACAATTATGTGGTATTTACTTGATGTATGAAAATCTGATATTTAGTTGAGTAGACTTAAATTACTTTAATGAACATATGAGATATGTTGAGTGGTTATACATATTGACAAGAGACATAGAATGTGGGACGTTCGTTGGACGATGTTTAAAATAGAGGGTTGGGAGCCCGGATAATTGGCTACTAGGCATGGGGCCCGGGGGGCCAAATATATACACTTACCTGGGAGGTCAAATTGATGTATGTACACCGACCTGGGAGGTCAAATGATATATGTTGATGCCAAAAATTAACTTAACAAAAGTCAACTTGAGGTACATGTGGACCTGATCGATCAAAGGAAGGATTCTCCCAACGAGCATAAATAAAACGAAAAGTAAACAAGAGACAAGAGATTTGGCGACGCGAAAAAACCCTTGGACGAGAAAAAAACCGCGGATGATAGGATAATATCGTCGATGCACTATGAACAAGTGACGCCAAGAAGGGGTATCGTCCTTTAGAACTTTGGTCGTACGATTACAAGTTTAAAAGACGAATATAATAACTAAGCTAGCATATAAATTTCGTAGGACTATTGAGTGTTCTTTGAGCTCGAGAGCGCGAGTGTAATTCTTTTTTTTCGGGGGACATTCTTCGTGTCCCTTTGATAACTCGAACCTTTACTTTTATATCCGCGGTTACTTGTAACGGTTAATCGTCATTGATTACCTCCATAAATGTTTTTGATGGTGTTTAAGCGTAACTGCCCAACGATTCTGGGGGAAGATAACGGCCGATCGACGAAAGTAACGGATCTTGGTAGTAATGGTTCTGGGTCGAGCGTGGGTCGGGCGTCAGAGGTTTCATCTGGGATTACGTTCGACTACAGTTTGTAAAGTATCTTTGGTCGCATGTTCTATCCCGTAGTTGAGAGTTTACGCTCCACCTTTGTTTTCCTATGCTGTGGAGGTTCATTGGTCAAACGTTTTTCGTCTGTTGTCGAGCCTTTTATTCGACCATCGCTCCCCGGGGCTTTGGTTAACATCCGGGGGTCATAGGAAGTCTTTGGTCGGGCGTTTTAGTCAACGGTCGAGGGTTTGAGATTTTTGCCCAAGTAGTTTGCCCCCAAAATCAAATTTTAATCGGCAGCTTTATTTTTGAATTTCGTCGAGACGTGTGCTGCTGGTTCGCTGAATGCATTCGAAGGGAATGGAGCCGTTTGATTTCGGGCCGGAATAGTTAGAATCTAACTTATCCGATTAGCCCAGGCTGACGAGACAGAGGCTATCCGTTTGGGTGATGACGACTTTTGATAATGTCATGCGTATGCGTGGGCAGCTGTTACAGACAAGTATCGTTTATCTGACGGCCGCATGCAGAGGTGCACGGGCAGGTGTCGTCCCAGGGAGACGAAACCGATGACTTGAGCGGGATTTCAAGGGTATAAAAGGAGCCGATTACATTTTCCATTTCTTCTTTCAGGCTTCTTTTTGAAAAATAGTCCCTTCGAAAATCTACAACTTCTTTTCTTTCTGGAAGAAATGTCGAACCCTCTGAGTACAATCCAGTCGGCAGGCGACCTTTGGGATTTCCTTGGTTTGGCTCAGCCGGACAATGTCGAGGTGGTGAGTCCTGGAGATTTAATGGTGGACGAATATCCAGGGGAGGCCTTCGTACTTTACAAGTACCCCTTCACGATTGGCCTGAAGTGGCCGTTTCCTCGGTTGGCTTGGGATTTCCTGAGTCGCTTCGGCATTCCCCCAGGGCAGATGATGCCTCAGTTCTGGAGGGTGGTGATGATGATTGATCGTTTGTCTTGTGATTGGGACCCTCCTTTCACCGTTCGTGAGCTCTTGATGGCTTACGTGGTGAAGGCGGATGCCCAGTTCCGGTACATCCCTTACGTCCGAGGGGGCAGGGATCAGGCGCTGATTTCTGGGACTGGGGTGAATGACCAAGGTTGGAGAGAGAGGTACGTGTTTTGTTACCCGCGACCTCTTTTAGAGGGTGAGCGATGGATAGTTCGCGGCTGGCCCAAACAAGGTAAGGATCTAAAACTTGTGCTTTCCACTTCGGGTGGATTCCTGATGTTTGGTTGTTCCTTATGCAGCGGTGACGTGTGAGCTCCTCCCTTCTCCTGATTCTGCAGAGATAGTCGAGCGTTTCTGTAGAATCCCAAATCGTGCATTTCGAGCGTTGGAGGACGAGGGAGACGATGATTCTGGTGAGGAGGGCGAAGATGTTGTCCTTGTCGGAACCTCCGGGTCTTCCCTTCATACGGAACAGGAGATGGCAGGTAATCATTTTTGTTTGCTTTTAATCCTCATTTTCTTTTTCTGACTTGGTCGTTCTTGGTTTTCTTGGTTTCAGAAGAAACTCGAGGCCCTTCGACTGGCCGTGGGATCCTCTCCGCCCAGAGGAGTCTGAACAGAAGGGGGTCGTCGGGGTCCGTCGCGAGGGAACCGTCTCCTAGAGCTGAGGGCTCTGGGGGGACGAAGACGTCGAAGGCAGTTATGCCTTCCCATGTGTCTGTTTTTCTTCCATCGTAGGGCGAGGGGAAAAGACCGGTGGCTGGAATTTCCATTAGCAACCCATTCCAGGTATTATTATCCACCG
Organism: Silybum marianum; assembly: GCA_036898165.1. Taxonomy (NCBI): domain Eukaryota; kingdom Viridiplantae; phylum Streptophyta; class Magnoliopsida; order Asterales; family Asteraceae; genus Silybum; species Silybum marianum. Next base: position 16,341,889 of record CM072528.1, read on the forward strand.
TTTAGTCTGATGGGGTCATGACTCCCATTTCGTGTGTCGTGCGACATGCGTTCGAGCGATCGTGCGTTCTTGCGATATTGACGCTAAGTGGTCTTTTGTTTTTAGGCCATACAGGCATTGCTTGGCCAGGCGGTTGCCATGGCCTCTAATGTGGAGGAGGTCGTGCGAGAGAATGAGTCTGCCTTACAGGCGAGAGGGAAATAGGGGGAGAGAGGCGACGGTCGTTGCCGAAGAGCTTCGTCGTTTGCTTGAGGAGGCTCTGGAGAGAATAAGGGCGCTGGAAGCTGAGCTGAAGCTGATAAGGAAGGCCCTTTTGGAGAAGACGAAAGAGGCCGATGATCTGAAGATCCGGATGAGGCGAGCCCAAGAGTCTGTTGGACCGTCTTTTCGTCCGGTCCCCCTGGCTTTCCGCCACTTTATCCCTGTTATCCCTACAATCCCGCGTCTGCGTGCATGTAGAAATCATTGTTACGAGGATGACAAGCTTTTTTTTTTATCAATCACCGTTCCAGTTTGTACGTTATCTGGGGATCCTGGCTGGGAGAACTTTAGTAATGGTGATGTGTGGCCATTGTTTTTCCTTTAGGGTGACCTGTTTCGGTTGCGCCTGTTTTTGTACTCTTTTATTTGATTTAGTGAAAGCTTTTTCTTTTTTCTCCTGGTAAAAGTATAGTTCGAATGATAATGAAAGGAAATTTTTCTTTAAGTTGATTTCTGGTGATCGATCGTTGTTTCTTTCTTTGGGGTGGCCCCTTTTGTTCGTGCTTCCTTTATATGTTTTTGTCAACGCTATTTTCTTCTTTTGTTGTTTTTCTGTCGAACGCAGAGTAGGTTCAATCGCATGTTCGGATAGGGTTCGATTGTGGGGTCTTTTGTGTTTTTGGCAGTATAATTTCTGGAGACTAAGCCCGTAACTTAGTAAAAAAAATAAAGAAAATTTTAATGGGAACTTTAACACTCAGACGAGCGTTTTCTGGCGATAAAGCCGACAACTTATAGTAAAAACATAATCGGAGGGACTCCCAATATTTAGACGAGAGGTTTATGGTGATTGAGCCTACAGTAGTGCAAATTGTAAAAACATAACTGAAAGGAATTTAGACATTTAGATGGAATACTTCTGGCGATTGAGCCCATAGTAGTTCAACTAGTAAAAACGTAAATAAAAGGAAAATTCACTCATTCAGACGAACGATTTCTGGCGATTGAGTCTGTTAGAGTGGGTGCCTCGAGCGGTATTCGAGGGATCGGGCCCTCTTGGTCTTTCAAACGACTGGGCCTTCAATCTTCGCGCGTTTCAGAAGTGTCGCGTGCTTTCGGGTTGCGCGCCCCTGGCTTGTATACAGCTTGTCGTGTCCCGGCTGCCAATGATATTCCGACGGTTCGTGACCGGCGTATGGTTTTGTTGATGACTCGATCGAGATTTTGCTTCCCGTTCCGTCGCTCCCTCCGTCTTTTGGTGCGTTTTCAGACATCGCGCGATTTTACTCTCGGAGGAGCTTGCGCCTGCCCGAACTTACGTCGGGGAGCTCGATTTGGTAGGTCCGGCCGACTCGTTTTTCCATGCGTTGACTCCAGGACGATGTTCGACCCTTGACCGAGGCCCAATCTTTGCGGTTGGTTCCCTTGTTTTGAACAAGTCGCAACATCGTAGCGTCTTCTATCGGGACCTGATTGGGGGGGGGGGAGTTGTAGTAGTTCTTCAACGGAAAGAACTCCCGCAGCAGCGACGACCCAGATGTGGCTGTTGCATTTGCCGCGGCGGTTATGGGAGCACGTTCACGATAACATCCATAACCGCTCTATTCCTAGGCTACCTATTCCAACAGGTATGGTACGATCTTCGTGCCGGTGCTGCATATTTGTATGAAACGATTGTGGTTATGCTGAGGGCGTTCGACCAATCCTTTTTTGTCAGTCGGACAGGACGATGCCCCCAGGCAAGTCCGGTGGTGTGGGCAAGGTTCCCAGCGACTACCGGGCGTTTACTGAGTTGTCTCGGCCCGTCTTCCGGGACCGTTTCTAGGGCACGCCATTAAGGTGAAGGAAGAGGAGAAAAACCATCAGCCATGCAGTGATCTTTGGAGAATTCCTTTAACTGGGTCCCACGGATGGTGCCAAACTAATGATGTCAAAATTAACTTGACAAAAGTCAACTTGAGGTGCTTGTGGACCTGATCGATCAAAGGAAGGATTCTCCCAACGAACGTAAAAAAAACAAAAACTAAACAAGAGACAAGAGATTTAGTGACGCGGAAAAACCCTTGGATGAGGGAAAAAACCGCGGACGATAGGATAGTATCGTCGATGCACTATGAAGAAGTGACGCCAAGCAGGGGCATCGTCCTTTAAAACCGTGGTCGTACGATTACAAGTGATAAGACGAATATAATGACTAAGCTAGCTTATAAATTTTGTAGGACTATTGAGTGTTCTTTGACCTCGAGTGCGTGAGTGTAATTCTTTCTGTTCAGGAGAGATTCTTCGTGTCCCTTTGATAACTCGAACCATTGCTTTTATATCCGCGGTTATTTCAAACGGTTAATCGTCATTGATTACCTCCATAAATGCTTTTGATGGTGTTTAAGCGTAACCGCCCAACGAATCTGTGGGGAAGATAACGGTCGATCGACGAAAGTAACGAATCTCGGTAATAATGGTTCTGGGCCGAGCGTATTCGGGCGTCAGAGGTTTCATTTGGGACTTCCGTTCGACTACCATTCGTAAAGTATCTTTGGTCGCATGTTCTATCCCGTAGTCGAGAGTTTGCGCTCGAGCTATGTTTTCCTATACTGTGGAGGATCATTGGTCAAACGTTTTTCGTCTATCGTCGAGCTTTTTATTCGAACATCGCTCCTCGGGACTTTGGTTAACATCCAGGGGTCGTAGGAAGTCTTTGGTCGGACGTTTTAGTCAACAGTCGAGGGTTTGAGATTTTTGCCCAAACAACATGTCTAAATTAGCCAACGGTATAGATGAGTTGCTTTGTGCTTCCTCATCAGCCAGTTACGGTAGGACTCCCCTACTTAGATCACTGATGGAACTAATTGGGAAGTTGTTATTACGAGTGATTAATTGAGGGAAATATGGCATAGGAAACTAATGCCTTTATCGATTGTCAGTGAAAAGTGATTGATTAAATTGCATTATTATTAGTATGTACAAATCATACATCTAATTGGAAATATGAATCAACTCGTTTTATTTATATAAATGTTTACAATATAACTCTTGAACTCACCGGGCATAATGGCTGACTTGTTTTGTTTGATGACGCGTGTCCCAGGACGAACAGGTGCTAGGGATGGCAGTAAGAAAAACTAGTACTTAACGTAGTAGGATGGTGCAGATTTTGTAGTGGTTGTATACTTTAGAAAAGTTATATTAGCATCATTCTAGTAACTAGCTGTATGTTCGTAAAGTTAGCCCAGTTATGTGGCATTTTGTAAAATGGCATATCATGATTTTACAAATGGGTCATGCCGAAATTTAGTTAGAATTCTTATGTAAATTTTAGGGTGTTACAATATCCATTTTGAAGTATTAATATGTTTTACTTACTACTTATCAAATGGTGGGTTATGTGGTGAATTTTGCATCTTTGGTAAATTTGGTTTTATAAATAATGTAAAAGGTTTATACTAGGGTTTTTGGGCATATTGATAAACAAATCATAGGTTTAGGTTCTTTTGATGAATTTATCCTCTAAATGAAGATTATTTGGTGTTAAATGCATTTAGAGTATTTGGTTAGAAAATGCATATTATTGTGTTATGGGATATTTTGGAAATATAAACAGTATGATTTTAATTGAAAAATGATTTGTCCCAATCAATGATTGTTTTGAGTTAATTAGGTCTTTGAAGTGTGCATTTGCATCGTTGGTAAAATACGTTTTATTGCTTTTGATGTCTTTTCACGAAATAAACAATTGAGTTGTCAATCTTTAGAGTTATATGTAATTATGTCATATTTATTTGATATGTTACATGTTTTGGGTGCGTTAGTCATTCATTTAGTGTCGTGTAATTTTATGGCTAGAATTCATTGGATCAATAGACATAGAAGTATTCTTTATTGTAGGAACCCAAATCTTCTTAAACTCCATAAATTGGTGAAATAATAAATGATTTGAGTTATGAGCGGAAGCAAGTAATAAATCACCAATTAAACTAAATAATAATGATCTATGTATAAAACAGGAAAGTAATCACAAACCAGATTGATGAACCGCCGTAGCCATCATGTGTTTTGATTGAACTTTGAGAATATGAATTACACCAAGAACGCACACTAAGCGTGTGAGAAAATATATCTCAAAGCTCACGAAGATCTCAAGTACAAAAGTAATATCTGTTCAAAAGTGTACTGAAAACCCTAAACAACTTTCCTATATGTAGTCCTAAAAAGGAAAGTTAACGCATTAGCCAATAGGAGTATGCAAACTGTAAAGGTGAATAACTACTTCTGCATACGTGGCATGTCGTAATAGGGCCAGCTGTACAAGAGAGTGTCATTGGGAACACACTTGTAAAAATTCGAGAAGTCTTTGGACCATAGGCTCTAGATGTACCATGCAGAGGTTCTGTATGTATATTGCAGAGGCTCTACATCTTTTTTCCGAGCTCTACATCAATCTTTGACTTTTGTACTCACGTTCGACTTCTGTTCATGAGCTCTATATTCGAGCTCTGGTTCCAGCGACCATATAGAGCTAAAGACTTCTGGCTAAAAGAATTAACTTCTTTTTACATACACTTTTACAGAGTAAATTTCTAACAATCTCCCCCTAAGTGTAGTAAAAAGAATTATGCACAAAATGAAAATTTTAAACTACAAAGCAAGAGGCCAACATGGCCCTCTCTAAATATTTTCACTAAGAAAGCATAAATAATTACAGATTCATAAAACTATACATCTTTCGGAATAATGAATCTTATAATCAGATCTCGAAACTCTAGCAGCCTTGTGATGTGATTCAACAATGTTTACCCTTTGACCGCAGGTGTCTTCCTAGACTTGCATGCTATGCCTATGCCCCTGGCCAACCACTTCAGCGTGTTAGATAAGTACTTATTAATTTCAGAAACCCTGAAGAATATTTTCTTTCCAATCTCATTTTTGTACACAACCCCCATCTCTAGATCATCCAAAACTGTTCCCGGTGCCATCTCCTTCGTATGTTCAAACTCTTTATCTGGTTCGGTCACAGATAGTTGATCCACACCCATCTCTAGAGCTATTTGAACTCTACATCCATATTTGATCAGCTCTTTCATCGTCTCACGAATTGCACTGTTTGCAATCACATACTTTATGCCTCTATCTCTCATCTTATTTGTATGATAATATAGAGTAAAAAGATCATATGGGTTTTAGGTAGAGCAAGTCACAATCCATGAACTTGCAGCATCTGCCCTGGTCTCTCCTTCCACAGTGTACTTAGAGTAGATAATTAGTTTATCTGAAAAGGTTCTTTTGGTGATATGCATAACTTGTTTGATACCCAGATTGGAATAAACTTCTCTTTGAGGTAGAGAAATCATCTTGAAGAATCTCCGTCTGAGGTTTTCTTGAATGCCTAGGTGCAAGTTGAATACCATGTCGACCTTTTCATCTCTGTCTTTGTACATGTACCAATAGACACTTTCATTGAAGGTTCTTTCTAGAGAAGGAATGGGCATTGGTCTTCGAGTAACCTGGTCGGAAAGTGCCATAATATAATACCATTTCTAGTTTTTCAAAGAGCCTCAAATTGATCTTTGATTTATTGTACTATGTCCATCGTTGGTTGAGATGGACCAGAGATAGGTTGGATGGTAGGTACATACGTGGATGCAGATGGCCTTGATTGAGGATTAACAACATGAGTGGCTTTGGAAATGGATACTGATGCAGATATGACTGGTGCAGAGGAGGTTGTTGGTGCAGAGGTTGATCTGCTTTGGACCAGAGGGTTTTCTTTTTTCTTTTCTTCATCGGCATATCAGAGGAGGCATCATCTTCACCTTTTCTTCGACCATTTTAAATATGGCATCCGCAACCATGGTTGTCTTGTTGATCTCTAAGTCTGCTCTGAACTTGAACAAAGCCGTTGATTTTTTCATCGTTTCCGATGCTCTGAACCATTTCCATCATCTCTACATCGAAGTTGTTGAATTGCTCTGTTGGAACAAAGGACTGGCTGGGCTTCTTGGCGAGCTTCGAATAAATACTCAATCCTCTATATTGCAGATGCAGTGGAGTTGATATGTTCTTGCATAGTGTTGATCATAACTCCTCTCAGTGAATTGAATATGATTCCTTTTTACACTTAGTGAAATTCCTTGTTTAAGTTTAAGTTCAAATTCAGCGATAAGCATACGCTGACTTCCATCAGCGATCGCTGAAGATCAAGGAATCTTAAGCTTATCTCTGAAGATATGAAGATCAGCGATCACACCAAATGACCATTCAGCGAAATTCGAAGACCAAGCTGAAGAAAGAGATAATCAGCTACGTGACCTGAAGCGGTTCAGTGATAGCAAAGATTATCTATCCAAAGTGTGAAGTCTTGTGAAGTCTCAACGATATTGAAAGTTCATCCTTGAAGATTCAGTCTCAGCAATCAAGTGAAGCTTGTCATACAAGATTAATGTTGACCTTATCCTCAATCCACAAAAGACAAACCCTATATTGTGTCAGAGAAGGACGTACGTATTGTCTCTTATGTCCCCATCACATCTGATATGTTACTGTTCAAATGCGGCCAAAAACATGGCTGTATTTTGAGCAAAGTACAATTCTTTTATGGATGCTTGCCTCGTAGCATATAGCTTTTGTCTTGCATTAAATGTAAACGGGTATAAATAAGATGAAGATATCCTCTTCATCTGTGTGCATGCTACTTTCTTTCTTCAACCTTCTGTATTCTATCTTACTTCCTTCTTGTGCATCAATCTTAGTTATTTCTTAGTTACAATAGAATAGGTTAAAACTTGTTCTAATTCCGCTTGTAACTGTAAATTTGTTTATGCAATATAAACTCATTTAAAAACTAAAAATCTGTGTGTTTGTATTCAACCCCCCCCCCCCCCTCTTCTACAAACTGTTTCTATATCCGAGAACTCTTGTAGACTCCTTAAGGACCCACAAGTGGTATCAGAGCAGTGCGATTTCTATCTTTAAAATATTTTCTTTCAAAACTATTTTAAAAAATGTCAAATCCTAATACAAATTATAATGACAATGGATCTTTAGCTAAACCTCCAAGATTTAGCCATGATAATTTCCCATTATGGAAGGAAAGAATGTCTCTGTTTCTAGAAGTATCAGATCCAAAGATCCCTTTTATATAGAAAACGGACCATTTGTTCCTATAACTATAGTAGCTGGTGTTCCTGCCACCACTACTACGCCAGCCATCCCTGAAGGAGTATCATTAAGACTCATAATCGATGGTTTGAAGAAGATAAGAAAGAAGTTGCTATTGACTCAAAAGCCAGATCTATAATAGCAATGTCCCTCCCTAATGAATTCTATCACTCAGTAATGAAAATGAGGACTTCTAAAGCCATGTGAGATACTTTATATATTCAATATGAAGGAACCTCTGAAGTACAAATCACTAGAAGTATTAATCTAGTAAGACAGTATGAAAGCTTAATGCATCATAAAGGTGAAACTCTTTCCCAACTTCACCAACGTTTTAACTGCCTGTTGATTGATCTAAAAACAATCAACAGACACTATTCAAATGCTGAAATTCTGACAAAGTTCATGGAGGCACTAGCCGAACAATGGGCAGTGTACACTACATGTCTGAAATTGTCAAATAATCTTGAAACTCTTTCTTTAAGTGCTTTGTATGGAATGCTTTTAAATGAAAAGCAATCCCAAGTTTTAAGGAAAAACCTCATCAATGAACTCAAGGGTGTCAAAAGTACTTCTTTGGCACTCGTGTATTCAGAGGTAAATCCTTTAAACTGATTCAGAAGATCAACTTCTATCATTGAATTAGGTCAAACTGATTCAGAAGATCAACTCACTGATGCTGACATCTATGAGTTCGATAACTCTCTGGCCCTTTTAACTAATAACTTTAAAAGATTCGCCAGAAAGAGCAACTTTAGAAGAACATCGACTCTAGCTGACTCTGATAAATTAAAGACTATGCCCGCTGAGAAAGCCTCAGCCATATGCTACAATTGTCAGCGAAAGGGTCACTTTGCTAGTGAATGTAGATCCAAGAAAGTTGCAGCCCCTACTACCTCGCACACCTCTGATAAGAAAGAGAAGTATTTGAAATTAAAAATAAATACATAGATCTGAAGAAAAACCAGCCAAAAGGCAAAGGTCTTATCGCTGAAGAAGTTGATTGGGATGATGAAGGTGACTGGGCCAAGACCTCTGATGAGTCAGGCACAGATGAAGAAGATCTTGCCTTCTTATGTCTTATGGCAAGAATAGAAGATGCTGAAAAAGTATCTGAAACTTCTTCATCTGAGTCTCCCTCTACTCAGGTATCCATCCCTTCTTTCTCCTTAATATCTGAAAGTGATAACTTATCTGCTCGATGCTATGACTGTTGATTTTTACAATGCTCTAAATGGAAAAATCAAAGCTGAGAAAATTAACACTGATTTATCTGAACAATTAAAAAATTGTCATCTAAAAATAAAAGAACTTTCAAAGATTGAGGAAACCTTAAAGGAACAAGTCTTTGTAAATCAAACTATTAGCATTGAGAAACAGCAAGCTATCGCTGAAAGAGAGAAGGCCATCGCTGAACTTAAATCTGAGAAGGCTACCATCGAAGGATGGTGCAAAGCCTCTGATAAGGTAAATGAGATCATCAATGCCCAGATCCCTATGAAAGTAAGAAGTGGGTTAGGCTTTAACCTTGAAAAGAAAGAATCAGAGAAAGACCGTTCCATGCTTAAATTTTGAATGTTTTTCTCTTCTATCCCTGATCCTTCCTCTTCGTCTCAGAAATCTCACTCTAATGAGAAGACTCCTGTGTTTAAATCTTTCGATTCTAAGAAAGTGATCAAGAACGAGGTTCTTGACCAAGTTCCTAGAAAGAAGAACGTTCAGAAGAAGAACAATAAATCCTCTACTTCCTCAGAGAGCAATCCTAAACCTGGGAGGAAAATCTCTGAATCTTTTCAGAGGTAAACCCTCAAAATTAAGATTGACCTCACTCCTGTCCCTGAAGAGGTTGTCATACCTCCAAGAACAATAGATAAAGGAATTCTTGGTCCTATCCCTGACAAAGTTCCTTCTATCTCTCTGAAAACTTTGAATTCCAAATCTTATAAATATAGGAAGTGCTATCACTGTGGTGAAACTACCTACATTGCAAGTAAGTGTCCTAATGCTACTAGAGCTGATAAACTAGCTCATGGAAAGAAAGTAGCTCAAGCAGATAAATCAGCAAGAGTGAAATCCACCAAGGTTGCAAAACCAACAAAGGTGAAGATATCCACTAAAGAGAGTTCTTCAGCAAGTAGCTCCTCCGCCACTCCTCTCACTAACAAAGCAGGACCCATAGTAATATGGGTACCTTCAAAAAATTAATCTCTTTATTGTATGCAGAGTGCTAAAGGTATCTGGTATCTCGATAGCGGATGATCAAGGCACATGACTGGCAGAAAATCTCTGCTCTCTGACTACAAAGAAGAAGCTGGTCCATCAGTGACCTTTGGTGGAAATGGCAAAGGATACACTAAAGGCTTTGGAATTTTGTCCAACGGAGCCACCTCGTTTAGTCAAGTTGCCTACGTTGAAGGACTAAAGCAAAATCTATTCAGCGTTAGTCAGTTATGCGACAAAGATTTCAAAGTTCTATTTCTAAGGAATAGATGTGCTGTCACTGACTGCAATGATAAGCTTGCCTTAACTAGCAAAAGAGTTGAAAATGTATACGTCATTAATATGAATAGTTCTTTGTAGATCCCAGAATATGAGGTAACGATGTGCTTTATAAAGAATAATCAATAAGAACACGAAGAACGCTATTAATATGATGAAGATCCGAAGTCGGATATCTTACTTGTATTGAATAATAACAGATTTATCTCTCACAGTTTAGCTCTCAACATTTCGCACTAATGTTCTTCTTCTTCTAATGGTAGCACTAACCCTCTATTTATATGTACGGTATAAGGAAAGTAAAGATTAAGGCATTATACACTTGCCTTATTTACAAAATAGAATGTTTCCTTATTAAATCTATCCTAATTAAAAACTTTGCTAACTTTTCACTTTATCCCTTCACGTCTTCAATAGTTGTCATCTCGGATACAATATTTTCAGCCCTAACAATCTCCCCCTTTATATTAGAGATTGCACTTTAGCACTTTTGAAGACGATGAAATTTTGTCAACAAATCACTATCTTGAATTTTTTTGCTCCCCCTACGAATATGATCACTTGATAAGTTTCGTAGCTCCCCCTTAACATTAGCATAAAGTTCACGAAAAGAAAGTTGAAGGAGTCGTGATGTCACAGGGTATCTTTCTTTGAGTAGAACTTTGTTGTTTGATGAAAGAGGCAAAAGATGATTGTGATATCATGATGTTCTCGGGTTAGGCATTGAGGTTGTCGGGTTAGGCAGATGCGATAACTTTGATCTTGTCTTATGATGACTTGAACTTGTTGAACATGAGTCGACATAAACACTTAGGTATAGATGTCGGCTATTTGGGATGCCCAAGAAAATATGTCGGTTCAAAGGAAGTCGACAAGTCTTCATCTTCATCTTCAAACATTTGTAATTTATGTCGGGTCAAGCTGAGCCGATTGTCGGGTCAAGCTGAGCTGATAAAACATCTTGTCGGGCCAAGAAATTTTTGTTTTGTCGGGTCTTTGATATACCTTTTCTCCCTCATAATGGGCATTTGTCTTTGATACTTTTTCTCCCCCTCAGAATGATAATCCGAAGCATTATCAACGATCAAAGACAATAAGTGGATGTGAAAAAATGGGTAAAAAGTCTAACATAGAAGCACAAATAGCAACTATTATCACTTAATCAAAAATTAAATTTAATTGAGTGGCCTATATTCAGTGTTGGCAGAGGATTGGCACTGATAGGACTTCCAGTTATCATAGAAGTAAGTTATAAAACAAACTTCTCAAATTGTTCCGGCATAAACACAAAGATATGCAATGTGAATCACAAAGACTCGTGCAATGTGTAGAAAGAATTTATGCATTAAATGCTAATTTTAAGGCTCAAAATGTGAAAATACATTTCACAGACTCAATGTGCATTGAATGTGAAGTTCGGAGACCGGAGGTGTGTCTTCCTCTTTCAATATCTTAATCTTCCGAGTGAAGATAAGATAGCAGATATGTGCATTCTCCGTGATATATGAAACAAATATCTTTTGTGAGATACTTGAGTAGTTGGGTGGGGTGACACAAGTTATCGACATTGGGTCCATGTCTATTCAATATTCATCTCCAAAGAATTGAGAATGAATAGATTATGTGGCTACCCGGATAACTGTTTAGGTTTGGTAAAGACCATATATTTTCTTTGAAGTCTTGTCACATTCTCACATTTTTTTTATTTAACGCACATGTACTCAATTCTATCTCAATCACACCCTTTCAAAATATAGCTAACCTAGGGATGTGTTTCGAGGGTAGGTCCTTCCGCCTTTGGTTTGACCATTTGAAACGTCTAAATCCTAGCACACAAAGAGTTAAGACATTAAAGTCCGAGTTCTGAACTGAAGTATTCAGAAGTCATAATGCAATGTAAAACGGGTTAAAAGCAAGTCCATAGCTGAGATACTATGAAGCTAATTAAATGGTAAAAATGTGATACTCCCCTTAAATGTAGCATAACCTTTTGAAAGATTGTCATGTGATGTGAATATTCTGAATTTGGACCACACATGACATAGCTACAAAACAGATTAAAAAGATTTTGGTACCCAAGTTTTGTTGGGTCCTCGGAGGTTAGCTTTAGATGCAATAAATGGGGAAGTGGGGATACTGTAAGTACCATACCATTTATGAGTGAAATTTTGATTGACAAAATCATTTGTTCCACATTTAGAACAACAAATCTTTGTTGCATTTAGACTAATTAGCTGATTGATAGATTTGACAAAATAAGGCAAATTAGTCTTGGAAACAAATGATCTTGTATCAACTACAGGATATGTATGTGACATGTTTCCAACACTATCATTTGTAGTTGATTTCTTTCTCCAAACCATTTTAAACTTCTTGAAATGACCGGATTTAGCATCAAAATCATTTTGAAACTGATTAGAGTTATGAGTTCGAGAATTTGAAAAACTATATGATTTGGAGCTGTTAGAATAACTATTTGATTTAATACTTGAAGAACAGTTATTCTTACAGATAGGAGAAAGAGGAGTTTGCTTTGAACTTGAAGTAGAATCAGAATCATGAGGAAAAATCAATTTTTCTGGATCATCTAACTCCACATTTAAATGTTCGGGAGTAAGTTGTTTGACTGATTCTGAATTCATTTGTTTTTGTTTTGAAAGTTTGTTTTCAAGTTCTTTGATCTTGCAGGATAAATCATCTCTTTCTTTTGTGACCAAATCATATTTATTTTTAAATTCAGATCTCAAATTCTTTTCAGTTACAAGAGTTGTTTCTAAAACAGATAATTTGTTTGAATGTTTGTAAATTTTATTTTCAAAGACTTGCTTCTCTTTGTCAAAATCTTTTTCCAGATTTTTGCTTTTAGCAATGATCAAACTACATTTCCTGATTAAATTCGTTTTCTCAGTTTTAAACGCATTTCTTTCATCTTTCAAAAGCTTTTCAAGATTAGAAATTTGTTTTGAAAACTCCTGACTTTTTGTTTCAGATGATTTTCTTTCTAAAATCACAATTTGCTCAAAATCAGACACTTGTTTAGAAAGTTTTTGAATGGTCAGTTCACAAGTTCTAATTTTTCTTTCAAAGGCTTTTCTCGCAATCTCAAACTTGTGTTTCTCATCAGAAGTTAATATCCTTTCTTTCTCACATTCCAAAAATTCAGTTAATTTTCTTTTAAGAACCACACTATAAGTCTCATGATCTATAAACTTTTCTAACTCAGAAAGTTTGTTTTTCAGATCAAAATTTATTTTTATCAGATTTGTCTTTTTGCAAAACTCTTCATATGTATAATATCTAGTTTTAGAATACTCGGTGAGTTGTTTCTCCAAAAATTCATTTTGATTTTGCAAAACTTTTCTTGATTCTTCTGAGTTATTAAATTTAGAATTGAGATTGACATGTTCTCTTAAAAGTTCATCCAACACTTGCATGTTGTTTGTGTGTCTGGTTTCAAGTTGAGAGATTTTTGCATTTAGCTCAGAGATTTGGTTTTGAGAACTCATCGTGAAAGCACGGGTTACCTGATAAAGTGATCTCGATCGGTGAGTTTTTGGCAACTTTCTGAGATTTCTCGAGTGATGAAGGGCCGAGAAGAATTTTTCTCGGGTGACGAAGGATCGACAAAAATAAATTGTCTAGTGGTATGGTCTCGAAAAGAAGATTTCTCGGATGTATGAGACTCGATAACAATTATTGTCGGGTAAAGGAGACTCGATAAAACTTCTAATAAATTTTGAATCGATAAGAAGAGTTTTATCGATCACAAGGGTCTCGATAACTTCAAGTTTCTCGATTAATCAAGATTCGACTAAAATAATTTGACTCGATAAAACAATGAATCGATAAAAATTTATATCGATTCATGTTTTTGACTCGATTAATAAAATTTGTCGACTTAAAAGGACTCGATAAAAAATAAAAAAAACTTAATCTTAGTTTTCTTTAACCGATAAACCAGAAATCAAGAACAAAGGGTTCTTGACTAAAAAGAACAAGTCTTTTTATGGACAAGAATGTCTAAGTTCTCGAGTTTCTTATTTGTTCAATCAAGAAAAATAAATTAAAATTAATAGAGTTTATGATTTTTACTAGAGAATTCTTTAGTAAGAAAAGCTGCAAGAGTCACTAGTTCCTGAGTTTTCTTATGTAAAGAATATCAAAAGTAATTAAATTAAACTAGAATAACTTTAATTAAAACAGATTAAATAATTTTGACTAAAATCAAGAATAACTCAATATGGATCGACAAAAAATTTAAGCGCATGAAGTATGAATCGAAAAAAAATCAAGTTTATTAAAATAAGACTTTTTATCGGGTAAAGCTAATGAAGTATGGATCGAGAAAAATAGATCAAAAAAATTATGAGTTTTTATCAGGTAAAGCTAAAACAGTTTGAATCGATAAAAACTCAAAAACTCATAAATCGAAAATTTACCTTCTGTTTCGTGAATAACTTTAGAAAATTGAAAAAGAACTCTGATCGTCTGCTCTGATACCAATTGTGGATCCCAGAATATGAGGTAACGATGTGCTTTATACAGAATAATCAATAAGAACACGAAGAACGCTATGAATATGATGAAGATCCGAAGTCGGATATCTTACTTGTATTGAATAATAACAAATTTATCTCTCACAGTTTAGCTCTCAATATTTCGCACTGATGTTCTTCTTCTTCTAATGCTAGCCCTAACCCTCTATTTATATGTACGGTATAAGGAAAGTAAAGATTAAGGCATTATACACTTGCCTTATTTACAAAATAGAATGTTTCCTTATTAAATCTTTCCTAATTAAAGACTTTGCTAACTTTTCAGTTTAGCCCTTCATGTCTTCAATAGTTTTCATCTCGGATACAATATTTTCAGACCTAACATTCTCACTCTAAGAACATGTGCTTTATCTTTAAAGCATCCTTTGATGTCAGTTGGTTATGGCATAAAAGACTCTCTCATCTAAACTTTAAAACAATTAATGAATTGTCTCAAAAGGAACTTGTTAGAGACCTCCCAAATCATTGTTTTGCAAAGGAATCTCTTTGATCAGCGCGTGAAAAGGGAAAGCTGACAAAAGCATCTTTCAGGTCTAAACAAGTTTCTTCAGTAACCTCACCTCTTCAACTACTCCATATGGATCTCTTTAGACATGTCAATGTCCAATCTCTGTCTGGAAAGAAATACACTCTTGTGATTGTGGATGAATATTCCAGATACACATGGGTATTCTTTCTTCGATCCAAAAGTGACACCCCTGATGTAATAATCTCTTTTATCAAAAGGATGGAAGTTCTGAACAATCTGACTGTTCGTTCCATGAGAAGTGATCATGGTACTGAATTCAAGAACAATACTCTGATAAATTTCTTTAAAGAAAATGGTATCTCTCACAACTTCTCTTCAGTAAGAACTCCTCAGCAAAAAGGTGTTGCTGAAAGAAGAAACCGAACTATCATTGAAATAGCTCGCTCAATGCTCAGCGAATCACGTCTTCCAACTCAATTCTGGGCCGAAGCGGTCAATACAACATGCTTTACTCAGAATCTATCCCTGATTGTGAAACGATTCAAGAAAACCTCTTATGAATTATTTCATGGAAAAAGACCAACTCTGAAGTATCTTCACATCTTTGGATGCAAATGCTACATTATGAATGACAAAGATCATTTGGGAAAGTTCGATCCAAAAGCTGATGAAGGAATATTTCTTGGATACTCCTCTGTATCTAAGTTTTTCAGAATCTTCAACAAGAGAAGACAACACGTTGAAGAATCCATGCACGTCAATTTTGATGAATTCTGTTCTACCCTTACTTCTCCTATCCCTGAAGAAGATGAAGAATTAAATACATGGATGAAGTCTCACTATGGGGAACCTGAAACTTATTTCAAAAATCAACCTCATGCTGAATCAAGTGATGATGGAATCCCTGAAATACCTACTAGCAATGATCCATCTTCAGGGATCAGTGTTACTCCTCTCAATCAGATTCCTCCTTCTGATGCCTCTCTTGAAAATTCCTCAGTGAATAATCAAGCTCCATCCTCTGCAAATCAATCCCCTGAGTCTCCTCAATGCAGGTATCAAAACACGTAGAGGTACAGGTAATATATATCTCTATGTTAACTTCATCTCTCTCTCTGAACCTAAAAAGATAGATCAAGCTATCTCTGATCCTAGCTGGATTTCAGCAATGCAAGAAGAACTAACCGAGTTTCGTAGAAACAAAGTTTGGAATCTTGTTCCTAGACCCTCTGGTAAAACAGTGATTGGAACCAAATGGGTGTTTAAAAATAAGCTAGATGAAAACGGGACTGTTATTCGCAATAAAGCTAGACTTGTCGCTCAAGGATACAAATAGGAAGAAAATATTGACTACAATGAAACCTTTGCACCTGTAGCTCCTTTAGAAGCTATAAGACTTTTCTTAGCTTATGCTGCCTATAAAGACTTCAAAGTTTTTCAAATGGATGTTAAAAGTGCTTTTTTAAATGGAAAACTCACGAGGAAGTTTATGTTGAACAACCCCCTGGTTTTTCAGACCCTAACCACCCTGGTTATGTTTTTCAAACTTGAAAAAGCTCTTTACGGGTTGAAATAAGCTCCTAGAGCTTGGTATGATACTCTTTCTAAATTTCTTCTTAAAGAAAAGTTTATTCGTGGAAAAATTGACCAAACTCTTTTTTTAAGAAAATATAAAGGTCATACTATACTCGCTCAAATATATGTCGATGACATTATCTTTGGTTCCACAAGACCCGAATTATGTACTCCTTTCGCTGAAAGAATGCAAAAACAATATAAAATGAGTATGATGGGTGAACTAACGTATTTTCTAGGTTTGCAGATAAAACAATCTGACAAAGCAAATACGTTAAAGATATGTTGAACAAGTTTGATATGAACCAATGCTCAGCGATGAAGACCCCCATGGCACCTCCTCTAACTCTGAAAAAGGACCCTAATGGGAAACCTGTAAATGTCACCGCCTATCGAGGGATGATTGGGTCTCTGCTTTATCTTACAGCGAGTAGACCTGATATCATGTATTCTACATGTCTCTGTGCTCGGTATCAAGCTGAACCGAAGGAATCCCATCTCATCGCTGTAAAGCGAATCTTCAGATACCTGAAAGGAACTCCTAATCTGGGTCTTTGGTATCCCAAAGGCTCATGATTCGATCTAATTGGTTATTCTGATAGTGATTTTTCAGGTTGCAAGATAGATAGAAAGAGCACCACTGGTGGGTGTCAGCTACTAGGTGGTAAATTGATTAGTTGGACAAGTAAAAAGCAAAATTCTGTGTCCACCTCCACCGCTGAAGCTGAATACGTAGCCGCTGGAAGTTGTTGTGCTCAAATCCTTTGAATGAGAAATCAACTCTGAGACTACGATCTCATGCTCTCCAAGATCCCTATTTATTGTGATAGCAGTAGTGCTATTGCAATTGTAAGCAATCCTGTACTTCACTCTAAAACCAAGAACATTGAGATTCGATATCACTTTATCAGAGATCATGTGATGAATGGTGAAATTGAGCTTCACTTTGTACCCACTGAGTATCAGCTCGCTGATCTTTTCACCAAGCCTCTTGATGAAACTAGATTCAATCTCCTCATCAGCGAACTTGATATGTTGAACACTGAATAATAATTACCCAGCTAACAACAAATAGTGATACAAACAAAGTCTTCTATTACCATTCGCTGAACTCTGATTCAACAATATCTGTACTTTCTCACTCAGGTATTATCTTCTAAACCTTTTCGCTCCCTGATTTTTCCTTGATCAGGGAATGAATCTGAAAAGATAAAACTCATCACTGACAATCATTTATTGTTTTTGATGATGATTTTAAAAGATAATGATTAATCTTTCCAAATGGATAATTATCATTATATTTTTTAAAAATAAGAAAAGGACACGTCAGACCTTTTCTGACACAAGACGGACCACGACGTTTCCTTTCCAACTCCTTTCTAGGGACGTGCCCCAGGCCATCATTTATTTTTCAAAAAGCTAAAACCGTCGTTTAGCTACCCTTTTCTCTCTCCTCATGCTATTTAAGAAAATCTTTGCCTCATTTCTTTCTTTACGCTTTCATAATTTTAAAAAGGCAAGGATTCTCTCTTGATTCTCAAAGCTTTCTCAAGAACACCAAGAACATGCACTTGTGCGTTTTTCTTCTCGAACTTCACTAAGGTTTGATCCAACCATACACATTAATCTGGAAACATCTTGTTTCACTTCTCTTTACTTTTCTTATAATAAAAAAAAATCTAGGGTAAATAAAATAAAAATCTGGATTAAATATCAAAACCCTGTTCTAAGTTTTTCCTTAAGAACATAAGACATTTTTTTTGTTTAATCCATCTTTTATATTCTATACCTAAAATTTTTAATATACCAAACTTATTTAGTACATTTGGTATTTTAATTGTTTTTCTGCCCACAAGTATTTTGATCTTGTTCATCGAAACACTTGTTTATTTTCTCCTTACATTTGGTATTCTTTATACCAAACTCTGGTTTATACATTTCGTATTAAGCCATGATTTTTCTATTTGGTGTTCCCATTTATGCTATAGGAATGGCTTATTCAAGCAAGGTTGCTGAAACTACCCACGTCGCTGACACTTTGGTGGCTGCTGCGATTTGCCACTTGCCATTGGAACAAGTAACATTCAAGCCCTGCAACTATCTTGCCCTGGTGGACAGCCCTGCAGAACGTCCACAATTCGTTGAGGGTGCAACATTCATCAAGGCTTGCCCGCTGATGTATGCCTTTGTTTACAACACTGTTGGCATCTCCTCTCACCTACAAGCCCTATGGTACACGGCTCACTATACCACCTGCACCACTAATAAGGGCAATGAACTCCCTGCAATTGGCTTTTCAATCCCCACTCTTGGCCACTTTGCCTTCACCGGTGGATTCTTGAGGCAGGCTCTTCGCCTCCCTGCTCGTGGCAAGAATGAAAAGTGGTTCGCTGAACCCTCAAAGCAGCTGATCGACTCCTTCTTGGACTCTATTGGCTATGCATGGGAAAACAACTCTCTGAAGACTGTCGGCTCCAAGCTGGAGAAGAAACGCTTGCCTGCTCGCTGGCAATATATCTTCACTCAGGTCATTCAGTGCCTGGGATCCAAGACTGGCTCGCATGATCAGGCCAGCAAGCACTTTCAAGACATGGGCTTCGCTCTCTACACGGGCTACAAGCTGAAGTTTGTTGACTATATCTTCAGTGATATGTATAACAAGGTGAAAGCTGCAAACAGGCACTCCGTCATCCCCTATCCATGATTCTTCGCAACCATCTTCGAGCATGCCTTCGGGGATGAGTATCCTAAGACAGCCAACCTCTCTTTCTCAATGGTGGGAAAGAAATCCCTGGGCATTGAGGAACTTCCAAGTGATGCTCCCTTTACCCCGTACATGCTGAAGATAATTGGAGCCGTTGCTTCAGTGTCTAGCTCACTGACAAACCCATCGGTGAGTATGCCTGACACTTCTGCCCCCAAAAGAAAACAACCAACCGATGGTCATAAAAGACCATCGCAACCAAACCTAAGAAGCCAAGGATGGTGGTCTCTCAAAAGACTACCCTCTCAGATTTTGGTGTACTACCAACACCATCAGCTCCCCCAGCTACTTCAACGGTTCTCTCTTCCGTTGTTGCTTCTTCAGCACTACCACCACCTTCAGCGACTACGGTCACTGAAAATGTATTAGTCAGCTCCGCTGAAGCTGTATCAGGTAATACTTTCACAGCCTTTTACTCTTCTTCTATCCCCTCTTCTTTGGTTCTCACATCAACAAATGATTCAGAGATAGTTGTCCCTATCTCTGATGATGCTGAATTGCACGCAGTCCAAACCTCAATGTTGTTTAGGCACTATGACTTTTGGAAGGCTAGTATCACAGGACCTCAGCATGTCTCTCACATAAATTCTAAGACACTGACTAGTGATCCTCATGACACTACCTCTGCACAAGTGGTCCCTAAGAGTAATCCTCATGATGCTCTCAAGGTTTATAATATGCCTTCTCATCCGTCATCTAACTCAAAGCTCTTTTTGGCTGCTCTGTCTCTGTTGTCACCAGGTGTCGCTCCTCTCTTCACTTCAGCGACAACAACAACTGCCACCACCACTGCTGCTACTACTCCTCTCAGCAAGGATAAAGGAAAGTCTCCTCAGCAACCACAGACATCTGCCAAGCTCGTGGACGTCAAAACAGAGAAGACTGCTCCCAAACTCCCTCCCTGCCCTGCTGAGCTTCCTCCCATTGTTCTTCCTAGTTCTACATTCCCTGCTATTGACTTTCTAGTCAAGGAATGTGCTCTCACCAGGGCTAGGGTAGAACATCTACAGAAGTCTGCTGAATTCATCTTCCGCACCGTGGTTGGGACTTCAGGGATCAAGACCTCTGTCAGCAATATCCTCACCGACATCGAGTCCCTGAAGGAAGACAATCAGACACATGGTCAGTCCATTGCCCGTCTGGAGAAGAAGGTGGATGACCAGAATCTGGTACTTGAGTATATTCAAAAGACTCAATCCGACATGATGCAGATGCTGACAAAGCTCTCTGAGACTGGCTCTTTCTCCATTGATGATCGGACATCCCTGGATTCGGTCCTTCAGCACCAGAAACGCCACGAAACCAACCTGAAGGACATTCAATCGAATGTACGAATGATGATGGTGCATTGTCTCCCCGCTGACAACATCGAGGGGGAGAGATGTGCCAAAGAGTTCGCTGACGACATAATTGCAGAGCATAATGCCACTTTTCCTGCTGATATAATTTCTCCGTGCATCAAGCATGCAGAGCCTTCCCTCACTGAAGGAACAGTGGAGGAAGAAGAAGAAGAAAGAGAAGATGATGATGATGAAGATGAAGAAGATGACATCCCTCACTATGGGGGATTTAATGACGATGACGATGACGATGATATTGGAAGTGCTTTGGAGCACTTCAAAATGTCATGACCAGACAACTCCATGTCTAAAGTCTCTCATCAGGAGCCTTTGGGGGACGGACAAACTCCCTCTCAGGGATAGTCCGGTCCCTCAGGCAAAGGAAAGGACGTGGCAGATCTTGATGCCACTATCCCTATAACTAAGGGGGAGACCACTGTCGAAGTATCTCTTCCTCTCATTCTCCTTGTTAATCCCATATTACAACAGATCTGATATAGAATGCTCAATGAATCCTCATTTTATTAGAACTGTAGAAAGCTTTACAGAGAAACACACACTTACACCTTTAGATGACTCTCATGTGTGGTGTTCTATTAATGTTCAACTTCCTAACTGTCTAACAGACTCTCTATATATACTACAAAGGTAAAGCTACAGTTACATGTATTTAAATCACAGCCCAATTACATTAAGACACATCATTAAAAACTCTATTCAGAAGTTCTTCAGAACTTCTGAACCTTAACTTCAGAACCACTTCTGAATTCTTCAGAACTTCTTCAGAAGTTGTCTTTCAGAACTTTTCTGTCTGCAGAAGTTATCTTTAGAACTCCAGAACTCCAGAACTTTTATTCTGAACTTCAGAATATATGAATAATGACTTTACAAAACATTCCAAACATAGGATTCTTTGGATCCTAACACTCCTCTCTGCTCCAATCTCTGAACCACCAACATATCCTTCTTTCTCACCACCAAATTTTGGCTCTGACAAATCACTATCTCTCTCTCATTCTCTCAGTGAGCCCTGTCCCCCAAAGGACTCCACTTTTGTGAAGGAACCTTCTTTTGAATGGCAGTTTATGTACATTTTTGAAACTGACTCTAAGGAAGAAGAAGACCTCATTCCTAGAAGGCATCGCGATCAGAGACCTATCATAAGCGAACCTGAAGAGGAAGAAAGGCGAATAAGAATCTTGAGGGAACTCGAAGCAAACAGAATAAAAGTGCCACATGCTGAACCACTGAACGCTGTACCAATAAGCATGGTGGATGACTTTTATTTTCTGTCAAAGGAAGAGAGAGCTCAGGCACTTGAAGCTCATAGGATCAGGGACGAGAAGATCAAGCAGACAGAGAGTGATCTTGCTCTTGCAAGAAAATTTATCAGGGAAGATGCTGCAAAAGACAAAGCGACCAAGAAGCAACTAGAGAAAAGTGAAAGGGTCGCTGAACCTTTAGCACAGAGAGAACTTGCACAAGAAAACCTTAACGTATATCCAATTCTTGCTCAAGAGAAAATCCTAAGTGCACTATCCGCTGAAGCCACACATCAGAGAGAAGAAGAGCTTCGCTGGTGCACTGAAAGATTCATGTTTCGAAGATCTGACTCTAAGATCATTCATGCAACTATCGAAGGACGACCTTCCAAAAGAAGAGGTCTGAAGGTATATGTACGAATGACTAGAACCACCAGAACGGAGAAAGAAGAAGCCAAGTTCTTAAAGATCTATGGATGTTCTAAATGGCTAGAAATCAAAGATGCCATTCAGGGTTCCAAATCAAAATTCAAGGACGTAGTGGAAGATATGTTGGATCAGCTGCTGCAAAGGATGTCTCAATACGTGCAAATTCCTCCTCTCCCTGAGCCAATCAAGAAAAGAAGATCAACTGCCGAAGGAGGTCCAAGTTCTAAAAATGAATATGAAACCAAATTCGATCTTGAAAGCATTCTCTGTCACATGCAGATCCCTAATATTTCAATGCTGAACACCTTTCTCCCTGAAGATCGTGTCTATGAAGAAAATGATGTCATCTCTTTCCCTGAACCAGGCATGATCTTCATGGACAATGAAAGACTTCTTGGATTCTTCAGAAACCAAGAAGTATACAAAGCTCCATCTTCTTTCATCAAAATCATGTATTGTCACTACTGGTCGAATGATCTGCTGATGATCAGACAGATCCGCTGATGATCAGACAGAAGATGATCTATGAAAAGGAGTTACAAAGAAGACACGAAAGTCTAGACTGACTTGTCATTGGCTTTCCTTTCATTTGTAATAGTTCTTCAGTGTATAAGTACTTTACCTTATTGTTGTAATTTCATTTTATGTAAATTCTTCAGATTGATTATTAATGAAATTCAACAAAGTACTTTACCCCATCTATGTACTAAAAAATCCCTGAAAACAGTAAATGGGACAATGAACATAAGAGTTCTTATTTCTTTAACAACTTTTACTCACTGATTTTTCACTCTGAAAATTTAATCAGTGAATGTACTATATGCTTATTTACTTGTAAAAATTGTGCTTTCATATCCTTATAAATGAAACTCAATTCAGATAGTAGACTAGCTGAAAAAGACTTTACAGATTAGTACTTAGAAATTTTATTTTAAATATTTCTTTAGTCCCTACTAGTCTCTTAAAGCAATTATCCTATGTTGCTTAATCATAATCAAATAGGAGGAGATTCTTGATCATCGCTCCTCTCAGTGATTTGAATATGATTCCTTTTTACGCTTAGTGAAATTCCATATTTAAGTTTAAGTTCAAATTCAGCGATAAGCATACGCTGAAGATCTGAAGATCAACGATCACACCAAATTACCATTCAGCGAAAGTCGAAGACCAAGCTGAAGAAAGAGATAATCAGCTACGTGATCTGGAGCGGTTCAACGATAGCAAAGATTATCTATCCAAAGTGTGAAGTCCTGTGAAGCCTGAACGATACTGAAAGTTCATCCTTGAAGATTCAGTCTCAGCGATCAAGTGAAGCTTGTCATACAGGATTAACGTTGACCTTATCCTCGATGCACAAAAGACAAACCCTATACTGTGTCAAAGAAGGATATGGTACTGTTCAAATGCGGCCAAAAACATGTCTGTATTCTGAGCAAAGGACAAGTCTCCTATGGATGCTTGCCACGTAGCATATACCTTTTGTCTTGTATTAAATGCAAACGGGTATAAATAAGATGAAGATATCCTCTTCATTTGTGTGCATGCTACTTTCTTTGTTCAACCTTCTGTATTCTATCTTACTTTCTTCTTGTGCATCAATCTTAGTGATTTCTTAGTTACAATAGAATAGGTGAAAACTTGTTCTAATTCCGCTTGTAACTGTAAATTTGTTTATGCAATATAAACTCATTTAAATACTAAAAATCTGTGGGTTTGTATTCAACCCCCCCCCCCCTCTACAAATTGTTTCTATATCCGAGAACTCTTGTAGACTTCTTAGGGACCAACACATAGCCTCCAGAGTCTTAGAATTTTTCTCCGTCAAAGTCGTAGAGGAATCGATTTTTGTGGCATTCGACAAAGTCTCAACCTTTAAACTCGTAATAACTTATCGAAGGCCAGTTATCACGGATGCAGAAGTTGATGTCTCTGCATTGAACATTGCAAATTTATACTCTTGCAGAGAGTTCTAAATTATGGTGACAAAGAGTTGAACTCACTCTTTGTGACATATTCAGAGGTGGTAACATCTGGCTCAACACATGGGTCACACTGATACTTGATTCCTAAGTCTCCTTCATTCAAGAATGTTTGGAAGTTCAGTTTGGAAGGACTTTGCTCTGATCCTTGTACATCTTGCTCTGTGTTAGAATGTACTAAAAACCTTTTGTTGGCGTCCCGCTATCCCTCTACTTCAGAGTCAAAGGGTTATAGATCACCAAGTGAACTCTAAGGCTTGTCTGGAACCCTAGATGCATGTGCTCCTATCAGTCGCCCTGAATGAAGTTTGGATGTTTGTAGTGCTGAGAAAACACATTCCTCTATAGTAAGTGGTGGCATACCATGGGGAGTCATGGTACTTATATTTTCAATGGGCATATCCTGTTGAGAGGATGTGTCCAGATTATGGGCTTCCCTTTGGGTGTGTATACTAGAGGAAACCTCGTCCTCTGGATGGATAGGTCCGCTTGGAATGAAGGTGTGCACCTCTATTTCAATGGCTTGTGCTGCTCGTCCAGCTAAGCCAGATTGTTCGCTTGCACTGGTGGGTGAGGAGAAATAAATATGTGTGCCCTTTTAGGCATCTTGACCCTCTCTGACTTTCTTTTGTCGCTCTGGCTCTATGTCTAAGGGTCTCTCTGCATGCTCCTCTGGCTTCCTTGGTAAACATTTCCCCTCTAGGTGCAACATATACTAATTGCTTTTTTTTTCTTTTGCTATCATCTTCCCTTTTCTCTCTCTCTCTCTCTCTCTCTGTGTTTGTGTGTGTGTTTGTATTTGTTCATGAATTTTCTCAGCTCCTCTTCTCCTCTCTCTACTCTCTTCTATCTCTTACACGCTCTGATCTCTCTCTATCCTCTCTTTCCTAAGTATTCACTTCTACCTCATCTCCCCCCTTTAAGCTCATAATCAATCTCCGTTTGTCCTACGCGGGCGGGGGGGGGGGGGGGCGAGGGGGGGTTCTAGTCTCTGGTTGATAAGTTTGGACCACACGTGTGTAGGTTCTAATTTTCTTATTCCTAATGTAAGTCTGGAGTTTGGTGGATAGGGGACGTTCAGTGGGATAACCTTCCTTGTTTGTTGGTGGCTTGTACCAGTGAAACGTATGGTACTCCATCTTGGGTTCTGCATTGCAAGGGATATCTTTCTCTTCTATAACAGGTTTCATCAGTAGAGGTAGGAACCTTAGAAACAACAGAGATAGATGAGCCTTGCCCTTGGCCTTTTCAGAATCCTTTTGAGACACCGCAATAGAGGATTCGGTGAATAAGATCAAGGGATAGTTCAATGACAAGTCATAGTACATGCCATACAACAGTGGAAGGATATTTGTTGAGCACATATCCATGCTTTCAATTTTTCCAGTTAAGGTTTTGTTCACAATGGTGAACGTTACATTCTAGGAGGGTGGCAGAAATTTTCGAAGGAATTAGGCGGGGTAGTTGATAGGTCTGTTGTAGCCAATAAACCTCAGAAATTCCACAATTTCATCACTAGTTAGGAGAGGGAGAATAGTAATCTTGAGATTCTTATCTCACACTTCTTCAATTCAGGAACAAAGAAGTGGCCAATAATGCCATTTGTTTCTGTCAGGTATGCCAGGTTTTTAGAATTCTTGAACGTACCTTTCAAGGATGGAATCTTCATGATTGATCATGACACTGTTTACGTAACGGTAAGCGAGCATGTTGATGACAGGACGATACGCAATTGTGAAGTTTTCCAACGTTAGGTCAGCAACATGATTGTTGGGTTTAATAGTGACAAGTATAATGGTTGAACTAGTTCCTTCATTTGAGAGCATTTGGGATGTTTCGTTGTGAGAGTTGTTAGATTTGGACTGCTGCAACATTGTTGCAGTTTTAGTGAACAATTGAAAAGTTGTAGGTTTTGCCTTTGAGAAATCGATAGTTCTTGAGAAAGAGATGAAAGCGTAAAAAGGTTGTAGGGCTCAAATCCAGGATTTTTATATGTGAAATTAGGGATGCTCGAGTGTAAAAAGTAACCCAACGGTTGAAAGGACGTGGTGGATCAAGCGGTTTTTTGCTGGTCCATTAAGAAAATGGCACGCAGTCTGACATACTCAGAGAAAATGAGCACGAAGAAACGTCATCTTCCATGTTTAAGCGTTTTCTAAAACTAACAGGGCCGTCACACTCAAAATCACCGCACCTTCTAGTTGAACCTAAAAACACACAAGTGTCAATGGTATAGAGAAGAACTTGTACAGATCAAGAACTTTAGATACAGAAGGGGGTTTCTCTATCCATATGATCGCACCTTTTATTTACTTAAACTTTTAAACTCCATGTTCGAGCTTGAAATGATATAATCAGAGGGATAGAGGCTCAATATAGTACACATAGAGGCTTTGTATCATAAAACACACGAAGACTTGTCATTCATAAAGAGTTTTGAGTCAGAACAGGTTTTGAGGGATAAGAAGAACATTTAAAAGGATTAGACGAAACGTACCTTGTGAAGATCAGAGGCTCATGCTTGTGTATTAGATGATTCTGTATCAGTGGTGATACAGAAGCTCTGTATAGTACAACCAAAGAGGAAGATGGCATTTTTGTTTGTAATAAATCTAGACTTGTTGCTAAAGGATACCTGCAACAAGAGGGGATTGATTATGATGAGACTTATCCATCACTAGCTCGGATTGAAGCTATTCAGATGTTCTTGGGTATGCAGCTCACAAAAACTTCACCATTTTGCAAATGGATGTGAAGACTTCATTCTTGAACGACATTGTCAAAGAAGTAGTATATATCTCTCAACTGGAGGGATTTGTTGACGAGTCTAAACTGAATTATGATTACATACTCGACAAAGCTCTCTATGGTCTTAAGCAAGCTCGTCGTGCCTGGTATGACATATTAAATTGATTCCTTATCAAGCGTAGGTTCTCCAAAGGTAAAATCGACACAATTTTGTTTATCAAGAAAGAGAAAGATGATATTATTCTAATACAAATATATGTTGACGACATTATTTTTGGTTCCACGAACCCCAAATACTATAAGAATTTTTCTGTCTTTATGGTGAATAGGTTTAATATGAGCATGATGAGGGAAATGCATTTTTTTTCTCGGATTACAAGTGAAACAAATGTCATTTGGAATTTCTATTAATCAATCAAAGTATATATTTGAAATTATAAAAAATTCAAATTGGAACATTGTACTCCTATTAACACCGGGATGGCACCTTCTAAGATTTTTGTGTTGATCCTGATGGAAAAGCAGTTTATCTTACAAGTTATAGAGGTATGATTGGTTCATTAATGTATTATATAACGTTTTCCACATGTGTTTGTGTGAGATATCTGGCTAAGCCTAAAGAATCTCATCTTTCTACGGTTAAAAGAATATTTCGTTACTTGAAAGGTACTACTGGTCTTGGTCTTTGGTACCCTATGGATACAGGGTTTGAGCTGAAATCCTATTCATATGCTGATCATGCATGCTCATGCTAGATAGAAAAAGCACATCTGGAAACGTTCAATTTTTTAGTGAAAAGTTGGTTTGTTAGGCATCGAAGAAGCAAAATTGCATATCTACGTCAACAACTGAGGTTGAGTATATACTTGTTGCTAGTTGTTGCTCACATGTCTTGTGGATGCGTACACAACTTATAAACTATAGGTTCAACTACAACCAAATTCCCATTTACTTCAACTCCAAGAGTGCAATTGCCATTTCAGCAAATCCGGTCCACCACACTAAAACGAAACACATCGATATTTGGTATCACTTCATCAAAGATCACATCGAAAAAGGTACCGTTGAAATATATTTTGTGAATACATAATATCAGTTTGCTGATTTGTTCACAAAGGCATTGGACGAAAAACGATTCAATTTTCTTGTATCCAAGCTCGGTATGTTAAATTTTAAAACTTAACATTGTACAAATATATACTTTCAAAATGTAATTCTCTGTATTTCTTTTCTTTTATGTTTATTTATTTATTTCATATGATATCTGTTTGTTGATGGTTTCTCATGTTCTAGGGGGACTGTTAAACAGTTCTGATATGTTCATGATTTCAAGGGGAGCTCAATTTTTTTTAAACTGACCAGTTGTTTTTGTGAGCATAGATTCTTAGTGATCACTGTTTGAGGGAGAGTATAGTAGGTATTTATGAACTGAACAAGTTTTTAGCTACCTTATATGATGAAAATTTGTTTTTGACTTTTTTTTCAAATGCATCATTTTAAGGGCAGCAAGAGTATTTTTCTTCTTAAACTAGTTGAACATCGGACATATTTTAATTTGAGAAATTTTTGGACTTCTTGAGGTTTTTTGAAATGCCTAAGGGTTTGATTTCTCGCACAAACTTTATGCGAGACCATTTACATATCACATATGTGTTGTGCTATTCTTAGCATAATAGTAACTCTTGCACATCTCTTGTGCGAGACCATGTTCCCTAGTGCGATTCTCATAAAACTCTTGTATTACCCTCGTATAGATCTCTACCCTGTGTCTGCCGCACATGTGTTGTGCAAGGACACGTCACTATTGCATTCATGTTGTGCAATAGTTGACTGTTTATCTCGTACCTCTTCTGCAACCAATCATCACGTGACATGTGTCCTTGCAATTGACACGTCTCCCTACCTTTGAACTCTCGATCCTATAAATCTTTGCATACGTATTTCATTTGAAATTTTCCCACATTTTTTGCTCTTGTAGCCGTCTCTCAAAATTTTCAAATCTGAGTCTTCTTGATCGATTGTGTTTACTTAGTTCCATCGATTCTTACTCCAGGGTTCGTCTTATTGCTTCTAATTATCTGGTATACATATGTTAGTTTGTGTAGTTTTTTTTTTGGTTGTTTACTGTTCATATGAACAATAGCTGTTCATATTCCTTCCATGAATCTAAATTTTTGGTTACTGTTAGGGTTCGAATATTGTATTGCAAGGGTTTTTTAGGAGTTTTTGAATGATCTGGTATCCTTTGGTATCATTTTAAGCATTAAACTTTTGAAAATAAGTTTAATGTGAATGTAGGTTCGCACATTCAAAACTCTAGCACAATACACTGTTCTTGTAGATCATAAGTCTAGTACGATACTGTCCTGCATAACTCTCGCACAAGTTTCGTGCGAGACCTTCAGAATCTCGCACAAGCTTTGTGCGAGACCTTAACTCCTCAGTATCGTGTGATAGTCTCTTGAAGCGTCATGCGAGACTTCCCATACTTAGGTAATTTTTATTTTTTTCAACATCGGTTTTTAAAAATGTTTTTCCTCTTAAGCTAATAAGCTTTATTTCAGTTTTTCTTTGGCGAACCAAGGCGATGCTTTTGATAATGAGGACCCACTGCTATCTGACCGATCTTCCGCACCATCCGTGAATGCCACAAATGCTGATGATCAACTCATTTTACATCGTGAATATTTGGAAATCAGATCGAACAACCATGTACTTGATTTTCAAATGAAGATTGATTTTCCGATCATCATGGAAATTCTTCGCGGTCATCCAGTTCATACTGCATGAACCAAAACTTTCGACATTCCAGGCATATACCTTCAACTGTGTTGGAAAACTCTACATTTCATCCAATGTCGAATGATCTACAATTGAATGCGATGATTGATCATTTCCAGACGCAACTGACTCTAAATAAGCTAAATCATTTATCGGCTTACCGAGACGTACCAGTTTCCCAAACGTAATCAATTTAATGAGATGATCTCTAAAGGCGAACTATGTGCTACATCATTTCCTCGTGCTACACGGATGTTCTTACCAAGGCAATCGAGCTTCACGAGGATGCATTTGCCACCATTTTGGTATAAGATATTTTCGATCATCAATAGATGTTTGACATCCAACCATACCAGAAAGGACAAGTGCAACATAGGCGTACTCAAAATGTTCCATATTGTAGCCTTCAATCAACACATAGACTACGTGGTGCTTATTATGGAACGAGCTTGTTTAAGTAGTGGCCAACAAGCACAAATCAAAGGCTCATGTTTTCGTTCTGTATCAACGATTTCAACAGATTTTCATTGTAAGTATGTTGGAGGAAAATAATCATGTTCTGAGGCGATAGAATGTAAAAATTGCCAAAATCATCTATATGTGGTTCCTTATTGTTAGGACTAGAATAGTCCTATGCATTTTGAATGTTTTGTGAAGTCATGCTATTTACTTTCATGTTAGGTTGACTAGTATATATATCATTTGAATGTAATCTTTAATACTGGTCTTGACACAATGTAGCATGTTAAAGAGTGCTAGCAGGAGAGTGAATTGAGAGTCATGTATGGTGCTTTCATGACAAATCTAATATGAGGATGAAGAATTCACTCTCAATTCTCATTGTTCTTGATATTATTAATTGTTGAATCATAACCTGGGATCTATGATATTATTAATTGTTGAATCATAATATGAGATCTACACTTATGACTCTGAAAACGAACTTTTTATATGTTCGTCCATTACAAGTCGAGATTATAGGTTATGCCGATCATTTAGCACAGTGCGTTATAGATTATTTGAGTAAGAATGCATTAATGGTCCAAGCCGACCAGACCTGCCGAAGATGCCTCCCGAGAGTTAGACCGTGAGGGTTTAGACCTAAGCGAGTAGGGTCAAGTATACGGCGTTCTTGATCAGGGTGCACTGAAGACAAATGAAAATGAGAGGAGTACTACTGGTTGTGTGACTGAAATACCGACTTCTAAACCCCATGATACTTTTAGGCCGGATGTAGATCGGACAGATTTACCCAACACGGATCTGGGTGGGGAAGATAATGATGATGAGGATCTCGATGCAACTCAAATTCATTCCCGTATTGGTAGAAGACCTCTGGTAACTCATGACAGTTTAGAATCAGAATACGAGGGTATGGAAATGGAGATTCCTGCATGAATTATTGAAGTCATTATTCATTTTAAGGTTCAGGATATTCCTACATCAACCGAAGCTATAAGGATGGATGAGGGAGATTTAGTTGGAAAATGAGAGAACGAGTGAAGGGGATGGAGAAAAACATGGCGAACATGAGAAGATGTCAAAAGAAAAAAAAGATCTTATCCAACCCGTTCTAAGGAGGGAATCCATATCTGCTACTGTGACATATTTGTTGCGATCCAGTATTGAAGAATTCGTTGTGGTCCCAACAACGCAAATGAATATTCCAACCATTCAACTACTCTCACAACAGGCTGTTGTTTCACAAATACACAGAGAGTCTACATATTTGCTATCGACGTTTCATTCGGAGACTGCTGGTATTGAAATAGATAGGCGTTAGCTCCCACCATCGACTTCTATTTTGTTCACATTGAGTCTAGAGCCAATACATATAGATAGTAGGACACTATCTACTGATACATCAAATGTTGAGACTCTTCATGCCTTAATCGGTATATCAGTAGTGGTACCACCTTCTGGTATTTCACAAGAATCTGGTGGAAAACCTACCAATGTCAACATCATGCCAACACTTACAGTAGGAGCAACGGTTGATTCAACTATAGTTTTAACCGGCATCCTTCACGGACCAGGTAATGTTAGTTCACCCTATCTCATTTCTCGTGATCTTGTCCAGCAGAGGTTGATAGCTATGAATAATACTTTGAAGAATCACAATGCCAACGTTCTAAAATTGATCAAAGGCATTGTGGAGATTGTTCAAATCACAACTACTATTCCTACACCACCTTCTCAGCCTAAGCCGACCATTGCTGAGTTAAAGTCAATGTTGTATGCCAAACTCTTTTCTCAGGCCAAACCGAACCAAGGAGATGCTGCTCTAATTGTCTTATTACATTAATAGTCTGAAGCTCAAACTGAAATGCATTCTAGATCAGAGGTTCAATATCTAAAGGAGGAAATGAAGCAAGGCTTCTTAAGCTAATCTGAACTTTTGAAGAACACCAAAAACTTTGTTAAGAAATAATTTTTATACTCTTCGAACGTGTTTCCACCTTGGCGAATACGTGTAGAACTTCGGTCGACGCATCCAAATGAATACACGATGATCCTGATGATCATGAGGGGGGGGGGGGAGAAGAGGCACCGAGTTGAAGAAAACATTCTTTGAGGTGGATCTGCAAGTGGTGACTTTGGGGAAAATATCCAAATTGTTCAAGAAACAAATTTGAAAGGGTTCAGGAAGAGGAGATTCCAATTCACGATTTTGTAGAACCGACAGTTGAAAAGCCGAAGGTTGCTAACAACCAAATTAAGGATGAAGCTCTAACAGATTCATTGTTGACCAACATCATTGACATTGACTCTGGTGAAGAAGATGAGAACCAGATTGAAACTACCAAGAAAATGATAAAAGAAGAAATCAGTGAACTTTTTGATTTCTCTGACAATGAAGTCGAAGAGGAAGGTGACTTTGATATGATCCAACAGTTGAACGAGTTTATTCCGACATCTCCAGAATGTGAACTTCTTCCACTACCAGCAACAACCTTACATGATGTTGGAACCCAGATCCCTTTTCTAACAATAAATCGATAGATCAAACAAGTAAATATGAGCGGAAGCAAACAGATCTATGATAAACAGTAAGATTAATAAGAACAGAATTGAAGAACAATCATTAATCAATATTGAATTACTTGAACGATAATAACAGTACGCACAATTTAGCTCTCAAATTTGTATTCCTCAAATCATAATTTTTACTAACAATAACTGAGCTATTTATATGATTACAATAAGGAAAGTCAACTATCTAGCCTATTACATCTTGACACGTAAGCTAAGTGAATAACTAACTTAGTTACACACGAAAGATGTGCCTGCCACATCATTAGGGGCGCATGTACTTGCATAATTTTGATTCATACTTCTTCTAGAATGAGGTCTACCAATCTTCTCTTAAGTATGAAATTCAGAATGTTGCATGCGTACCTTCGCTATTCTTCCTTAGGCTCTATAGTAGATTTAACAATAAGCATGTATTGTAATTTATCAGAAGGGGGTTGTTTGAGAAATGACTTTGGAGATGGCATCTGTAACTTCTCTGAGCTTCATTAATTTGTCAAGTCTCTTCACAATCTTCTTTTTAACTTTTGAATCTTGATTGTCAACTGCTACAAAGGCATAACACTTCACGATATACACAACCTCTGTAGAGTATTTGTAAGCATCTTTAATTCTAAAGAAATTTTTTATGTTCGGCCTTCTGAACACGATTCCTACTTCTGGTTCAGTTATCACTTTTCCCAATCCTTAGTGCATTTAGACCCTCCAAATCTTCATTTAGAGCAGAGATACACAAATTATCTACCTTGTAGTTCAAACCAGTTTGAAAGTCTACTTGCCTTCTGTATCGAATAAAAGACTTCATACATTCAATGATACGAAAGTAAACAACTTTGTCTTGATCATGTCTCCCTCTATTCATTTGAGTCTTCATAAACTTCTCTAGAGTTATAAGATCAGAAGGATTGATTGACAATAAATCATTGTCACAGAAGTAGGATGGTTTGTTGTCTTCTCTGACAACCTTGTAAATTGTATACCAGATAGGTGTTTGTTCAAACTGTGCATTCCTGAATGATATTGTTTTGATTGGAACAATACAATATGCCTCATTCCTTGGTTGCCTGTGAGTTACGAATTTATCTTTGATCTCATCACTTACCTGGTAGTCATTTGAAAATTTTGGCATCCTCATGTATATCTTCTGATCATCGAGGGCATACATGTGCTTGTGTTTGATTTCTAAAGTGGGTAAATCGAGTGTTCCCAGCTTTTGTATCTTTTCTTCATTTGAGGCTTTGAATTTTGCTGACTCCCTTCTTTTTGTTTCTTCAAAATTTGCACGTGCGCTTTCAGTAACTTCTTTAGCTTTTTCAGCTACTTCTCTTACTTTTTCTGCTTGAGCCTGAGCTTTTTCTGCTTCAGCCTTCGCTTTTATGGCTTCTTCCTTAGCTTTTTCTGCTTCAGATTTAGCTTTTTGTTCAGCCTCAGATCTTATTCTTTCTTCTTCTGTTCTGGCTGCCTCGGCTCCGGCTGCCTCGACTCTGGCTGCCTCGGCTCTGGCTGCCTCTGCTCTGGCTGCTTGTGCTTTGGCTATCTCAGCTCTGGCTGCCTTAGTTCTGGCTGCTTCTTCTTCTGTTCTGGCGGTTGCTGTTTCTGCTGGTTGAGATTGTGTTTTAGTATTGCCAATTATCTCTAGTATGAATTTGGCAATTTCTGGATCCTTGGGCAGGGGACCTTTGTGAGTAGCTAGAGGAGTAGGCATCATCGGAGTTTGTTTAGAGGGAGGAGGTGCAGAAGGTGAGGAGGTTGAAGCTTTACCTTTTTCTTGTTCCATCTTCTGACCCATTTCAGTTTTCATCTTCTTAAGATTTTGCATGTTCTCCCCCTTCTGAGTATCAGGGTCCTGATCCTTAGATCTTTTTCGTTTCAACTCAGCCTTTTTACATGCCCGTGCTTCTTTGGCTTTCTTCCGGTCTTCAAATGATGCAGATAACTCACTAACCAGAGAAGATAACTTTGAAACAGAGGTTTCTAAAGTTGTGAGCTTTTGATTCATATTCAAGTTGCTGGAGTTGGTTTTAGATGCATATTTCGAACCATTCTCATCAGTAGATATTGTGACTTCTGGAGTAGGAATCCCTGAAGGAAGATTAAAGATAGCCTCTGCATTAGCTTATCCCTGCGTCCAGAACCCGGAATTGATCAGCAGCAGAATTCTTTTGAGCTTCTGCATTTTCATATAGAAGTTGTCTAATGGCCTCCAACGTTTGAGTTTGAGTTGCTTGTTGGGCGTGTATAGCTGCCAGTACTTGTTGTTGAGATACCAGGGATAATTTTAGATCTTCCACAGATCTCTGAATTTGATCACCAAATGCCTTGAACGTTGCATTGGTGACAAATTCAGAAGAGGTAACCGGTGCATCTCTAACATATGGATCCCCTTGTCTCTCACGTTCAGAGAGGCCCCTTTCACACCTGTTTCGACGTTGAGTGTGGAGGGACTTCCAACCTGTCTTTGAGGGCCGTTATTCACAGACACCTCTTCGGTTGTTCTGAAAGGTGCAGCTTTTTCCCGATCACCAGAGGATGGGGAGCTGAACACAATGTGCTTACCTTTATGAAGGGTAAAGACCCCGCTAAGTGGTGCATCCTGTGGTTGTAACCCCTCTGATAGGATTTCATCAGCATCTAAACTAACAGAGGGAATGGGCGTACCCTCTGGTTGCCCTAAGACATCGTTGGTCACGAAGACATCAACGTTCTGTGTAAGTTGAGGCGAGTTCTGGGGCGATGGAACTCTTATATTTTCATCATCACCCTTTTGAGAGGATGATGAAGATGAGGTGGATTCCTCTGTGGTGCTTGAGTCAGAGGAACAATGAATATCTTCTGATCGATTTGGCTCTTAGTGGTTTGGACTGGGTTGTCCTTTTTCAATGAGAGTAGATGTGTTGACATCTACCCCAGGAGATGTGGGTACCCGTGGGGAACTGGGAGAGGTTCGCTCAAATGTGTCTCGGTGGACATCTTCTGTACCCTCTTGCATTAAGAGGTCTGGATGGGTAGAAACACTCGGGTGGTCAGTCAAGTTCTTTTCATGCTCATTCTCGCTTGACCCCTCACTACCTAATCTGGGCTCTAAGTGCTTTGGGGTAGATACTCTCTGTTATGAGAATATCATAGAGCGTCTATAGGATATGAGAGTAAGAGAGGTTGAAGGAATAAGATTTAGCATGTACCTGGAGAGTTCTCTGGATGCAGGATAACCATTGTTATCAATTGTTGGCTTATGGGAGTTCATAGAGACGATTTTGCAAAACGGCTGAATCAGAGGAGCTTTCAGAGCTCCAATAGCTGGAAAGGTGAACAATGATTGAAATCGTGGGAACATTAAAGCAGGAAGAGCTTTCCCTTGGCTCTGGAGGGAAACTTTGGTTTGAACAACAGCCTTCATTTCTTCAAATATAAGGCTTGTGTAATCTAAAGATCTGTTGAAAAACATCCCATACATGATGGTGAGAAAATTCTTACTTGCTTGGTCTAGGGAACCAATTTTGCAGGTAAGGCTTTTATTCAGAATGGAGACTAGTACATTCCACATCGGGGGCAGCTTCTTTCTTTTGAACTCAGATAGCCTATTGAGTTGTTCATTGTAACCTAAGAAACGAATGAAGGCCAGTAGAGCTTCTGGTGTTGGATTAGGTTCTAGGTCAGAGTTGGGGACAGTTTGACCTTCAGCTTCAATATAGGGTTGAGGAAGATGAAAATACCTTGCTATTTTCTTACGTGTGATTGGGATTTGGACGACAATTTCTGGTTCTGTGGGGTGTCCAAAGCTTCCAAGTAAAGTATTGTCATCCTTGATGGACATAGTCTGCCATACCTATTGCACATAGATTTCAGGAACATTTGGATTCGTTAGGGTTAGGGTTCGGTTCAGGGAATGGTTTTGCAGGAACTCAATCA
Organism: Silybum marianum; assembly: GCA_036898165.1. Taxonomy (NCBI): domain Eukaryota; kingdom Viridiplantae; phylum Streptophyta; class Magnoliopsida; order Asterales; family Asteraceae; genus Silybum; species Silybum marianum. Next base: position 16,378,586 of record CM072528.1, read on the forward strand.
TGATCCTGAATTCAGACAGATAAGTGTTCGGATCGAGAAGAACATGAACATTGTTGGGTTTCAACGGTAGCTTGACGACTGGAGCACTATCAGCCGTTGAAGCGACTAAATTACCGTCGTTGTTTTGGGTATTCAGATTCGCAACTGGAGACGCCATTGATGAAGGATGCTTGAGAGAGGGTTAAAATCCTAACTCGAGGTTTATATATGAGAGAGAGAGAGAGAGTACTCGAGTGATTTGGGAGTGAGAATGGTTTTAATTTGGGGACTAACCAAAACGGTTCATGTTTTCGAGTGATGGGTAGGCGTGACATCATGCACTGGCACGATGACTGACACGTGTAAATGAAGACTGACAGGGAAAAGGTTTTAGCACCTAAAACAATTGAGTATTCCCCCCCAAAAAGAAATTAAAAGGAAATTAATTAAAAGAAAATTCCAATTTCAACAAACAGATAAACTGTTGATTAAAAAAATAATTTTAAAGTAAGTAATTCCTTTTAAAAATTAAAATCAGACATTTGGTTTGAAAAACATATTTGCACCAAATGAAAGTTTAATATTCGAAGCCAAGTATTTATTTAAGAAATTAATATAGAATAAGAAAATTTTAATTAACCTTGAAGGCAAGAGTTAAATAAAATGGGCTTATTAAAAAGAATTTCAGAAAAAAATACAAAGGCAGAGAATATCTGGTCATAGAAAACGATTTTTGACCAAGAATGTCAAAGGACATATTTTCAGAAGAATTTAAGTTGAATATGAAACGTCTTTGTAACCTTGACGGCAAGAGTTAAATAGAAGAAACATATTCAAAGAAAATTATTAAGTAAAGAGAGGTTCAAAAGACAGCTAACAAATGTTAGACTTGATATGCTCCCCCTCGAACATGTAAGATTTGCACCCCCTCAAAAAATTTCATTATGCTCCCCCTCCAAAATTGCATTATGCTCTCCCTCGCAATTGTAAGATATGCACCCTTTATGTTGTCACTTGGAGCATAAATGTAAGATGTATTTGGTATAGAACAGAGGTGTCCAGAGGCTTCTGAGTGCTTCTGAATTAAATCATCAGAAGTGACCAGAGGCTTCTGGATGGTTCTGATTTGTGCGAAATAGAAAAGATAAAACAAAACAATATGCAGAGAGAAAGAAAAGAGAAAAAAAAATGTAAGTAATTTGACAGAATCCTAAGAAGATCAAAGAATTAAGTAAAATTACATATTTAACATGCCCAACTTGCTGACTAAGAAATTAAATCGTGTCTCATCCAGAGCTTTTGTGAAAATGTCAGCAAGTTGATAATCAGTAGAGACAAAATACATTTCAATTGTGCCTTTCTCTATATGATCTTTAATAAAATGATACCTGACATCGATGTGCTTGATTTTTGAGTGCTGAACTGGATTTTCAGTAATGGCGATTGCACTCTCTGAGTTACATAGGATAGGGATTTTGTCGTATATTAATCCGTAATCTCTGAGCTGAGTTTTCATCCAGATTACTTGTGAACAACAACTAGCAGCAGCAACATACACAGCTTATGTTGTTGATGTTGAAACACAGTTTTGCTTCTTGGATGTCTAACTTACAAGTATGTTAGCCAGAAGTTGACAGCTTCCAGAGGTACTTTTTCGATCCAACTTGCATCCTGCATGATCAGAGTCTGTATATGCCATCAAATCAAATCCAGAATTTTTTGGATACCAGAGACCTAGTGATGGAGATCCCTTGAGATATCTAAAAATTCGTTTAACAGTGACCAAATGTGATTCTTTAGGATTCGCTTGATAGCGTGCACAGAGGCAAGTGGCAAACATAATATTTGGTCTACTAGCGGTCAGATGCAGAAGAGATCTAATCATACCTCTATAGCCCGTAACATCCACTGAGTTTCCAGAAGGATCAGGGCCAAGTTTCGTACTAGTAGAGATAGGAATTTTCATAGGTGAGGAATTTTGAAGATGAAATTTTTTAAGCATGTCAGAAACATACTTAGCTTGATTTATAAAATTGCCAGAGGCATTTTTTTTAACTTGGAGTCCTAGAAAGAACGTTAGTTCTCCCATCATACTCATTTCAAATTCTTGTTCCATCAATTTAGAAAACAGATCAACTTCTGATTGATGAGTAGAACCAAAGATTATGTCATACACATAGATTTGGACAACAGTTAGCATACCTTTGCCTCTTTTGATGAACATAGTTGTATCAATTTTACCTTTTTCATAGCCTTTACTGATCAAAAACGTAGATAGGCATTTGTACCAGGCTCTTGGTGCTTGCTTCAAACCGTATAAAGCTTTGTCAAGAAGATAGACATACTCTGGATGTTTAGCATCTTTAAACCCAACAGGTTGTTCAACATACACTTCTTCTTTGAGATACCCATTCAGAAATGCACATTTAACATCCATTTGATACACCTTAAAGTTTTTGTATGCAGAGAAAGCCAGAAATAGTCGTATTGCCTCAAGTCTTACTACAGGGGCAATGGTTTCATCGTAATCGATTCCTTCTTCTTGACAATACCCCTTAGCCACTAGTCGATCTTTGTTTCTGATCACTATTCCGTCTTCATCTTTCTTATTTCTGAAGACCCACTTAGTACCAATGGCAACTTTCTTCTTTGGTAAAGGTACTAAGTTCCAGACTTTGTTTCGATCAAACTGGAGCAGTTCTTCTTGCATAGCTTCCACCCAGCTAGGTTCTTGCAAGGCTTCATGAACATGTTTTGGTTCGATCATGCTAAGGAAATTTACATAGAAAGCTTCATTTGCAGTAGCAGATCTTGTTTTAACACCTTCAGATGGACTACCAATTATGAGATCTGGGGTGTGTGACTTAGTCCATCTCGTCATCCTAGATTGAGATATTGGTTGAGCGTGATCTTCTGTTTCAGAGGATGGAATCACCTCTTCTGGAAGGGATTCTGAAACATGAGGATCATCTAAAGTCTCCCTCTCAGATGAAGGCATAGAAGTGACTTCTGGACAGTCACTAATTGAAACAGGAATGACAGAAGGTTCGGATGGGCTCTTAGCAGGTGAATTCTCTCCATTGTCTCCAAACGTTACAGCTCCACCACATTTGTCTTTGAATTGGGAGAGTAAGTTTTTCGATCCAGTCATGTGCCTCGAGCATCCAGAGTCAAGATACAGATGTGCACGCGCTGCTTCTGCAATCACAATTAGAGTGTTTTAGGTACCTATCTCATAATGGGTCCTTTAACGTTAGTTTTAGACTTTTCACTCTTTTTATCTTGCACATGATTTGATATAGCAGGATTTAAAGGTTTGGTCTTTTTATTTGTTGTATTTTTTTTTCTTTGGTTTAGTCCTGAAGTGTGAGAAATTATCATAAAAACGATCAGAGGTCCTCGAGAAAAATTCCTTTAGTTTTAAAAATAAAGAAAAACATTCAGAATTCTGAGACATAAAAGATTGCATTGAATTTTCATTAGAATAATGATAATTACAATTCTCCTTATTTCTGTCTATATTAGTATTAGTAGTTCTATTGAACTTCTTAGCTAGGCTAGACTTATGCTTAGAATCATAAGTGTTCTTATGTTGAGACTTCCTCCGATAAACCTTCTTAGGAGTTCTCTGAATTACTGAAACAGAAGCAGAAAGATTAGATTTCCATTTGCCTTTTTGAGCAGAAGTAAACTTTGGATAACATGATTGTGGTGATTTTTGCTGAACAAAAAATTTCCTTTTAAGACTTTCTTCTTTCTCAAGTTCAAGACACGATTTGGCCTTAAGACACATCCCAATGAAGTCTAGATGAATGGACACCGGTTTTCTGTGTCCTGTTGGAGGAACAGAGAGTATTGGTATTCCACTTGAATGTTTTTCAGCATTCAGGCCAGAGGCCCTGATTTCCAGAGGTTCATTAGTAAATAAGAAAGGAGCTTTCTCATTCTTAGTTACTTCAGGAACCTTTTTGTACTCAGAAGGTAATTGATTTTCTAAAATTGAGAGATATTTTTCTGAGTTAAAGAAATCATCACCTTGATCATCATTTTCCCATGGATCTGTAATCTTTTCAAAACTATCTTGTGATTCAGAAAGATTTAGGTCTACAAAAGAACAAGGAAATATCTCTGGATTGTTTTCTAAAGGGATTTTCTGAACATTTTCAAGTTCGAGATTAAAGCATTTATCCAGAGTGGAGAGAATATCATTTTCAAAGTTGAGTCGTAGCTCTTCTTCTGCTTGTGAAGGAATAAATACATCCGCCTCTGGATTCAAGGTTATATTAACATTTGAGCCAAATCTGAAAATGCCATCTTTCTTCTGAACTTTATTCAGATCAACATTTGTTTTTCCGGATGAATATTCAATATTTTTGAACTTGAGTTTTCGTTGATGACGACCATTTTCAAGTTTTGATTTTTTAAAAATAGATTGTTCATATAAAATTAGAAACACATGCTTCTGTTCTTGTCCTAGACAGAAAAAAGATTTCAGAGTAGATCTTTTTTCACATAGGTAGGGATCCAGATCCTCGAAACCAAGTCCAGATCTTTCTACTTGTGTATTTATCTTGTCATGAACTTTCAGAGCATCGAGATATGTTTTAATCTGTAGCTTTGTCTTTTGAAGTTCAATATCTAAAAACTCTCTTTCCTTTTGAAAATAGTTTTTAAGTGCAACAAAATTTAATCTATCACTTTCCTTAGCACTAATCTCCTTTTCTTTTTTTCCAAAAGTTTGTTTAAGTTCAATTTCTCTTCCTTGAACTTGACTTCTGTATTTTTTAAATCTTTGGAAATCTTCTCATTTTCAGCATTGACTTCCAATTCTTCTTCAGTTAAAAGATCCATTTCTCTTTTGTAAATTTCTCTCTCTCTTTGAGTTACAGAGAGAGTTTTTTCAATATGTTTTCGCAGTTTCTTTTCAACTGTAAGCTTTTGCTTAAGTTCTTCAAGATCATTTGATAATTGCAGAATCGTGTTCAGATGGTTGATCTTCTGATTCATTTGTTTTGGCCATTCCGCAGAACATGGCTTCATCACCACTTGACTCATCTCCTAGCCAGTTTTCTTTTTCTGCAAAATGGGCTCTTTCATCAACATTATACTTGTATTTATTTTTGTAGTACATTTTGTCTTTGTTCAGAGCTCCCCTGCAATCCTTTGAGTAGTGTCCTGGCTTGCCACACCTATAGCACACATCCTTCTTTTTCTTTAATTCTTCTTCTTTCTTCTCTTCTTCTGTCTTCTCAGATCTCTGTATCTCTTGACGAGGTGCATAATTAGGAGTAGGGCGATCAAACTTTTTGCTTCCTTGGGAGGATCTATTACCCAACCTCTTTGTGAATTGTTTGGTAATTAGTGCTAGTGAATCAGCAAAAGCTTTGATCTCATCATCAGAGTCAGAATCATCCTCTGGAGTTGCTTCTAACATGAGAGCCTTACTCTTTCCTTTCTTCTCTACTTCCTTACTTCTTCTGACTAATCCTCTGGATTCATAAATTAGAGCCAGAGGTCCACCGATAGTGGTTTTCTTCTGAACGACCTCTTTTTCATGAGCTTGTAGAGTACCAAATACATCATGTAGAGACCATTGTTCCAGATCCTGATTGGCTTGCAGAGACATTGAGAGATTTGACCATTCTGGATTTAATCGTTTGAGGAATAAGACGTTATTGTCTTCCTTAGATTTGATGATATCACATCTTTTACATAGATTTATCAGAGTGTTAAATCTATTAAAAGTCTGTTCCAGAGATTCTTTAGGAATAGCCTGGAAACTGCTATACTTATTCAGAGCTTGGGCTCTTCTGTTTTTCTTAATTTTTGCACCTCCTTCCAGAATGTTTTCCAGTTGATCCCATAGCTCTTTGGAAGTATCACAAAAATCCAGAGATTGAGAAATCTCATTTGGAATTGCCATGATTAAGAGACTCTTTGCCTTTCTGGCCAATTCCACCTTTGCCTTCTCTGCATCAGTCCAACTATCCCTTGATTTTGGAACATGCCTTGCAGGGATCTCATCAGTAACCGCAGTAGCAGGAACCCTTGGAATGGTTGTCACTGGAACGAACGGACCACTTTGAACAATAGGGTAAAGTTCTACATCCAATCCTTCATAGAAGTTGATCATACGGATCTTCCATTGTGGATATTCATCACGTATTAGAGTAGGAGGTTTGGTCAGAGAACCAGAAGTATATACAGCATTCAGATTAGAATTAGCCATATTATCAGAAACAGGGATTTGAGATTTACTGAAGATTCGTTGAAATTTGGAGCAAATAAATTTCAAATTGATCGAAATAAGACAATATTCTTACCAATCTCAGGTTTAAACCAAAATTACCACAGATTTAGAGAAAATTGTTATGAAATTAACGAAATCTCGTAAAACAAGGTAGAATGAAGAACAGTAGCTTAAAACTGAAAATTACTGCAACTAGAAGAGGGATTTCTCCAAATGGAAGAGATCTAATAATGAATAGATTGATTATAAGGCTCTGATACCAATTGTTGGAACCCAGATCCCTTTTCTAACAATAAATCGATAGATCAAACAAGTAAATATGAGCGGAAGCAAACAGATCTATGATAAACAGTAAGATTAATAAGAACAGAATTGAAGAACAATCGTTAATCAATATTGAATTACTTGAACGATAATAACAGTACGCACAATTTAGCTCTCAAATTTGTATTCCTCAAATCATAATTTTCCCAAACAATAACTGAGCTATTTATACGATTACAATAAGAAAAGTCAACTATCTAGCCTATTACATCTTGACACGTAAGCTAAGTGTTAGTTACACACGGAAGATGTGCCTGCCACATCATCAGGGGCGCATGTACTTGCATAATTCTGATTCATACTTCTTCTGAAATGAGGTCTACCACATGAAAATTCTTCCAGACATTTTTCATCGGCACGAACAAGAACTTCTACGAGGTGGGCCATTCAGATAATTTATGTTCCTTTCTTGGAGAACACTAAGAAGAAATTATTTGTGAACTCTCTACGACCACTTGATCCGGTCAAGTTGCATGGTATTTCTCATCTGAGTAAAGCCGATCTAGGAGAATACGTAGACATGTCGAAGTCAAAGTTCAAGCAGGTTAGTATAGTCAAAACTAGGAATCAGATTGTGAAGATCAACAAGATTGAGACGAATAAGCTCTTGAGTATTTCATATCCAGATTTCTATGTTACTTGTTAAGATACTAAGATATGGGTCTTCTCGGAAGTTGATTTCAAGAACCTGGAATATGAAGACTTTGATGATCTTGTTTTTGTTTTGAAGAGAATGACAATTAGAGCGTATGACGTTTAGATGGGTTTTGAAGCTTTAAATAGATACACGAGGTGTCATGCTCTGATTGGTTATGTTTCTGACTTCCAGTTAGCAATTGAATGTAACCAATTGAAGGTAAATTTATTGGAGCCTTATCAGAAGTTGCCCGACATCGAGAGTCTGCCACTGTACTTAATCCTTAAACAACCAGAATTCGATTTCATTTACAAGAGTGGATACCACAACAAATGCTTCCTAAGTTTTAGTGCAATTGGTTGCTACAACAACGATACGTTGAAGATCATAAAGCTACAATTGAAAAGCAAATTGTCACTTGATGAAAAGGAGAATAAGAAGATGCCTAAAAGTGACTAAAGGCTGATTATGTAGATCCCATAATATGATTCAACAATATAAAAGAGAATTGAGAGTAAATCCGCCGGCCTCATATTATATTTGTCAATATAGCACCATACATTCTCTCTCAATCCTCTCTCTAACTTCTACATTGTGACTAGTCTTCTTTACAATGGATACAAAGAAAGCTATTTATACAAGGTCAACTAAGCTACAAAGTCAACAAGATTACTTTACAAAACACTCAAATGCTTAGGACAATTCTAGTCCTAACAGATTGAAAGTGCTTTGGAGCTTATTGAAGAAAGATTCAGCTATCAGAATGAAATTTGAAAATCTGAAGCCATCTTTCACTTCTCTTTTTTTCATTATCTGCTTTGAGCACCAGATGATTGTGATCAAGGAAATATGTCTGCAACAAGTGATAGTATATAAAGAATTAAAAGATAACACCTGATTTAATAGTGAAATTGCCAAACCAGTTGGAACTTCAAAGTTGAAACAATTTTGTTGCTGCAATCATAACAAAGACAACAATCTAATCTGAAGTCTAAAAAATAAATAGTAAACAACTAAAACAACAGTCTAATTTTATTTTTGCTCCCTATCTCTATATCATTATTTCTAATAGATAACAACCAAAGCTATTACACATACAAATAGTAAAAAAATAATCAAAAAAACCTAATCCAAAGTCTAAACAATAAACCAGAAACAAACAAACCTAATCTGAAGTCTAAATATTAAACATGAAACAAATAAACCTAGTATAAACAATAAACTTAATCTAATGTCCAAATAACAAAACAAACTAGAAACATCTTAATATACAAAAGACTTAAACACTAGAATTTAGAAATTTACTAGAGTTTAAATTGGTTGTTTTGCTCGGTTTAGTCGGTTGCTTTGCTCCTCCTTAAGAATCGGAGGCTTTAGCCATCCGGAATTAGGATTAGAATGACGTTTGACATCCATAGTACATTGTATAAGAGATTGAGAGATAGAGACCGAGAGACTTTTGGGATGCACTAAAGCAATAGACACTAAGAAATTTGAGTGAGATACTAAGATCGATTGAGACTTCCAGAGGGCGTGAGAGAGTTACTATTGGACATATCTCAATCTTGAAAGCGATTGAAGTGATTAGCAAGGCCGAGAGGGAGGGCATATTGAAATGGTAACATATTTAGGCCTAAAACTCAACCTGTCCATATGTGAATCTTAATCATAACTTGTATCAAACTACTTTACAACTTATAATAGAGATTCATATGTGAATCTTAATATATATATATATATAGGGAACTTCAAATGCAAACCAACCAAAGGTTACAAACCGTACAAACCAAATAATTTAGATATATATGGAAATTATGAATGTTCATTTATTAATATTCTGAATATTTAAGGAATATATTAGAGCTTATTAGTTGTGATTAACATTTTATATTAGGAAACAATCAACGTATTTATAAGATCATATATTTGTTAAACTAGATGAACGGTTGAGATTGGTTTGTATAGTTTGTAACCTTTGGTTGGTTTGCATTTGAAGTTGTCTCTCTCTCTCTCTCTCTCTCTCTCTCTCTCTCTCTCTCTAGGGGCCTTCTTTTGGGAACCCTATGTTTTGTGATAACGGTGAGGTCTATTCTTAACCAAAGACTCTATTTTAATTAGGAAGTTATTAGATTTGGCAATTTTAAATTACAAAATTAAACAAAGGGAATTCTTGGTATTTGAAAATTTAATCTCTCCTGTCTCTCCTCCCCCTCTTTCTCGGCCCCCTCTCTATTCTCTCTCATCTCCTCTTCTTCGTCTCCAACCCATTCAAAAACCTTCATCCCCCAATTTTTATAAACACAATGTGCACAGAACCTCAATCTCCAATTTTTGTGAACACGGTGTGTAGAAAACCTCTATTCCCAAATTTTATGAACACGGTGTGCATAAAACATCCATCCCCAATTTTTGTGAACACAGTTATACAAAACATTCATCCTCTATTTTTGTGAACATAGTGTGCACAAAACCTCCATCCCCAATTTTTGTGAACATAATATGTTGTGAACTAATTTTTGTCATCACAGTGTACACACTTCGCAAATGGTAAATTATACTATGTTCACCTTGTGAACAACCTAAGGTATCCTCCCCCTACACCATTGTTCTACCAACAACCACTGTGAATCACAAATCCAAACACAGACACTCTCAAAATCAAAATCAAAAACCAAAACATGAATATAACATTACTCAATAATATCAAAAATTAAACATATATAGATCCATTATAAAAAAAATGGGATACAAAAACGTAAAATCAAAAAATGAATTCCCTAAAAGAAAACCCTTTTTTTTGTTGTTTGCCTTTATATTTAGATACTTCAAACTTTACTACAACCAAAATCTAAACCAAATCAAACCTCATATATTGCAAAAGAAAAGATGCGGGTGTAGGGTTTTAAAACTCTTTTGGAAGAGGATTGATGACACCGGCAAAAGGTGATTGTTGCCGTCGGCAAGAGCACAAAAGACAGCAACAACTTCGAGAGCTTAGCCAACAACTTCGAGAGCTTAGCCAATAACCTACGTGAAAGAACTCGATATGGTCATCTTCTCCGATCGGAAATATTTAACATAAAATAAGCCACCTTTGACGAAGGCTTTCTTGTTGTTACAGATAATCCGGTCAAACAAATCGTTGGAACTACTTATGGATTTGAAGGAATGAAGAAAACTAGATCTAAATCTGAGAAAGTGATAGGGTTTGGAGAAAGTGATGTGGGAAAGATAAATATATATATGGGTTTTGAGTTATGTTGGTTTTTTAAATAAAGAAAAGATTGATGAGTTGTCATATAAATAGAAAATTACTTAAATACCCTACTTTATTAATTTAGGAATAAAATAACTTATATAAAACGATTAGCTAAGAACGGACCTCTCAGATCTCACAAAAATTAGGGTTATCAAGAGATTAAACCCCTATATATATATATAGTCATGGATCTTAAATTAATAATAAGAGTAAACTACATACTTGGTCCTTAGGGTTCATTGATTTTAACACTCTGGGTCCCTAAAGTAAAATATCTATGGCTTGCATCCTCATGGTTTCAATTTTATAACGTGTTGGGTCCCTAAAACTGACTCCGTTAGTTTTTGGCCGTTAAAACCCACATGTGCAAGGCACATGATGGGTATTATTGTCATTTCAGGTTTAGTATTAATTTAATAAAAATTAAATAAATTCAAAAATTAAATCAAACATCACTTCTCTTGAAACCCTCCCCTAACCTCCACCCCCATTAATTTTTCCTAGAAACTCTCAAATCACCATTACTTTTCTTGAAATCCTCTCCACTCCTTGAGATTTCTTTCTCTCCTTTCAACTCCCTCAAAAAAGAATTTCTTCAAACTATAGTTTAGATCTTGAAAAGGTGGTGGTATTTGGTGGTGGCAGTGGTGGTGGGATCTGGTGGCGACGGTGGTGGCGGCGGGATCTGGTGGCGACGGCGGTAGGATCTGGTGGCGAGGGTGGTGGCGGTGGGATCTGGTGGCGGCGGCGGTGGGGGGGGGATCTGGTGGCGACGGTGGTGGCGGTGGGATCTGACGGCGGCGGTGGTGGTGGGATCTGGTGGCGACGGTGGTGGCGGTGGGATCTGACGGCGGCGGTGGTGGGATCTGGTGGTGGCGGTGGTGGCGGTGGGATCTGGTGGCGACGGTGGTGGTGGTGGTGGGTGAATCATCTTCATCTTTAAAACCTCTCCCCTTCCTTCTTCTAAAATCTTTCTGGGTTAATCATCTTCATCTTCATCCTGTTTTTTTTTTCAAATTTTGGTTATAATTTAGGGTTCTTTTTGTATTAAGATTTGTAAAAATGTTTAAGATTTATTTGAATTTTGTATGAATAATCATGGGATTTGGTTTGTAAAAAATGTTTAGTTTTTATAAACAAAAAGTTTATAAAAACAAATTATGGATTTAGATTTAGTGTTGTGAGTTTGTGTTTTGTTTTTAGGATTTTTGATTTTGTTATTGATTTTGTGGTGATGATGATTAAAGGGTGGTTGTTCTTGGTGTTCTTCATTATTTTGTTATTGATTTTGTTGGTGTTCTTCATGGTGTTCTTCATCATGAAGGTGTTCTTCATCATGAAGGTGTTCTTCATGGTGTTCTTTATTATGAAGGTGTTCTTCATGGTGTTCTTCATCAGAAAGGAGATAGCAGGAAAAGAGAGTGAAATGACCAAAATACCCATCATGTGCTTGCACATGTGGGTTTTAACGGCCAAAAACTAACGGAGTCAGTTTTAGGGACCCAACACGTTATAAAATGGAAACCATGAGGATGCAAGCCATAGATATTTCACTTTAGGGACCCAGAGTGTTAAAATCAATGAACCATAAGGACCAAGTAATTAAAATTTAAGTAATTAAAATATTTATTATATTTTAAATAAGTTAGTGCAAAATAAAAAGTGTAATCCATTTTTATTTAAAAAGAAAATGGGGAAAATTATGAAAAAGGAGTAGAGTAGTGACTCAGTTATACAAAAGTTTTAAAATACCATTCAAGTTTCTCAGGTTCTTTAAATTAGGCTTTAGTTTATCTATATTTACATATATAGCCTTAAGATCTTGATTGTTGAAAAATCTAATCTAATTGACGAGATCTCTTCTCACATTTCTCAACATTTTTATCCTTCACATTTGAACATTCCCATATATGTATATATATATATATAGAGAGAGAGAGAGAGGGGGAGAGAGAGAGAGGTTCAGGAGAAACCGCAAAAATTAGAGAAAACTGAATAACACCCTGTGATCCCTCCATCATCAGTTTTTTTAAGGTTTTCCTTTCACCTGACTCTCTTTCTCTCTCTCTGTACATATATATATATAGGGCGGGTTCAAATGCAAACTCAACTTTTGTGAACCTAAGGACAAATGAGATCGCGACACGTATCCCGTTCAGTTTCAGATCGAATGTTGTGTTGTTCACTCTGAATGTTGTGTTATCCACTCTGAACGTTGTGTTATCCACTTTATTTGCTCCACTGTGAGAGATGGAGACTTTGGGTAGAGTTGTAGCAGAGACATCCTTCGTTGTAGAAGCAACAGTAATGGTAGGTACACAAGTGATATCTGTAGATAACACAGATAAATGAGCCAAAACGAGCTTCGGGTTAGATGAAAGAAGTTGGGAGGGGGTATATGTTTGCAAGGGTGCCTTGAGAGTATCTAAAGGATTACTCTCAGGGATGGTACTTGCCACGGTTGTGTCCTGAAGATCACAAGCCTGTCTCTGAGAATGTTTAAGAGAAGCATTCTCAGGTCCTATGCACGTGGCTTTCCAATTTTCAGATTGTCGAAACAAAGCTAATAATTGGACAACACGCTGTTCAACCTCTTCAGATATGGGGACAACCATATCTGAATCATGGGTTGATGTGTGGACCAAAGAAGAGTAGGTAGAAGGAGAAGAGAAGGCAGTGATTGTAATACCTGTACCAGCTTCAGCGTAGCTAGTGCTTAAGTTTCCAGTGATCGAGGTCCCTGAAAAAGGTAGTGCTGATGAAGCGACAAAGGATACAAAAGCCGTTGTCGTGGCTGAGGAGAGAGGAGGCATTTGTACGACGCCGAAATCAGAGAGGTTACTTCAATCCCTGAAAATGGGTTTATCAGTGATCTAGATATACTCTCTACCTGAATGGTAGGACCAGGGATTGAAGTAACCTCAGGAGCAGGTTCCCTGATAATATTCAGCATGTGGGGAAGGTAGGGAACATCTCCAAACTTTTCATCAAGTTCTAAAGCCTTCTTCCCAATATGGGAGAATTTTTGATTCCCCTCGATTGGGTATCCCTAATAAACATATTCCAAGATGGCAGCTACAAACTTGAATAAGGAATTGTCTTCTCCCATTTTTGAGCTTTAACCCTGTTGAACAGCCCATTGAAAATGTATTCAACATAGTTCAGCTTTCGGCCATGACATAGAGAGAAGGCCATCTCCCAGAATTGTTTGCTGGCTTGATCCTGAGAGCAGTATTAGTGCCTAGGCACTGAATAACATGAGTGAAGATGTATTGCCACTTCGCTGGCAACCTTTTCTTTTCTATCTTTGTAATCTCCTTGTTGACTCCAACGGGTTCGTCTGTGCTGATTGGGGCCAGTTGTAGCCGATAGTGTTAAGCGAGTCTTGGATCTCTTCCTTGGATGGTTCAGAGACCCATTGCTGATTCTTTCCCTTAGCAGGGAGGTGAAGAGCTGCTCTGACAACTCCTGTGGTCATCGCGATTGTTCCCAAGCTTATGGTGAAACAGATTGCAGGAAGTTTGGTACCTCTGTCAGTGGTGACCATGGTGTAGTGAGCCGTATACCAGAATTGTTGTAGATGGGTAGTGATTCCAACAGGAACGTGAGTGAAAGAGAAGTTCAGCGGACACTTTTGGAGGAAGAGAGCACCATCCTTCAGATATGATCCTTCAGCAGGGATCTCTAACAAAGAAACATGGTTGCTGGGTTTGACAAGACCTTGTTCCATGGAGAATGTGGCTTCTGGTGCGGCAACAAAGTTGGTGACAGGGAGAACTTCTTCATCAGAGGAGATGTTGATGTTCTTGCTTGAAGAGGCCATTTATGTTTCAAAGATAGGAACACCAAATAGAAAAATCATGGCTTAATACATAAAATATATAAACCAGGAGGATCTTGGTACAAAGAATAACAATACAAAGGAAAAAATAAGTGTTTTGATGAACAAGGTCAAAATACTTGTTATTTGGCAGATTTAAAAAAAAAACGTTTGAACAAGGTTAGTTAAACAAAATACCAAATCGTTTATTTTTGGTACTCAAAATATACCATAAACAAGTTTTAAAAAAGAAGTGTTAGTTATTTTGGATCAAAATGACCAATAAAAGGTTTTTATTTAGTCTGGGTTTTAAACAGGTTATAAAGCACGAAAAATCTTTAAAACAAGATGTTATAGAAGATGGATAGAAGATATAAACAACATTTAAGTTGTTGTTTAAGCAAAGAAACTTAAAATCAAATTTTGAAAAATTGAAAGAGAGAAAAACGCACAAGTACGTGTTGTTGGTGTTCTTGGAGGTTACAGAGGAAATTTGAATGTTTTTCTTGCTTAAAGTGTTTTGAGCTAATTTTCCTTATATAGGTAGATGAGAGAGAAAGAGGGGAGAGAAGGAAACGAAACGACGGTTTTAGCTTTTTTGAAAAAGGTAATTATGACCTATTTGCACGTCCCTAGGGTTTGATGAGATAGGGAACGTTAAGGTCCGTCGTGTGTCAGAAAAAGGTCTGACGTGTCCCTTTTAGAAAACAATAATATTATCATTTAATAATAAATATTAATCATTTTCCATTTAAAATCCTCATCATTTGGAATAAATGTATTTTCAGTGATGGGTTTTCTCTTTTGAGAACCATTCTCTGAATTAAAAGACATTTAGAGAGTGTAGGGAAAAGAAGTACATACCCTGGCAAGATGTATGTATCATTGAGTCAAAGTTCAGGAAATGACTAATGAGTTTGAAGAGCATTTTGGGTCATTGAATAGAGTTAATCACTGAGAATATTTATTCTTTAGCATTCAACATACCAAGTTCGCTGATTAAAGTATTGAATCTAGTCTCATCGAGAGGCTTAGTAAAAAGACTAGTGAGCTGATATTCAGTGGGTACAAAGTGAAGTTTAATTTCACCATTCATAACATGATCTCTGCTAAAGTGATATATGATCTCAATATGTTTGGTTTTCGAGTGAAGTACAGAGTTGTTAGCAATAGCAATAGCACTTGTGCTATCACAATAGATAGGAATTTTTGATAGCTTAATATCTAGTCTTTGAGTTGGTTCCTCATCGAAAGGATTTGGGCACAACAACTTCCAGCGGCTACGTATTCAGCTTTAACGGTTGATGTGCACATTGAGCTCTGATTTTTACTTGTCCAACACACCAAACTTTCCACCTAGAAATTGACAACCTCTAGTGGTACTCTTCCTATCTATTTTACATCCTGCAAAATCACTATCAGAGAAACTGGTTAGATCGAACCCTGAGCCTTTGAGGTACCAAAGGCCAAGATTAGGAGTTCCCTTCATATATATTAATATCCGCTTTATAGCAATCACATGGGATTCCTTGGGTTCGGCTTGATTTCTGTCACAGAGACAAGTAGAGTACATAATGTCAGGGTGACTTGCTGTTAGATACAGCAGAGGGCTAATAATTTCTTTATAGGTAGTGACATTTACTGGTTTCCCATCAGGGTCCTTGTTCAGTGTAAAAGGAGGTGTCATAGGAGTCTTCATTGTAGAACTTTGAGTCATTTCAAACTTCTTCAGCGTATCTTTAACATACTTACTCTGACATATAAATATGCCTTTCTCAGATTGCTTAATCTGTAGACCAGGAAAATATGTTAGTTCACCCATCAAACTCATTTTATATTATTTCTTCATACGCTTAGCAAAACGAGTACATAGTTTGAGTCATGTGGAACCAAAGATAATGTCATCAACATATACATGACAAAAAAATGGTATGACCTTTGTATTTTCTCAGAAAGAGGGTTTGGTCAATTTTTCCACGTACAAATTTTTCTATTAAAAGATATTTAGAGAGGGTGTCATATCAGGCTCGAGGAACTTGTTTTAACCCACAAAGAGCTTTTTGTAGTTTGAAAATAAAACTAGGGTGTTTTGGATCAGAAAAACCAGGAGGTTGTTCAACATAAACATCCTCTTTAAGTTTGCCATTTAAAAAAGCATTTTTAACATTAATTTGAAAAACTATAAAGTCTTTATAAGCAACATAGACTAAGAAAAGTCTAATGGCTTCATCATAATCGAGCAAAGGTTTCATCATAATCGATACCTTCTTCCTGTTTGTATCCCTAAGCAACAAGTCGAGCCTTGTTACGAATAACAATGCCATTTTCATCTAGTTTGTTATGAAATACCCATTTATTACCTATAACAGTCTTACCATATGGACGAGGTACAAGATTCCAAACTTTGTTTCTTCGAAACTCAGTTAGCTCTTCTTGCATAGAAGAGACCCAACTTGGATTAGTGATAGCTTCATCCATATTTTTAGGTTCGGTTAGAGAAATAAAGTTAACAAAGAGATAGATATTACCTATACCCCGATGGGTTTTAATACCTGTATTTGAATGACGAATAATCTGATCGATTGGATGATTTATGGTCCATCATTGAGCCGGTAGTTGAGGAGATTGGTCAATATGTGATTCAGCGACTTGTTCAGGGAGAGCGGAGGATGCTTCAACAATAGTTTCTTTAGCGTTCCTTATCATCCCTGGAGGAGATCCAGAGGGATTTGCATTTTCTTGAGTTGAGAGAAAAACTTGATTATTTACTAATTAATCACCGATAAAAGAATCAGAAGGAGGAATCTGATTTAAAGGAGTGACGTCTATCCCTGATGAGGATGGATCGTTACTTAAGGTGGGGATGAGGTTAGGACCTTCATCATCATTATTTTCAGTGACAGGAGGTGTACTGAAATAAGATTCAGGTTCCTCATAGTGAGACTTCATCCAACTATTCACTTCCTCGTCATCTTCAGGGACAGGAATAGAATTCGTTAAGCGAGATTCATCAAAGTTCACATGCATGGTTTCTTCTACATGTTGTCTTCTTTTGTTGAAGACTCTGAATGCCTTGGAAACTGAGCAGTACCCAAGAAAGATACCATCATACGCCTTTGGATCATTTTTTTCTAAATGATCTTTGTCATTTAGGATGTAGCACCTACATCCGAAGATATGTAAGTAGCTCAGTGAGGCTTTCTTCCATGAAAGGGGTCATAGGAGGTCTTCTTGAATCTTTTGACTATCTGTAACACCCTAAAATTTAGAGAAAAATTAAACCAAACGAAATGCGGAATAAATATAAAAATCACCCAGTAACTGGGGATAGAGTATGAGAGTTTACATCTAAACATGGATATTAAAATAACAACCTATTAATCTATGTTATTCAGACTATAGATTACAATTGGGTGTTACTAATATCCTCAAAAGAATGAGTTATAACTCCAACTATATATGCTCTAAGGCATATCTCCAAAAAGGTGTCTCTATCTCGGCACACCGTCCCGCTATTCTAAAGAGCCCTGTCAACCTGCTTACCTGCTAAACCACATTTTTGAAATCAAGTGTTAGGCTTACGCCTAGTGAGAACAAACAGTTAAATGGATAAAGCTGTTAAAACATTTAAAAAGATAAGATACGGTGCATTTTATCCCATTTAACTTCACTTGAAATAACTTACTCTTGATGAGCAAGGATCCTTTAAAAGCAACCGGGGGAGACCCGGTGTTCCATCCTTAGTGACAGATACCATAAGTAGGTCACTACACGATGTTTGAGCTAACCGTAAGAGCCAATGGCAACCGGCAGCGATCGATTATGCACCTTAATATACGGCCCCCGATGACTTCTACTTTAGCCCGCGCAATGGGTTAATGGAAACCGGAAACAACCGATTATGTACCTTAACACGGCCCTACTAGACCCATACTAGCGCATATATAGAGTCAATGGCATCCGGTAATGAACCGGCATAATACCCAACGGTACCAGGCCCTACTAGACTGCTATGCAACCAAAAAGGGACAACAATCCCGCTTTTAAACTGATTATATGCCTATGGATCCAATACATACTAGCCCTACGACCAAATACATCAACGAGACGTATTACTAGTTTTCCAACCTTGAAAACCCTTTCAATAAACCATTTCCTTTCAAATCCAAGTTTTATCAAAAACTAGGTCAAACCATTTTGAGTTTCAAAACCAAAGATTATTTCATTTTATAACCTTTCCAAGTATTTTAAACCATTTATGATGCTCATTTCATCATCTACAACAACATACTTAAAACCCTCATTTTGACCTAAAACTTCCAAACTTACTCAAATACACAACTACTTGAAACCAACTTTAAGAATCAGCAAAATACTACATTTACAACAAGTATTTGAGTTTATAAGTTTAGATTTGAACTCACATAGCTAGGGTTAGGAAAACCCTATAAAATCTCCTAAAATGGATGAAAAGGGTGGAACTTGGTGGAGAAGATGAAGTAGAAGAAGAACTCGAACACTTGAGCTCCAAACCAAAATCCTCAAGCTAGATGCTCAATAAATGCTCCCAAGTTGGTTAGAATGGTGGTTCAAAGCATTAAAATCGCCATTAGTGTGGAGGAGAAGGTTTTTGGTGAAAAATGAGTGTGAAAGTCAAGAAACACGGATGTTATAAAAACTGATCAGTGTTGGACGCCAGATATGGACGCCAGTTACGTTTCGTAATTGGCATTGGTAACTCACGCGGCTCCTTCTTGACCAAACAGAACCCGGCGCTAGTTGTGAAGCTAGTTACATTTCGTAACTGGCATTGGTAACTCACGCGGCTCCATTTTGACCAAACAGACCCCGGCGCTAGTTGTGAAGCTAGTTACATTTCGTAACTGGCATTGGTAATTGGCCCTAGCCAAACAGAGTGTAAAGCCACTTAGTGGCGTGGGTTAGCTCAGCCGCAACTAGCACGAGCCATTTAAGTTACCCCGAAACTCCCAAACTTGATTTCCGACGCATAGCTTCGGTCTTTTTCATCAACCAACCCATAACCCTTTTAAAACACGCCTTTTCTAGAATTTTAAATTTTATCTAAAATTTTCCGGGTGTTACACTATCAGGGATCGATTTTGAGTGAAACATGCAGTGTTAACCGCTTCAGCCCAAAATTGAGTTGGTAGATGAGATTCGCTGAGAATTGAGCGAGCGGCTTCAATGATCGTTCGGTTTTTCTTTCAGCAACGCCGTTTTGCTGAGGAGTCCTCACTAATGAGAAATTATGAGAGATTCCTTTTTATTCAAAGAAGTTAGCCCGGGTACTATTTTTTAAATTCAGTGTCATGATCACTTCTCATGGAGCGAATTGAGATTGTTCAGGAATTCCATTTTCTTGATAAAGGAGATAATTTCATCAGGTGTGTCACTCTTGGAACGAAGAAAGAATACCTGGAATATTTATCAACAACTACCGGAGTGTATTTCTTTCCAGATATGGATTGGAGTTGACTAGTCCAAAGAGATCCATATGAAGTACATGAAGAGGAGTGGCCACTGATGAAACTTGTTTAGATCTGAATGTGGCTTTTGTCAGTTTTCCTTTTTCACACCGATGAACAAAGAGATTTCTTTATAAAAGAGTGCTTAGGGAGACCTTTGACAAGTTATTTTCTAGATAGTTCATTGATCATCTTGAAATTTAGATAAGAGAGTCTTTTATGCCAAAGCCAATATATATCAGAGGATGCCTTAGATAGAAAGAACACATTCTCTGAATGTGTACTGTCCATATTAATGATGTATACGTTATCTAATCTTTTGCCTTTTAAGGCAAGTTTGTCATTTTTATCAGTGACAGCACATCTTGTCTTTGTGAAAAAAACATTGAAGTCTTTGTCACAGAGTTGACTGATGCTTAAGAGATTATGCTTCAGTCCTTCAACATAAGCAACTCTATTGAATGAAGTTGCTCCATTGGATAGAACGCCATAACCCTTGGTGTATCCTTTGCCATTTCCACCAAAGGTCACTGAGGGACCTACTTCTTCCTTATATTCAGAGAGCAGAGATTTTCTGCCAGTCATGTGCCTAGAGCATCCACTATCGAGATACCAAATACCTTTAGCACTCTACATAAGATAAGGAAATTAATTTTTCATAGGTACCCATAGAACAATGGGTCCTGCAGTGTTGGTGGAAACAACAGGTATGGCGGACTTGTTACTCGCTGAAGAATTCTCTTCAGTGATTATCTTCACTTTGGATGTTTTAAATGAGTTTATATTGAATAAACAAATTTACAGTTGCAAGCGGAATAAGAACAAGTAAGTAAACCTATTCTATTACAACTTAAGAAATCCCTAAGTTTGATGCACAAGGAAAGATAAGAAATAGAAGCAGAGGTGCAAGAAGAGATTTAGTATGCATGAAGATGAAGAAGGAATTCTTCATCTATTTATACCCGTTGCATTTAATGCAAAGCAAAAGGTAAATGCAACGTGTCAAGTTTCTATTTGAGACTTGTCCTTTGTCCAAAAGACAACCATGCTTTTGGCCGTATATGAACAATAATCAAATCAGATTTGATGGGGACATAAGAGAAAATCCGTACGTCCCTTTCTGACAAAGTATGGGGGTTTGACTTTTGTGCATCGAGGATAAGATCAACATTGATCTTGCTAAGTAGGCCACACTTGATCACTGAACCAGAGTCTTCAAGGATGAAGTCTTCGGGTATCACTGAGGCGATGCAAGATCTCACACTTCAGTTAGATAAACGTATCATGAGTTATCCATCTCCATATTCAGCTAGGCCTTCGACTGTCGTTGAATAGTCTTGTGGTGTGAGTGTTTTTCTTCAGATCTTCAGGGATAGGACAGTGTTCCTGAACTTCAACGATCACTGAGTACAATCAGTGTATGCTTATCGTTGAATATGAACAGTGACCTATACACTACTAGAAAATTGAGTATTTTCAACGAAAATTTTCAACAGAAAATGTCGTTGAAAAATTTCTATGAATTTTAAAGGGATTATTGACAAAACATAAATTTTCTACGAATTTTCAACGAATTTCCGTTCAAAATCTCTCACAAAATGTATTTTCAACCAAAAACTTTTTGACGAGACATTCCATTGAAATTTTTTTGGTTGAAAATGCATATATGTTTGTGAGAGATTTTCAACGGAAATTCGTTGAAAATTCGTAGAAAATTTATGTTCTGTCAATAATCCTCTAAAATTCATAGAAAATTTTCATCGACATTTTCCGTTGAAAATACTCATTTTTCTAGTAGTGATACTAGGAATTTTCACTAAGTATATAAAGGAATTATATTCAAACCATTGAAAGGAGTTTAGATCACCAGGACCAGCTATAAAGAACTCAAAAGTTTTTGTAATTGCTTTGGAATGTTCATCAACCATCCATTCACAAGGTTTACTAATCATGTATTATAGACCCAAATTAACGCACAAGGATGTGTGAAGGTGAAGTATGTCATTTAGCCATTGAAGTCTAAACTCTAGCATGTAAGATGGAATGAAAGATAACCACCATCAATACATAGACTTTGGCTAAGAAAATTAAGTTTCATGATGAAGCATATGTATCTTGGCACAGACAAATATTACATATCCCTTCCATTTGAGTCCTAGAATTAAGCATGCATACTAACAAGTAGGAAAAAATCACTTAGTTCATGTGTGACTCGATGTTTCAGTAAGTACTTTTTCAACACCGCATCCAAGTACCAATTACAAAAGTGACTCCCACCATCACTAATGAGTTCGGTACCCCAAATCTGGAAAATATGTATTTTCACAAGAACTTAGTGACATCTTTCTAGTTGTTTTTATCCATTCGGACACATAATGTCCACCAAAATGTACTCATGTTTAAACCATGGCGGAAAATGACCCATTAAATCGATGCCCCATACATCAAACAATGAGCATTCTATGAAGATTTGCATCAACATCTCATCCCATTTTGAAATGTTTCCAACTCTTTGGCATCTATCACAATGAGCAATGAACTTTTGAGAATCTTTGAACATTGATTATCAGGAAAAAAACTGATTGTAGTATCTTGGCAATTGTTATCCAAGAACTAAAGTGTTCTCCACATTTGAGTGTATGTCAGTGACTCAAAATCCCTTTTTTTCTTGTCATCAAGCACACACGAACTAATCATTCCATTCCCATATTTTTTTTACTGAAAGGCTCATACCATAATATAGTTTGGCAACAACGAACAATTTATGGCGTTGATGTGAATTTATCCCATGTGGTGTGACGTTGCCCACAAAGTAATTTACAAAATCTGGAAGCCAAGATCAGATAAGTGTCGTTGTCCAAAAATGAGACATTGATCGGGATATCATCGTGCTTGCCCACTTCTTCTCCTTCAAGTCTTGAAAGGTGATTGGCCATAAGACGAGTCTTGGTTTGGCATGTTTTCAAATCTTTTATTATCTAGTATCTCGATATCAAACTCCTGAAATAATAGTACCATAAGATGAAACTTGTTTTGGCGACTTTAAGGCCCAAAACAATCCCTTTTCCCAAAACAGTCACCATGAAATCACACTTTTTCCAATCAAACACCAAGCTGGTGGCTTAACACCTTTGCATAACAACTTTAAATTGGGTTAGGCATGTATGAAAAGATGGTCCAAACACTAAAAAATTGTCCATTTTTATCTGGATTGTGTTTTCCTTCATGTTTAATGAGAAAATTGGTTGTATACAATGACACATAAAGAAACATAGTAACTCATCAAAAATGATGTCTTATCGTATAATGATTTTCTTTTTTTTTGGCACCATACTCTATAGCGTTTCACCCGGTCTTTAAAAATCTAGAATTTATACTTTAGAGCTTCCAGTTCCAACTTCCCATCATCAACACATGCATATGTCAGGCAACCAAAGATTAGTGATTCAGTACAAACTTCCATCGAAGTCATCGTCTAAATAGCAAGTGACAAAGACCTATTTATAATATAGCATGATATATAAGCCTCCGCCTCCTCTGCCAAAAATGACTGGCATTTTAGAATTAGATAGCATACAAATTTCTCAAAATTGGTTTCGTTCATCCTTTTGGTGAATCCATTCTGTTGAGGAGTAAGAAGAATGATGGGAAATTGTGTAATATTTTCTAGTTTACGATAATCATTAAACTTTGTTGGGAAATTAAATTCCAATCTATTATCGTGCAAACGTATTTGATCTTCTTATCCTACTGCTCCTTCATCATAGTCTTCCAATCCTTGAATATATAAAAAAAACTTCCCTTTTATTCCACTCTAAGGAAGCTTATTATAGTCGAGAGAAATCTTTGAAAATAGTGAGCATCTAGGTAGCTTCACTGGTATACGTAGAAGTAACTTTAGCCGGACTCCATAATGGAAATCGGGTGTTATGATCTAACAAAGATCAGTTGTATCTAGCTCATTGATGCCATAATAAAATTTTAGCAAATGGTAATTAAAAAATCTTCAGTTACCATACACTATTTCAAATATTAATCATGGAGCTCTATTACAAATTGTCGTTTAAATGAAGAATCCTCAATTTGCTGTATAATTTCAAAATTAGGTGAAAGATATTGGCAATAAGCCCAAGGTCAAAGAACTATTTTCCAATATCAAAATTCCAATATCAAAATTAGGGGAAAATAGATTGTAGTGGATAGTAATCACATCACAACAACTAAGCATAGCAATTAATAATCAGACCCAAATAATATAAAAGAGAGAGACCACTAGTAAACGAAAGACTTTTTTCTACGGATCTTTTCCTCGGAAATTTGTTGCTAAAAGGTGATTTCTTACAAAACCGTCACAAAATTTAGTGGGTAAATTGTTGGTGGGTAATTCAAACTAGTGACAGATTAACCAGGGATTCTATGGGTGATCCGTTGGTATTTTCTCGAAAAACATCGAATTTTACCGAATCGGTAGTATTTTATTTTGTGGGTGTTTTGTGGGTAATCACCATAGAAATTTCTCTGATTAATTTTTGTGGTGAAAATCATTTGTTTTGTAACGAACAACAAAGATTTTTATGTAGAAATTCCCTTTAAAATAATTGCTACTTTTAAAAAAATCAACTTGGATCAAAATATAAAGATATAAAAAGCTTCCGAATATTTCTACTAGGTTCAAATTAGTAGTACAAAATCATGATTGTTAAGAACTTGTAACCCATGGTCAATAAGTTTTTACATTACAAACCAAATGACTTTTACCCATAAAAGTCATAAAGAAAAATTTCAGTCGATGGTTATTGACGGATCACCCAACAAAATACCAATGCTTCCGGTAGAATGATGGTTTTCAAGAACATACCAACGGATCACCAAGAAAATACCTGGGTAATCTGTCACTGTTTAATTACCCACAAACAATTTATCCACTAACTTTTGTGACAGTTTTAGGACAATTTAATCATAGGTAAAAGTCTTCCATTTAGTAGTGTTGGAGTTATATACATCTAGGAGAGTTGTTACAACATTAAGCATTTCTCATATTCTTTTGTGGACTATATACCAATCATCTAAGAATGCACTCTTTCGATATAAAATAAATGGAAAACCCTATTAATAATCATACAAGCATATGCTTTGTGTCGCATAAGGTAAGAAGAAGGGGACTTTAAAACCTATGGCATCCATATAAACCGTCATCTGGATAGGAAGGTACTATACTTATCCATTTATCCTAGCTTCTTGTTGGTAACACATTTGAGAAATGTTTGGTGATTTATTTTTGGTACAACAACTGACCAACATGTGTGCATTTTCTTTTTTTCTAAGTAATTAAGGAAATTAAATGGATTATTGATTACCAATAGAAGCCATGAAATGGAGAATTCAAACATGGCTTTTGGCATTTTTGGAAGGAGTGAGTTCTAAATGAAGAAGAGGAAGGATGCGTATTATATTTGAGGGGTGTTAATTGTTATGCAAGTGCCATGGATTGTTCATAACGGAATCAAACAAAAGCCAAATATGTTTTTTTTTGCTTATTAATTATAATACTACTGTTCCTCACCTAAGTCATGCTTAAATAATTTTTTATATAAATTAATTCAAAGTTTTCTTTTTGAATATC
The DNA here is from genome assembly GCA_036898165.1 of Silybum marianum. NCBI lineage: Eukaryota > Viridiplantae > Streptophyta > Magnoliopsida > Asterales > Asteraceae > Silybum > Silybum marianum. The sequence continues at coordinate 16,403,964 of CM072528.1, forward strand.
AAATTGAGAACTTTTTGAATTCGAACTTTGATTATAAGCATTATATTCTGTCTTATCTAGTTCTTAGGTCACATGCGAAAAACGCTTCAACACAAATACTATATGATTCATACAAAAAGAATAATGACAAATTTTAATGTCTACAATCACAATTTTACTTAATTATTGCAATATCAACTAGACTACTAGAGGCGTACAAACACGCATAAATACGCACATACTGATAATGTCACATAAATACGTATGTACATAAATTTTTTGTAAAATTTCGGTATGTATTTCACTACTAAACAGGCATAGATTTTTGACGGAAAAATCCGTCAGAAATGTCTACCGCTGGCGGATCAGGCGGATTCCACTATCACAAAAACCCTCGCCGCAAAATTGCATTACTGGCGGATTCAATATTCCGACGGGTTTTTTCATCGGAAATCCGTCACTAATTTTTTTTCCTATTTTCTAGATAAATCCAAATCAAGGATTTGTTAATCAGATTAATTAGATTTCCGACAGATTTATGACGGATAATCCGTCAGTAATTTTTTTTTAAATTAGATTTTTATTTAATCATTAAATATTTTAATAAAAGAGGTCCACCATAATTTCCGCCGGTAATTTCCGTCGGAAGGTACAAATTTCTTGAGGAAAATCGGGATGTATCCTGCAAAAATGTTCCCAAACCTCTCCATCACTCGGATGTACCATATTTCCCAACTGAGTCTGATGATCACAGTGTCAAGTCATGTCTTTGTTGTTTTCTTATACATGCATACAACCATTTTGTTGATCCAAGTTCCTTCAATGATTTGATAATGATCATTTTATACTTAGTGAAATTCTTAGATTTAGATTTTGTGCAGGTTCAGTGAACACAAACACCGATTACACTCAGTGATCCCTGAAACCTATCAGGAATGATCTCTAAACCTAGAAGACTCGAAAACAAAGTTCACACAAAAGAACCTTCAATGAATGTCGAAGACACGGTTGGAGAAAGAAACAATTAGCTCTTGATCTGAAGCGGTTCAATGATAGCAAGGATTGTCTACATAAAGTGTGAGATCTTATGTATGTTTCAGTGATACATGAAAGAATCATCCTTAAGCCCTCAGTATCAGTGACCAAACGAAACGTACTCAACAAGATTAGAACTTGCCTTATCCTCAATGCACAAAGGATAACCTCCCCATTACCCTTGTCAGAAAGTACGTACGGAGTAACTTTATTGCCTCCCAAGTGCTTACTAACTCTGATATGGACACTGTTCATATTAGGCTAAAAGTATGGTTGCTTTATGGACAAAGGACAAGTCTCCATTAGAAGTATGACACGTGGCATGTACCTTCTGACTTGCATTTAATACATTCGGTATAAATAGAAGAAGAACCTCTTCTTCATCTTTATGCATACGTATCTCTTCTTGAACCTCTACTTCTTTCTTTCTAAATCTTGTGTATCATAACCTTAGTGTTTCTTGATTGTTTTAGAATAGGTATTTATACTTGTTCTTATTTCCTCAAACAAGCTGTAAATTTGTTTATTTCTAATAAACTCATTTAAATCTTAAAAGTTTGTATGTGTATTCATCCCCCCCTCTACAAACTGGGTAATACCTATACACTGTTATGGACTCCTTTGGGACCAACATATTGTAATCATGGTGCAATCAGTAACACACGACATCACCAGATTAGGCACCTTACTGTTCCAGTCGGTTGTCTTGTAACGAGGCTCTCCACACACTCAACAATTGTTATCATTAGCAAAATCCTCATAGAATAGCACGTAATTGTTTTTTCAAAAATGGATCTTTTCTTTTGGAAAACCAAATTGCTTCAACATCTTCTTTGTCTCGTAAAAGCTACCAACCAGTTGTTCACCGTCGTGTAGCAGTTTTTTAACCATCGAAATGTTACGATTATAGGTTGACTCTAGTACATTGCAATCTGCCTTCCAATTTAAAAACCTTACGGCTGCCTCTAACTTCGAAAACCTCTTACACCTATCCCATAATAGTTGGTTCGCATCTCATAACATATTGTAGAAGTATTGTGCATATGAATTTGGATCTTGCTCGTCCCACGTACTTGATGTACAGGGAACATTTTGATCCATCACCATTTGTTGAACACCGTCATACTTATCATAGTCTTCTCCTACTATTGTATGTTGCGCTGTTGAACTTCAGGTGCTATTTCACGCAATAATTGTAAACAATTTGTCTAAAAAATTTACCCAATAATTGTAAACCATTTGTCTAAAAAATTTACCCAATAATTCTAAACCATTTGTCTAAATAATTTATCCAATAATTTGTCTAACTTTTTTGTCTACACTCTACATAGATACATATACAAACATACATACATAGATACATTGATCAATTTTACCCAATTTACTCACATGTTGATCCAAGGTTCTTCACTGATTTAATGACGACTCTTAATACTTAGTGAAAATCTTAGGTTTTAGTTTCTATTATGTTTGCAGTGAACAAATACTAACTATGATTAATGATCATTGAAACTAACTCTGAACAAATCCTGAACCTGAAAAATCTGAAGAACTAGCAACGTCGAAGAATTAGTTGAAGATAGAGACTGACAGTTCGTGATCTGAAACGGCTTTCAGTGATTACAAGTCTTTCTACCTCAAATGTGAAATCTGACATTATTTAGTGATGGCTGAAGACTTTTCAGTGAAACATCAGCATCAGTGATCAAATGAATCGTGCTCAATAAGATTTAGTTTTGTTCTTATCCTACATGCACAAAAGGACAACCCCTTGACCTGTAAGAAAAGATACAAGTATTATGTTGCTTTATTGTTCCCCACGTGTTTACCAACCCTAAAGATCAATTGTTCTTATGCCGTTAAAAACATGCTAACTCTATGGACAAAGGACAAGCTCTCCAATAGATGCTTGATGTGACACCCCGTTTTTTTCTTTAAAGATCATAACCTTTAACTTTGCGGAAGCATTTTAACATACAACGTCTAGTTTAAGAACAATAAATCTTCATCTCGTTCTCCTTATGCCTTACCCAGTTCTTACCTGAGATACATATATGGAATATGTGAGCTTTAAACTTAATGAGAAGTTTTGGTTTCATGATAAAATCATCTTTCATAAAGGATATCATTTTAGTGCATGAATAATGCCTCACTACATTTTCGTATCATGCATGATAACATTTATGTGTAAAACCACTTCTATAAAAACATTATCTTCTTTTAGTGTGTGAGATCTCATATGTGTAAGTATGTCGAACATTCTCAACAGGATCTTAGATCCTTGGGATTCGGCGAAGGATCTTCCTCCTGAGGTTCGTTTGCAAGATGGCCTTCTTTCTTATACCCAGTCGGGTATTTAATGGTCATATTTTTTCATGCACAAAATTTTCACACTCCACCACATGTAAAATGCGTTTTTTTATCAAAATATTATTTTATGCAGAGTAACCATAACACCTTATTTTGAGCAGAATAATGTCTAGAAATGTTGTATAATAACATACTATTTAGAGCAGAGTAACGACTAAAAATATTTAATCTAAATGTAGAAAATACAATTATAACATATATGTATCCCAGTAAATCTCATAACGTACTCATCTTAATTACTTAACCGTAATGCTTGATTTACTAAACTAAATGTAACTCTCTAATGTATATATATATTTTTTTGTATGTGTTTTGAAATGAAGCATACGTCCCTATTTATAATGATTTGAAAGTATGAGATTTGTGAAATCTGGATGAGGCGGTCAAGATGAAGATGGCAAACTCTAAACAAAATCTATAACAATTTGTCTTCATCCTTCAGTTTACTTGCATAAGTTTATAAGATAAAAATAATATAATATTTTATTTATTATATATATCTTGTTACCTTTATTAATTATAACTTTTTATATGTAACCCTTAACTTTAATATGAACTTATATTTGGAACCTACTTATTAATATTTATTCATAGATGTTAGCGTACATAATATAGAAAGCCCACAAGCAAGCCCATGGGCTCAATTGTATTGTTGCCTTATTTATACCTTGTATATAAGCTCTTGTAATTCACTAGTTTTAGGTTAATTACATTTTTACTCTACTTTGTATGTATTCTCTCAAGTTAATAGAAAAGGCTGCGATCCTTCAGCACATCTCGTCTTCTTCAATTATCTGCATCAATTTTCTTGATTTCTAACATGGTATCAGAGCTGTAAGTTTGTTTCTCATACTTTTCTATTATCATAATCTTATCTTCCAATCTCTGTCAATCGAAACCTAATCGAACCTCGAACCCTAATCGAAGTCGACTTTCTCTTAACATCGATTTTGTTACCTATATCGATCTTGCAACTAAACCCTAACCGAACCTCCTAATCGAACCTCGATACTTCCTGTTCGAACCCATCACCTCGCAAACATCATATTCTCGTTTTGATTATCGGATTCTCATATAATCCGATTCGTCATTGGATTGTCACATAATCCGATCATCTATCAGATTCACAACATCGTCACATAATCCGATCATGTCTCTTTTTGATTGTCGGACTTCCCAATAATCCGATAATATCATCGGATTTCTTCACATAATCCAACCTTCTATCGGATATCTTGATTTGATCAGATTCTCAACCTCTTATCGGATTTCATATAGTTTTCTCTTTGACATCGGGTTTGGAATCGAACTTGACACTAGATTCTCAATAATCCGAACCTTTATCGGATTCTCTCAATAATCCAGTCATTCATCTGATTTCATAATCACTATCGGATTTCGATCTTAAGTCTGATCCTTACAATCTCTACTACTGCTTTACTCAAAAGTGTCAGATGGCTTATGTCTCAAATCATCAACTGCGCTCTCCTGTACGTACTGACACTGTGTTCTACACTCCTCACTCAGCAAGATTGAAAGATAAAAATGGAACAATAACGTGCAGTCCAAACGCGTAGGAAAAGCGAACAACAATGAATGCACGTTTTGTCATTCTACCTCCCATCTTCTTCTTGAGCTATTCGCAAATGTCGTCGTTGAGGTGTTATTCATCCTCGACACTATGGGTCTGACTGTACACAGAATCCAAGGAACACCAACAACCAACGCCGAACTCAGCCTGTTGTGGGATCAGTCATTCCAAGTTGAACTACATTATCTGATCTGATGGAGCTTATGGGTCGAAATCAAGAACTTATGGAACAACTCATGCCAGGTTCTATGGGTATGAACTCTAAGGACTCGTCTACTTCAGGTAATCTGTGGCTTTTTGATTCGGGTTGCTGTAACCACGTGACGCCTTGTATTGATGGATTTGTTTCTAAACAACCCTCTTAGAACTTTTCATCAGTCTGAACAGCTGATAATACTGGTTTACTAGTATCCTTCACTGGGAATTTCTCCATTCCTAATATATAATTGTCTGATATGCTACAAGTCCCTAAACTATCTATAAGTCTAATATCCGTTACTCAACCTATGGAATATGGACTGATGATTTTGTTTCATCCTTCTGGTTGTGTTGTGCAGGATCCAAAGACCAAGCAGATCCTTGGAGTCGGCCGTAGATTTGGTCGGATGGTTGAAGTAACTCACCTTTGTCTTCCTTTACAATCATCAAACCTTGTCGCAACTGTCTCCAATGCACCTTCCTTTGAACTATGGCATGCTCGGTTAGGACATCTATCCATCGCTAGAATTAAAACGTTAGCCAATTTAGGATTATTAGGAAACACCTCTTCTGAAAATATTTCTTGTTTATCATGTAAACTTGAAAAACATCATGTTTTACCTTTTGAAATAATTGAATTTCAATCTACTTCTTCATTTGATCTTATTCATTCTGATGTGTGGGGACCACCACCACATCCATCGATGGGTGGTGCTTAGTACTTTGCTATATTTATTGATGCTCACACACCTTTCACATGGATATATCTCATGAAACATCGTTCTGCCCAGATTTACATCACCTTTGCCCGTATGATTCAAACTCAGTTCTCCAAATCTATAAAGATTCTTCGAGCAGGCAATGCCATGGAATACAAAAAGTCTTCCCTTCTCTCTTTTCTTTATTCTCAGAGTACTCTTTCTCAGTACTCTTGTCCAGGTACATCACTCCAAAACGGTCGTACTGAACGAAAACATCGTCACATTCTTGATAATGTCTGTACATTTCTTATCTCGGCCAAATGATGTCCAGAACGGTTTTGGGGTGAGGAAACATTTACAGCTGTCTATACAATCAATCGACACCCAACTCCAGTTTTGAAGCAAAAATCTCCTTATGAAGCACTTTATGGGGTTTCCCCGCATACGAACTCCTCAAAGTATGGGGTCGTGCTTGCTTTGTTCAATTGCAACCTTAAGGTAACAATATTTTAGGATGAATAAATCCTTAGACATTCCAAAACAGATTAAATAAATCCTTAGACTTTATCAAACATATTAATTACATCCTTAAGGTAACATGTTTTAGTAAGTAAAAATACAAAAAAAACATAAAACTAATCATCGGCCCATCTCGTGTATGTCTCCATCGTCACTCTACACCACCATTTCCATCCCATCACCTTGCACAGCCGACAGTCCCCAACTGCCTCAGCGCAACCCATTGTTGTCACCTCCTCCCTCAGCCAAGTCTGTCACCCCATTCCTGGTCATCGCACCATTGCAATGGTCTCAATCCCGCACCATTAAATCGTTTTGTTTGATTCCAAGTTCGATTGCTACATCCAGGTTCATTTAAGCTACCCAATTGAGGTTATCCTTATCTTTAGTTGATTTCATGTTCCATTGCACCATTTCACATGAGATGCATCGCCTCTTCAAGTGAACAAATAGTTTAGAAAGTGATCAATTTCTAAGTGAAAAGTTCACTGCAGAATTGATAGAACTCACTCTTTTTAATTGTTAGACTTAATTTTATGTAAAAGTATGAATAGAATCCTTCTAAAGACAAAGTGTTCATCTCCAAAAACTCTCTTCAGAAGATCGTCCTTTATCCAGAAGATTATTCCAGAAGACAGTCTGATATCCCAGAAGACAGAGTCACCTCTGGAACTTGTACATGACATTTACACGTGACACATGACATGGCATAACAGTGTAACAAACTCTAACAAACTTTGTTAGAGTTCCTGCCTACATGTCGCAATGTAATAGGACAGCTCATTGACTTTCTTATCTTGTTTAGTATAAATAGATAGAGTGTCCGTTGTATTAGTTGTTGATTGAGTTGGAGAGTTTTTGAGAGCTTACCTTGTATTGATCCATATTGTAACTGATTATTCTTTGAGTGAAATACAAGTGCATTAAGCTATTGAATCTTCATCTCTTTCAATTAATCATTTCTAGTTTACTGTGTTGATTATCAAACTGCTTCCGCTATTGTTCATTATCTCTACTGTGATCAGCAATTTTGAGTGATAATTGGCATCTGGGTTCCAACAAACTTGATAGCAGATCATGAATTAATGTTACAAACTAGATAAAAAGCACATGAAATATTTGCATTTGGAAAATACTAAAAGTTTGAGTTAAAAATGAGAGTGAAACAAACAGGTTTTACCTCTTTGCTTGGCATCGTAGCAACCACCACATGAACCCCAAATTAATCCGCCCTTTGATTTAGAGATTTTGATTCACAAGTATTTAGAGTTTGGACTATTTTGATGTTAGTGATTTTTCTGGAATTCCTCCAACATTTGATTGTGTAACTGATTAGCTACTCATTAGCATGCTAATCTCAAAGTATGGTTGAAGCTTAGCCTATCTTGAATACTTGAATTCTTGAATTTTTGAATTCTACCCTAGAGCACTTAGAAGCCAGAGTAGTTGATGAGGGGTCGAGTGAGCATGAGAATGAAAATAACTCGAGTGAACAACCGAGTGTTTCTAACCATGCCGAGCGACTTTTAAGAGAGAGTGAAGAAGATGTCCATAGAGACACATATGAGAGAATCTCACCAAGTCCAACCAGAGCAACCACAAATGCTGAGGTAGATGCCAACACATCTTCACTCATTGAAACAGGACTGCTTAGTCCAAACCCTAACCCTCAAACCGACCATGTGGAAGGAATTCTTCATCTTTCCACATCAAGCACAATAGAGGAAACCACATCATCTTCATCATCCTCTCAAAAGGATGATGATGCAATTATAAGAGTTCAGTCGCCCCAAAACTCGCCACCTCCCACACATGTTGACGTCTTTGTGACCAACATTATAGATAGACCAGAAGAAGGCACGTCCATACCTTTTCCTAGAATAGAGGTCGATGAAATTCTATCGGAGGTGTTACGGCAAGAGGATGCACCACTTACTGGAGTCTTCGGACTTTTCCAAGGTAAGCATACGTTTATGGACTCTCCACCCACTGATGTTGGAGATAAAGTCAATAACGTTAGAACATCCGAAAGGTGCCTCTTAGGAGCCCTCAAAGACAGGATGAAATTCCCTCCACGCTCAACGTCCAAACAGGCGTGAACGAGGGCCTCTCTGAACGCGAGAGACAAGGGGCTCCATGTGTTGGCGATGCACCAGTTACCACTTCTGACTTTGTCACAAATACAGCGTTCAAGGTATTTGTTGATCAATTTCAGAGATCTATGGTGGATCTAAAAGAAACCATTCAAACCTCGGAATCCAATCTCACATCAGAGATTACAGCTCATAATTTCCTAATATGCCAAGTTCAAACCACACAGGAGGAACATTCTAAAGCTTTGGAAGATCTCAATAAGCTAATCACCGATACAGCAGAAGCTCAGCAGAATTCTGCCACAAACCACTTCAACAAATTGGATACTGGAATCCAAGCTAATGCAGAAGCCATCTTTCATATTCCAGATGATATTCCTCCACCAGAAGTTACCATCTCTGCCTCAGAGTATGGGTCATTTGTTGCTGACATTCAGAAGTTAATTGTAGCAGTCTGTCCATCAGAAGCCTCAACTTCTAATGCCTCTGCTTTTATCAAACAATCGGACTTAGCTGTTTTCCAGAAGGCAATGCTGGAAAAATTTAATGCAATAAATGCTAAGTTCGTGTCCAAAATCAACACCACCTCCTCTTCTGAATTGGCCCAAAAGGTATCAACTCTGGGTACATTTGTATCCAAATTAACTTCCATTGTAAGTTCAATTTCTGCAGATTTTGAATCAAAGAAGAAGGCAAAGGAAGCTAGGCCTGCAAGAAGGCTGAATTGAAGAGAAAAAATTCTGAGGATCAGGATCCTGATTCTCAGAAGGGGGAGACTATGACCAAAAAGATAAGGATTGAGAAATTTGAAGCTTCTCAAAGGGCACAAGCCACAACAACCAAAGAGCAAGCTTCTGCTCCGCCAACTACTTCAAACAAACAAGCTACTAATCCTAGACCTCTGGCCGTTAGCTCTAGTACGCTTCCTAGAGATACAAGTATGGCCAAGTTTATACTTGAACTTCAACAGAACAATAGAAAGCCAGATGCTCATGCACATAAATCCAGCCAACAACCTAAAGCTCAAACGACAAAGCCCACATCTACCAGCGCAAGACCAAAAGATTCTCCTTCACCGTTTGTCAATCTCTCTAAAGCACAACCTTCAACAAATCCCAAAGGTCCTAGCTCAAGCTCTGAAACCCCTGTCTCTGAAACCCCTGTCTCTGATCCAATCAAAGATCAATCCAAACCTGACAAACCAAATCCAGAGGTCCAAGCCAATGAACATGACAACGTTCTTACTGAATTAGAGAAAAGGTTGAAAATGATAGCAGGCAAGATACAGATGGATCTAGAGCAACTAAGTAGGGTTGCACCATCTCAAATTTCAAGTTCAAGAGAGATTGTGCAAAGATGCCGATATGCCGCCACAGAAAAGAAGGTTGATCTGATTCTTCCAACTTTGCCAACAACTATACAGTAAGTGATGAAGTCAAATCAAGGTTCATGTGCCATAGGCAACAGAGAAAAGAAGCTTTCACAACCTCTCTTATTAGAAGAATATATGGAGTCAAGCACTTAAAGTTTGAAAATACTGAAATAGTATATACCATCTATCAAGTAGAGAGAGCAGATAATCAAACCTCCTATTTCTGCGACAATGATTTGCTCTCCACAAATCCTTCTGATCTAATTCCTCTAGGTAGATTCATGAAGAAGAAGATGAGTTATCTCGAAGAAAGTCAAGACAATGTAGCCTTCTTCTGAATTCTATCATGTATGGAAGCCTTCGTGAAATACATAATGCATGTGGATTTTCAAACTGGCTTTGAACATCAAGTTTCTATTATGAGCATTACTACCCCAAATGAAGACTTTGAAGGCGTTGAGCACCTTCAACCCGGTCACATCATTCTTGAACCAGAAGAAGGGGTCATCTTCATAAGACTAACCAGAAGAAAGCTGTTCAAAGTCAAAGAAGCATTCAAATACTCTGAGGGAATTGTTGAACTCGTTAAAGGACTGGTATCTATTCAGAAGGACGACATAACCAAAGAAGCAAAGATCAAAATTGCTGCTGAAAGGAGTGAGAAGCGTCTCAATGAAGTCATAAAAATGAGAGAACTAACAAATCAATTTTACAAAGTGATTTCTGGTCATCCTAAAGCTCCTTTCTGATTTATCTTTTGTAAATTGTTTTGTATTTGTATTTCACAAGAAATGAACTTCTATTTTCTCGTACTGTAATGTATTATTCTGGTTTCATACTTAGAGGGAGATTGTTAGAAATCATATTATGAAAGTATGGACCAGAATCGTGAAGTCCTGATCAACAAAAGATATAATCCAGAAGTTCATCTTTTGATCTAATAAGTCCAGAAGCTCCCAAAGGTTGACGACCCTCTTGATTTCAACTGTCATACCACACGCGCTTCTAATGACATGGCAAGTCAAATATTCCATACGTAACAAATTCTGTTAGTAGCACAGGTGACGTGTCACTCAGTGATAGGCTAGCTCGTTGACTTTCTATTTGTAATAGTATAAATAGAGTTAGTTACCACTGTATTCGTTGTCGATCATTAGAGAGAACTACGCTTATTATTCAAAGTATTGTAATCGTTCATCAGGTTATTCAATTCATATTTCCTTTGATCTTCATATTGTTCTCATAATGAATTGCTTACTGTTCTAGTATCTAATCATAGGTTAATTTGCTTCCGCTCATATATTTTACACATAATCTGTTGATTAATCAAGTATAAAGGGGTCTGGGTTCCAACAGTGACACGATCTTAACATAGATTTGGCGTTACGTTGGTATGTTTTAGTGTAACTTTTGCTATATTTTGACGTCACTTTTAGTATAGTTTGGCGCAACTTCTGGTATAGTTTGACCCAACATTTCGTAGATTTGGCGCAACTTTTGAAATATATTTTGGTTCAATTTTTGGTAAATTATGGTCCAATTTTTTTATATAAACACTACTAAATAAATGGCCTATTCCGACGGATTTTCCGTCGGAAATTTTTCCGACGGATTAAAGAAAAGTCAACAAAATTCAACACCCGCAAAAATCGTCGGAAATCCGTCACTAACCTAATTTTATAAAAATAAATAAATACAACCGTAATACATTTCCGACGGAAATGTATAGATTAAATCACTAAATTCACTAGTTAGTAATTAATTAAACTAATTATTAGTTAGTTAAACCATTTTCACAAAATTTTAAAAATATAAATAAATTCTATCAGAAATTACCGACGGATTTCTGACAAAATATATGTATATATATTAAATATAAATAAATTCCGTCCTTGGTAATTTTCGATCGATATTTTTATTTTCATTAACATTGTTTAATTAAGCAATATTTTTACATTTATTAATTTTTTTTAATTTTGATAACAATGTTTTAATTAAAAAATACTTTTACATTTTTGACGTATTGCAGCGTATTCAGTTCAATTGGGTTTTAACAACTATTTCAACCCACGAACTCCCAATAAAGTTCCTTAAAAGGTAACCAATGTTGTTATTCGGCCTTAATAAGTAATGAAAAAGTCCTGTTGAGTTAAATGGACGTATTGGGTTTTATTCGATTCTATATATGGTTTAATGGTTAATATTAGGGGTTAATAGATCTTAGTGGGTCAATAGAACCCTTCAGACACATTACAAGAGACCACTAAGTTAGTTAATTTATTTATTAATTATTTTTTATAATTAAAGATTACTTCAAGATCGACATTTTTGAATTTTTATGCATGTGACGGCAATAAAATGTACTATTTTTGAATAGCGGAGATTTTATTAACACTAGCAAGGACAATAAAAGGTACTAATATATTTCTTCTTTTGGTTATTGCATTGGAATGCTGATACGAAGCTTGAAAAGATTGTGGTTCTCTCCCATTCCGTTTGATCCAATCTCACTAGCGTGGGTCTGTTGCTGGCCTTGTTGGGCTTTTGATCATCAGTAGCAACCTCATGCCTTTTTCAGGTACTTTATTTTGAAGATTGAATGACTAAAACACATGATATCTACATGTAATAGTATCGGTTTTTCTTTGACATTTACTTGCGGTTTTTCGATTTATGATTAATCCATCTGCAATTACTTGTCATTTCGAAAGTTTAAACGTATTATACAAACAATTCTAGCTTCGTTTACATTGACGTACATATTGACGAATATTCACTAATCACCAACCACATTCTCAACTGTAACATAAGTTTTTCCAAAACATTAAATATATTGGTATATAGTAATTTGTTTGAAATATATATACGGTTTACATTCATTTATAGAGTCTTAGCTCTTGAAGAGGATCTTTGTATATGGATGCTATTTGAATGTTGGAATTTTTGTCATAGTTCTCAAACTCATTTTGTTTTCTACAACCTCCATATTTTTCAGGTCAAGCGAGCTTTGGAGAAATCTCATGATTATATTTGATGCTTGCATTTGGTATGGCTTTCACTGAGCAGATACACACATACCACACCTCTTCTGTTTTAGCTAGGTCGATATGCTATTTTTATAACTTTAGTTTTGAACTTTTTTTAGTTAAATTGTTTTTTTTTAATTTTGTATTTTTTACAATTTGTAATATTATTTGTTATTTAGGTAAAGTTCTATATGGAAATTCATTTTTTGTAAGTGTGCAATTTAGCATAATTTTGTAGCATTTTACAAGATCTTTTTAAATGTCCAACTCATTTCCGACGGAATTCTAGCGGATATTATGTCGGAAATATATTCCCCGAAATAAAAAAAGGAATTTGATAATATGCTTCCACCCGAAATTTCTGACGGATTTCCAACGGACTTAACCGACGGATTTCCGATGGACTTTACCGACAGATAATTCCGTCAGAAATCCGTCGGTATTCCGACGGATTTTTTCATTAAAAATAAATAAATTATATTCTGGTGGAATTACCGACGAATTTCGATGGATTTTTTAATTTAAAAATATGACATCATATTATTAATTATCTGACTAAATCGTTAAGAAATTAGGAATATAGTTTCCGACGGAAAATTCTGTCGGAAATTTGAATCCGTCGGAAATCTGATTTTGCAGCGAGGGTTTTCGCTACGAATTTGACCGTCGGAAAAACCTGTTTGTTTAGTAGTAAGATTAATTACGCTTTGGATACTACTTTTTTTTAACCCAAGGGTGGTGCCTCAATGGTCTGAGTTTGTGCTCCAAAGGTCAAAAGTACCTGGAGGTCACAGGTTCGAATCCAGAGAGGAATAAAAATCCCCTTGTGGCCATGGAGGCTCAAATGCGGTGACTTCAGACTGCATGCAAAGCGGGTGGTCATCCTGGGATTAGTCGGCTCGCATAGTGGGTTGGATATCCAGCTTAATAAAAAAAAATTATGTTTTTGGAAGTGGAATGAGAATGGTATATGTGGTTCGCTTTACAAATGTAAAAAATATCATTCAAAAAATGTTTCTAGAGACTTAATCATTCAAAATATGAAAAGTCCGTTTGGTATTTTTCGGATTTTTTCCATTATTTTACCACATTAACGAGTTTTATAGGTCATAATAATGTATCTAATAAGTAGGTTTTAGAGGTTATTGTTCTAGAGAAGAAGGTGGAGGTGGCTAACGGTGGTGGCGGCGGTGGTGGTGGTGGTGGTAATGGATGAAGGTGGTTGGTGGCCGACTGTAGCTACTGGTGGTCGCCGGCGGTTGTGACTAGTGGTGTTGACCATTAAAACAAGTATCATATTAAGGTGCTATATCAAATGATGGTAGGTTAGTGATATTTCATTTCCTGTTTCATTTTTGTCCCATCTTGTTCCACCTATTTTGGTGGAACAAGAAAAAGCCTTTTTTGTCCCACTCTGTCCCATCTTGTCCCACTTCCTGTCCCATGTCGCCAAACGGGGGATAGTGAATTCCTGCCGTGTCCCATGTTGCACCAGACCTGGGACAGTGAGTTCTGTACCGTCATGTTATTCCTGTCCCATGTACCAAACGCACCCTAAATGTCCAAGGATCTATTTAACAGATTTTGGAACGTCCAAAGATTAATTACTCAAAAGATTGTCCACTAACTTAGGGGCCGTTTACCAAATCTTACCCGGTTAAGTGTTTACCGGCAAAATTCAACACTATCACTTACTTACCGCGTAAGATTTTAGTCCACCAAAATGGCATCGTATGCAACAATTTACCCGGTAAGCGCTTATCGTGGTAAGAGTCGTCGCAATCACTTATCCGGGTAAGAATTTTGCTCCTTGTTTTCTTTGTCTTTGCTCTTATCGGGTAAGATTTTTGGTACTTATCGTATTCCTGCGGTAAGGTAAAAAGACTTGGTAAGCGCTTAACCGGGTAAGCGTTTGATAAACGGTTCCTTAATCATTCAAATACTAAAGTTCATTGAGTTTCATTGGACTTTTCCCTAATTTGTATTCACACTTTTAATTTTTGAAATATTTTTATTTGAAATCAAGTTAAAAACATTTATGAGATTATTTTTTATATGTATTCTAAAATTCATTAAAAGATAGAAAAAATAAATTAGGACCGGTCAGAACGATTGAAAGGACCGAATGAGGCCTATTTTTCAGGGAAGGACACGTTATCACATCGGTCCTTAGAAGGACCCTATTCTTCTTTAAATTGTTAATCTGAGTTTGGAATAATCGAGCCACTTACGGTGCCATGTGTCATTGTTTCATTCCTCCATCGTGGTGTAAATTTTTTAGTTATTTTCTTAGTTTTAACTTTTAATTTCTGATTTATTATGATTTTTGAAAAAAAATGCAATAAAAGACTTGAACACAAAGTCTCACGTGAAAAACAATGAACTAACTAACAGAACCATGTTGTGAAAAATATCCCAATATATATTTGTTATTATAGTTAAACGGTACTATCGTTTGATAAAACTTTTAGGTCCGTCACTACATGAAAGATTAGTTCGGCACCAATTTACCCCACACACATTTGGAATTGGAGCCAAGAGTTGGTAATTAACTAGAAATAAGATCGCAATAGAACAAAAGGACAGAAAATGTTTTCACATTGCTTTAGTAGCTTAATATTTATTGGAACTCATAAGCACCATTAGTGCAACATTTGGCCTGTGGGAATCAGCATAAAGGCATGCCTTGGGAATAATGGAACTCTATGGGCTTTTAGTGTAAAGTTTGAAATAATATTAAAAAAAATCCATATCTTAGACTTCAAGCGAGCCAAAGTTGTTAGGTTAGCTAGTGAATATATATATATATATATAGGTGGAGGTTCAAACAAGAACACCTCCATTTTACGAGAACGCGAGAACACCCTTATTACATGTGATAATACACGAGAGGGGACTTGATGGTGTGCGGATGACGTGCCTTGCTATTTAGGTCGCACCAAAGATCGTTTGCGTCTATGATTTAATATCATATATGATGGTTTTGATTGATTATAGTATCACATCAAAGATACCCTTATCACATGTGATAATATATGTGATGGAGCTTAGTGGTGTAACAACGACTTGGTCGGTAACCTAGATCACGCCAAAAGTCATAAGCATCTCTGATTTAGTATCACATGTGTATTATATGTGATGGAATAATAGTATCACATGTGATTTTCTATAGTAAAAGGGTGTTCTCGCGTTATCGCAAAATAAAGGTGTTCTCGTTTGAACCCTTCCCTATATATATATATATATAGGCGGGTTCAAATGAGAACTCAAATTTCGTTGTGAACATGAGAACAAATGAGAGCGCTACACGTGTCATATTCAGACTGAATAACAAAAAATATTCAGACCGAATAAAACTGAATATAGTGTTTATTCAGAATAATGTTTATTCAGACTTTATTCAGTTTGAATAATGCTTATTCAGTCTGAATAAACATTATTCTGAATAAACACTATATTCAGTTTTATTCGGGTCTAAATATTCATTTGATTATTCAGTCTGAATAATCTACATTCAGACACGTACGTGTCGCACTCTCATTTGTTCTCACGTTCACAACCAAATTTGAGTTCGTATTTGAACTTACCTCTCTATATATATATATATATAGAGGTAAGTTCAAATGCAAATTTAAATTTGGTTGCGAGCATGAGAATAAAGGAGAGCGCTACACGTGTCCATTCAGTGTGAACAATGAAATGAAACACATTCGGTATGAATAACGAAGATGAAGTTCATACATTATTCGGTATGAATAACATATATTTAGAGTGAATAACAAACATTCAGAGTAAATATATTTAAGACTGAATGGGACTGTGTCGCGTTCTCCTTTGTCCTCACATTCACAACCAAATTTAAGTTCTCATTTATACCCACCCCTATATATATATATATAGGGGACAGATCATACGAGAATCACCCCTCTTTAAAGGAACAAAGGGACACATTGTGGACCACATATGCTGTGGGTCCCATATAATATTAAATCATTTCTGATTTAATATTAAATCATATTAAGTCAGAAATGATTTAATATTATGTGGGACCCACATCATATGTGGTCCACAATGTGTCCTTTATTTCCTTAAAAATCAAAAGTTCTCATTTGAACCTTCCTCTATATATATATATATATAGAGGAAAGTTCAAATGTGAACTCATTTTTGGTTGTGAACGTGAGGACGAATCTCAGCCACTTATCCGGTCAATAAAGGCGGCTTTGATCTGGTTCCCCTCCTTTAATAATCTCCACCCTCCCATGAATCGCGTCAATCCTACGTGATCGCGTCCACCATAACCGAAGATGTGTGGCTGAGATTCGTCCTCACGTTCACAACCAAAAATGAGTTCACATTTGAACCTAACCCTATATATATATATATATGCACAATACAAAGAAAACTCTACCATGATATGGCTGATTAAATTAAATATGCACTAAAGCTTAGTAAAACAGTGAGTATTGTAGGCTGCAATGCAACATCCACCGCCTAATTAATGGTTTGCTTTTCAAAGAATCACATAAAAAGCAAACACAGTTTTCAACAAGATGTTTGGTAGGGTGGAACATATCTTTCCTTAGCTGTAGAGCTCAAGGTTAAGAGAACAGTCTTGTTGTGTACCTGAAAGAAGCTGCTATGCATCTTCCACAAAGAGATGTTGTTCTTCTCACTCTTGTCCACACCAACTAATTAATTATAGAAATCAATATTTGTCGTTATATACATAATCGTAGATGTTTATTTTGTATTTTATTCTCTATTCATGAAAAAGAAAAAGAGAAGTGAGATGAAAAGAAAAGAAAACGGGAGTTGTTGAAATTAATATAATAGAGCAAAAATAATAGCGTGTTCGAATAGAGATAATGAAAAGTTAAACAAAGAAATTTTTGGAATCGTATATGAAAAGACACTTTCCAAATACTATATTTCGTCACAATAAAGCACAATTTCATAAATAGATATTCACCAGATCACGTTTTATGTGTTTAATTGAGAAATCGACGGTTAACGCCGGTTAAAACGGTAAAAGTATGATTGTATGACATTTATAATCGTTAACGGATAAGTTTTCAAGCAGTTAAATCAGAATCAAAAGCAACATCCAGGACTCCATGTCTAGAGCTCTAATTGCTCTATCTCTGATCCAGACTTATAATTAGGGGCTGTTTACCAAACACTGACCCAGTAAGCGCTTACCGGTAAAATTTAACACGATTACTTACTTACCCGGTAAGATTTTGGTAAACAAAAACTACTTCGTATACAACAATTTACCCGGTAAGCGCTTACCGTGGTAAGAACCGTCGCCCTCACTTACTGGGTAAGACTCTAGGTCCTTGTCTCGCTCATACCGCGTAAGATTCTTGGTCCTTGCCATAGTCATCCGGTAAAGTAATATGACTTGATAAGCCCTTATCGGGGTAAGCGTTTGGTAAACCACTGCTTAGTCTAATTTCAGCCACAACTCAGAACTCTAATCAAGACACTACTAGAAACTTGAGTATTTTCAACGGAAAATGTTGTTGAAAATTTTCTACAAATTTTAGAAGTATTATTGACAAAACATAAAATTTTACGAATTTTCAACGAATTTCCGTTGAAAATCTCTCACAAAATGCATTTTCAACCAAAAACTTTTTGACGAGACATTTCGTTGAAATTTTTTTGGTTGAAAATCCATATATGTTTGTGAGATATTTTCAAGAGAAATTCGTTGAAAATTCGTAGAAAATTTATGTTCTGTCAATAATCGTCTAAAATTCGTAGAAAAATTTCAACGACATTTTCCGTTGAAAATTAATTTCCGTTTAAAATACTCAATTTTCTAGTAGTGAGAGGGCCAGAGCTCTGACCACACTACCTCTGAACAGCTACTTGGTAAGTTCGAGAGCAATTTGAAGGAGGTTTTCAACATCGTATCCTTAGTCCAGATCATCCCGAAACATAAAATATTCAATAACGACTCTTCATAAAATCCGTAAACCTCAACAATAACTTCAATTGTGCATAAGGTTGGAGTAGGGGAAATTGATAGCAATAGGGTAAAAGTTCCTAGGCGGGTGGCTGATCAGTATCGACTATCGAAGACACTCTAGTAAGGTAAAAATGTAAGCCAATGACCAAACCTCTAGCTCCTTCTTGGTCATTGAGCAACCACACATACACAAGTTCAAACACATATATACTCGAAAGCTAAAATTTATGTGCTTACCCAAATAGACAACTCAATATATACTTATGTTCAAACACATATATACCAACCATTGTATACTACTAAAAATGCTTAGTCCACAAAAGTAAAAGCCAATCTTTTGATATTGTTACTGAATATTAGAAGTAGTCGTTACTCAAGAGCATTATACTATTCATATGGTTTACATGCCAGATGTTGATATCATGCATTTAATAAGTTTATTGTTTTGTTTTGTTTTGGTTTTACCGACTATGTTATATATTGACAAAATTGTCAATAATCTTAGCTTGTATCTTACTTCTTCATATAATTAAGGAGTGAACAAAAATATCCTCTGTAGTGAGTACAAAATTCCCATTGATATGCTTCTCTTTGCATTTAATCTGTGGAAATCTCATGTGGTCCCATTTAATTTATCAGTCTCATCATAACTAAGCTTTGTGATTTTTGAACAGAAAGTTGATTACCGACAACTCCAACCAACATCACACGGAACCTTTCTTTAAAGACACCGGTATAAGGCGGCATTACTGGGCTTAGTCAGCGGCTAAGGCTATGAGGGGGGAACATGGGACTGTCTAATTAATTGTCTTATATTTTGGTAAAGTCATTGCTCCTTTTTGCCAATTGAGATACATGCTGAATGCGGGCTGAATGCGGAAGGCATTTTGTGGTAATTAACATGAAGACGTCTTTTTATATGCACTACAAAAAAAAATAAAGGAGTTTAATTTACCCACAAAAATCACCCAGATAAATTTTTGTGGGGATTACTCACAAATCTCGCAGAAAATACAATTGTTCGATAGAATCCAATGTTTTTCTAGAAAATACCAATGGATGACCATGAGAATCCTTAAGTAATGTGTCACTGATTTGAATTACCCAACAACAATTTAGCCATCAACTTTGTGACGGTTTTCTGACGAATCACCATTTAGCAATAAATGTTCCAGAAAAAGCCTTTTATTTAGTAGTGACAGTTTCAATGATGTTTTTACAATTTCCTCTTCGACGGTGGTGGTCTTTCCACTTTAGAACCATTTACTTTTGTTCAAGTTGTTTATCTACTTCCTAGTTCTGATCCCCTTAATTTTTCTAGTTGATCAATAATCCACCTAGACCTAGATCATAAAAATTAGTATAGAAGGATTTTGAACTATAGTCTAATATACATACCCATTTTTGTCATGTGAAAAAAGTTTTGTTGGGCTTAATTTAAGAGTAGGCTTTTGCAGGTTCATGAAGTAAACTGAAGAGTGCATCTATCACCATATGAAGATGAATACTTTTTTCTTTTGTTTGTTTGGTAAATAAGATCATGTTGCTAGCTCTAGTGTTTAAGGAATATGGTATGCTATGCCACCCTATCCATATATTAAGCCATACTATTAAGCCATCCGGTTGCAAATTCATGCATCTGAATTACAAGCAAAGAATTTTCTTTTGATATATATATATAAATATATAATGATGGAATTAGAATAATAAGTACTAGAAGGAGAAAACCAAGCTTAAGCATAAGAATTAAAGGCATGATACATCATGGAGCATTTACCTTGGTGGTATTTGACCTCATATCCTAGGTGGCAGCACCATGGAATCCATCGTTTCAAATCCCTCTTTCCCTCTTGCTTCCAAAAAAAGGTACGATACGAAGGAAATTGTGCCAAATCATCAAAGTAGACAACAAAATTGGTCTCCTAACCATTCATTTTCATTATTTATCCAAATGTCATTACGTCCACAAGTTACTCACCTAATTAGAAGGTAAAAAAAAACTATCAATTACAACACTACTAGAAAATTGAGTATTTCCAACGGAAATGTCGTTGAAAATTTTCTACGAATTTTAGAGAGATTATTGACAGAACATAAATTTTCTACAAATTTTTAACGAATCTCCGTTGAAAATCTCTCACAAACATGCATTTTCAACCAAATTTTTCAACCAAATTTTTTTCAACGGAATGTTTTGTCAAAAAAAAATTTGGTTGAAAATGCATTTTGCGAGAAATTTTCAACAGAAATTCGTTGAAATTTTATGTTTTGTCAATAATCCCTATAAAATTCGTAGAAAATTTTCAACAACATTTTCCGTTGAAAATACTCAATTTTTTAGTAGTGCAACGCAGGCCAGGTCGCAATTGCAAACCATGCATACCCTTCGTAAACCGGTTGAATTTGTTTTTTTTTTGTCTTTTAGCTAGGTCTACACAAGTTGCAGACGTGAGACTTGCAGATGTAATAACATTTGGGAAAATGGAAGGGAGGAATGGCTAGGAGACCAATTTGGTTGTTTACATTAGTCATTTGAGGCAATTGTAAAGACATCAAATTATGTGCATGCAAAATAAATAATTGTAAACACATTAAATTGGTCGCTTAGCTGTGAAGGTTTTTGCAGTGAACATAGAAATCAGCACTTCACAAAAGCTCTTTTTTTTACCTACTTTATAAGTACTATAATTAAAGCAGATCTTAAAAAGTACCCTTTTCTGCTATAAATATGCCATAAGCCTATGCTTATTGCCAAAATTAAGCAAGAGGCTTTAAAGTACAACTAAAGGTACTAAGCTACTCCGAAACCCAAACCTGAAAGCTTAATCTTTCTGAGAGGAAAAAAAACAAAGAGAGTAATCAATCTATGGGGAAAAGCAAGCAGCAGAAGAAGCATTCTTTTTCATTTTTCAGCTTCTTCAAATCTAAGAAGGTTCGAGGAGAAGATGCGATGTGGGAAGATTCTTTGAAAGCATACAGGGTTTATCGGAGTGATCAAGACGGAGTTCGTTGGGTGTCTGAGCCTGGGATTGACAGAAAAGCTTCTGCTTTTATTGACAGCCGAACGAGTAGATGGAGCAATCTTGACATTTCTAATTAACATCTATTAATTGGTACGTCCTCATGGGAGTAAATGGATCATATCGATCCAAATTGACGTGTCTTAATTATTCCTTGTAGGAAATTCTGTGCTACATGCTTATTGGAATAGCTAGAAAATAAATATGTAAAAGATTGTGTATGTTGTTTGAGTAAAATATACATCACCATAATTCTATTATGAATTCTTCTATTGTTCACTTCTTTCACGCTAAGAGTATATATATATATATATATATATCTTGATTAAAACTTAATTAAGATGTTCATTGCAAGAATATTAAACTGTTAAGATATATAGTCCGTTTGATTTTTTGACCAAGTGTGGAGCCCTGAAGGTTTAATGAAAGGTTGGTTTTCTATTGCCAAAGCATGGTGACGCCATTGAAGAACGTATGTTTTTACCACGATGATAATAGAACCATTAACAAATCCACGAATAATGATGTTCTAAATAATAAGCAAGGAAAGAAACGTTGTTTATGAATTGGACCAAGAATAGATAAAAAAAATTAAAGGTCGTTTACCATACACAAACCAGTTATGGGCTAATAGGTAAGATTCACCACCTTCAAATAACTTCACGTAAATTCCCGGTCATCAAAATAGCATATTATAGGCGTCACTTCCATGGTAAGCGCTAACCAAGCAAAAACCAAACAAGGGTGACTTCAGGCCACGGGACGTAGAGGTCGCGTCCACTACAACCAGACCACTCATTTCCGACGGCCAAATCCGTATTCTATCGGAGAAAGTGGATTCCATCGGGAAATCCGTCGGTAAAGGTCTGTCGAAAACCAGTAGTAGGAAAATGCTTTTCCGACGACTTTCCGACGGACATTTCCGACGGACATTTCCGACGGGAACAATTACCGACAGAATTTCTAACGGGCCATGCGTACGACGGAATTTCCGTCGGAAACCTTTGCGAACGGCCTTCCGACAGACATCATTTCCGACGGATTTCTGACGGATTTTCCGACGGAGCTTTACCAAGGGATTCTGACGGTTTTTCGACGGATTTCTGACGGATTTTCCGACGGAGCTTTAACAAGGGATTCCGACGGTTTTTCGAATAATTACATTAAAATATTAATACATTTGTGACGGTTTATCCGTCACAAATGGGGGTTTTTTCTAAAAAAAATAAAACAAAATTTCCGTACATTTTTTATGTCTGTCCAGATTTTAACACACCAAATAGCTACAAACGGTTTTTTAACAAACGAAACAAATTTTTAACAAAAGAAACGAAGCAGTTTTGAATCTAAATAATTACATCATAAATTGTGTCTATTATCTTAAAACTACGGAGGAGGGTTAGGCGGATTCTGCATATTGTACGGCGCCATGAAGGCCTCGAACTGCTGCGTCATTGACGTTGGACTCGCAAATCCTCCTCATATTTCCGAAACCACTCCTCTTGTGCGCGGCTTTCTTCTTCTCTCCTTTTCTCTTCTTCCATCGGCTCTTCTTCTCTCTTTTGCCGTTCTTCCGCCCGCTCCTCTTCTCTCTTTCTCCGTTCTTCCGCCAACTCTGCTCTCAAAGACTCTAGCTGAAATGAATTCACATTTGACAAACAACAATGTTAAGCACTAAATAATAAAAACATAATATATGCATGTATTACAACCATATTACACATACCTCCGAAGGCCTGCTTAAACTGGGACGGGCTCGACCGGACACAACCAAGAAATCCGTAAGTTTATTGAAACCGTAAACACGAACCTTTTTCGGGCCTCCAACAGCACGCCCACAACTGTCCCTGTGTCTCCAGAGTAAGGGTGCTCGAATTAACATCAGGGTATTTCTCCTGTGTAGTCCGTCGGAGCGACGTCGACAAACACCAAAACAAACTTGTGTTAACTAATAAAAACTTATAGACATTTCGGCAACATAACAACTGTAATTGGAACATATCCATTACATGTTTTTAAGTAGTAAAATGCAATGGTAACAATTACACCTATCGTTTGCCCAACAACGACAGCCCAAACTAATCAAGGGATAATGGTTATACCAACAAAGATAAGTTTTCCCTAATCCACAAATTCGGTCTTGAAGAATGGATGGAAATGTTTCCTCTAGTTGATAAAAACAAGAGCCAATACAAACAGTTAGATCATAACTATATCAAATTAAATTGGCATAAGCTGACATAAAATTCATCACAAACTGTTTACATATAATGTCGTGTCACATTATAGAATACCCACATATGATCTAATTATATGTGTTTAATTTTTTAAATATAACTTATGAAAAATTAATTAATTTTATAAAATATTTTCGTTAAGCAAATAATACGATTCACTAAAAATTTAAATTTATTAATTTAGGTTTTTTTTTTTATAATTATCAAACTCCTTATTAATTTAAAAAAATATTAAAAACGCTATAACCGTTTATAGTACTCCCAAAAAAATTGGAATTTATCTGCAACATTAAATTCAAATTAAACATATTTGATTACAAATATTTATACACTTTCCTGATTTAGTTTTCAGAATATATTTGTATAAACTAATTTTCATTCACGTTGTCTTCTCTAACTTCATGTTTTGAAGTAAATAATTTTCTCTCCAACTATTCATTTCGAAAATTCTATACTAACCCAACCGAGCACTATCAATCCGACAGGCATGATCTACTCCGTCAAATCCACTAACATTTGGATCTCATGTAAGCACAATATTTTAATATGTGTTAGATACAATACTATTATTATGAAGTTAATGTACTTATATTTTTTGATGTTTTTTTTTTCCAGAATCTATGATTTATCATGTAATATAATTGTTCTACAGAAATGAGAAAGCTATGTACGTATTTGCATTAAATTATTTACAGTTTCTGATTTCACTTATAATAATTTAATTTTGTTTCTTGCAATTGGTAATCACGTATCTAAACGTGAAGTAATTTCTTCAATAAATTTCCCTTCTGATTCAAAAAATGTCGACGAAGTTAAAAATTATATATATCAGCAGAACACCGTTCATCCTTCTTTGACAAATATACTTATAAGAAGTTCAGTGTTTGATATTTCAAATATGAAATCCAGTGTTTTCGTCTATAATTTGATGATATTGACCAAATCAACGTCAATTGAACAAATTTTTGATTTTGTAAAGCTAACATCATGAAGTTACCCACGATCGGCATCACGGCAAATGTAGGATTAGGTAACTCAACAACACATACATGAAATATCTAATGGTTAGTTTTTATTCATAAATTATTGTATAATGATATTATGTTATTACTCCACTATAATTGTGACATCACCTATCTTCGAATATTATATAACGATATCATTTTATAAATATTATTGTAACATTACGTTCCTGGTACGATTTTATTTTATTTTAAATTATCCCGTATGATACACGGGTTATAAACTAGTATATATATATATATATATATTGTTGGTCCCAAAGGAGTCTACAAGAGTTCAAGGATATAGAAACACTATGTAGAAAGGGGGGGGGGGGGGAGGGGTTGAATACAAACACACAAATTTTTAGTTTTTAAATGAGTTTATATTGTAACTAAGATTTTTAGTTTTTAAATGAGTTAATTAGAACAACTAATTAAACCTATTCTATTGTAACTAAGAAATCACACAATTTGATACACAAGAAAATGAGAAAGATAAGAAGATGAGGTTTGAGGAAATAGAAAGTAGCATGCATGAAGATGAAGAATGGATCTTCATCTATTTATACATGTTGCAATTAATGCAAGACAAAAGGTATATACCACGTGTCAAGATTTCATTGGAAGCTTGTGTTTTGTTCAAAAGTAACCATGCTTTTGGCCGCATGTGAACAATACTAAATCAGATTTGATGGGAACATAAAAGACTATCCGTACGTCCTTCTCTGACATAGTATAAGGTTTTGACTTTTGTGCATCGAGGATAAGATCAACATTAATCTTGCTTATAGACTTTACTTGATCGCTGAACTTTGAAACTTCAAGGATGATTTTTCAGAGCATCGCTTTCGCTGAATGTTCTTGTGATGTGATTGTTGTTTTTCAGATCTTCAGAGATAAACTTAAGGTTCCGGATTTTCAGCGAACGCTGAGTGCAATCAGCAAATGTTATTGCTGAATTTGAACTTTACCTTATAAACAGAATTTTCACTAAGTATACAGAGGAATCATATTTAAATTACAGAGAGGAGTTATGATCAACAATCTCCCCTATTTAATTATGATTAAGTAACATAGGAAAATTGCTTGAAATAATTAGTAGGGACTTAAAAATATTAAAGTAAAATTTCTAAGTACTAATCTGTGAGATCTTTTTCAGCTAATCTACTATTATAATTGAATTTCATTTATAAGGATATGAAAACACAATTTTTACAAGTATAGAAGCTTTAAGTACATTCACTGATTTAATTTCAGAGTGAAATATCAGCGAGTGAAGGTTGTTAAAAGAAAATAGAACTCTTATGTTTATTGTCCCTTTTTACTATTTTCAGTGACCTTTTCAGTACACAGATGGAGTAGAGTACTTTATTGAATTTCATTAATTTGTAATTTGAAGAAATACATGGAAATGAAATTACAATATAAAGTAAAGTACAATAACACTGAAGAATGCTATAAAGGAATAGAAACTATAGACTAGTCAGAGAGTATCTCTTGTCTTTTTCATAGCTCATTTAGATATATCTTCGTTTGCCTCAACATTGGCCCAGTATTTGACCAGCAGTGATAGTACATGACTTTGACAAATCTTGAGGGAGCCTTAGTGATCTCTGAGTTTCTGAAGAATCCAAGGAAACCCTCGTTATAGAGAAACACCATACCTGCTTTAGGGTGTGAGATGATGTTACCTTCTTCTAGTTGTAGGCTCTGAGGAAGAGAGATATTGAGCGTTCAGATATCATGGATGTCGAAATGCCCAAGGAGACTTTCGTAGTTGAACTTGGTCTCATACTCATTTTTAGAGGACGAGCTTTCTTCAGCGTTTGATCTTTTTCTTCTTGTTTGCTCAAGGAGAGGGGGAACTTGAACATGTTGTGACATCCTTTGCAGTAGTTGATCCAAGACTCTTTTTACCACTTCTTTGAATTTAGACTTGGAACCCTGAATGGCATCTCTGATTTCCAGCCATTCAGAGTATCCATAGAACTTTAAGAACTTCGTTTCTTCTTTTTCGCACCTCGAATGTCTGTACATTCGTACATATACCTTCAGGCCACTTTTCTTAGAAGCGCGTCCTTCGATAGTAGCACGAGTGATTGTTGAGTCAGACACTCGATAGTTGAATCTTTCAGTGCACCAGCGTAGTTCATTTTCCTTGTGGCTTTTTTATCATTAGTCAGCGCATGTAGAATCTTCTTTTGAGCATTGATAGGATTTACGTTCAGATTTTCTCGTGCTAGCTCCTTTTGTGCCAGAGCTTCAGCGACCCTTTCACCTTTGTCGTTATGTTTCTTGATCGCTTCGTCTCTGAAGGCATCCTCCCTGAGTATTCTTCTTGCCATCTCTAAATCACATCTGTTTGTTTTATCTTTTCATCCCTGATTCGCTGAGCTTCAAGGGCTTGTGCTCTCTCTTCCTTGTATAAGAAGTCGAATTCATCCACTACGTGGATAGGTATGGGTTCTTCTAGTTCAGCAGTGCGAGGCACCTTTATTCTGTTAGCATCTAGTTCCCTGAGGAAATTTATTCCCCTTTGCTCTTCTTCAGGCTCGCATATTGGTTGCTTTGTACACGCCGTCTTGGAATAAGGCCTTCTTCATCTTCAAAGTCAGTTTCAGATATGTACAAGAACTACTCTTCTGATGAAGGTTCCCTCATGAATGTAGAGTCCTTTGGGGGACTGGACTCACTGAGAATGGGGGATGAAGAGAGGGGTTCATCAGATCCAAAATTCGGAGGAGGAAAAAATGGATAGGTTGGGGGTTCAGAGATGGGAGTAAAATGGATAAGAGGAAGAGTTACCTTTGCGGTGGTCTCCCCCTTAGAGTTTGCTGGAGTGGAGTCGAGATCCACCACTTGCTTGCCTCTCCCTGAGGGATCAGACTGTCCTTGAGAAGGAGGTGGTCCGTCCCCCAAAGGATCTCTGAAGACGATTTCAGGCATGAAATTGCCTGGATGACTTTGATGAAAGAACTGATTAACACTTGGAGGAATGTCATCATCATCATCATCATCATCTCCTCCATGATGAGGGATTTCATCATCTTCATCATCATCATCAACATCTTCTTCTTTTTCTTCTTCTTCTTCTTCATCATCAGCGACGAAGGTTTGAGGACCTTCCTGTTGGGGCCCTTGCTGACCGTAGGGAGAAATAAGAGTTCCAGCGGTAGTTTCATTCACCTTTCCTATAATCTCGTCAGCTAGCTCTTTTGCACATCTCTCTCCCTCAGTGTTATCAGGAGGTAGGACGTGCACCATCAATGTACGTACATTTGAGCTGATATCCTTGAGACTCGTAGTGTGTGCAGACTGGTTTTTTGTGTAACATGAGCCAGCGTGCTCCAGTCTGTAGCAGTAAAGGACGGGCCTTTTCAGCGATGCTCTTTAAGAGCAGCATCATATCAGCTTGAGTCTTCTGAGTAGACTCAAGTGCCTTGCCCTGAGCTTCCACGGCCCTTTCCAGCCTTTCGATGGCCTTCCCATTAGCTGAATTGTCATCCTTCACTGTCTGAACGTTAGTGTAGATGTTATTGGTTGTGGCCTTCATTCCTGGTACGCCAGCAACCATTCGAAAGATAAGCTCTGAGGACAGTTGAAGAGTGTCCACCATGGCATTAGTAAGGGCACACTCATTCACCATGAAATAAGTCGCTGGGAAAGAGGGATTAGGAAGGACAATCTTTGGAACGGTCATAGGAAAGGACGGAAGCTGAGTAAAGAACTGCTCTTTCTTGATGTTTCTGAGCTCCTCAGCTTTTGAGGACTGAGGAGATTTCAGCGACGATCCCTTGCTTCCATTGACAGAATTGTCAGCGATCTTTATGGTGGTAGTGGTGGTCGCTGAGGAAGTGCGAAGTGGTGCAATGCCTGATGATAACATAGATAAAGCAGCTAGAAAGAGTTCTGGATTAGATGAAAGGTGAGGTGAAGAAATATTTTTAACCTTGAGAGTATCGTGAGGATTACTCTCAGGGATACCACATTCGACGATAGCGTCTTGTGGATCACTAGCCCGTGTCTTAGATGTTTGTGAGAAACATTCTGAGGTCCTGTGTTACTGGCTTTCCAAAATTCAGATTGTCGAAACAAAACTGAAGTGTAGACAACATGCATTTGAACCTCATCAGAGATAGGGACAACTATCTCTGAATCATGAGTTGATGTGAGGACGAAAGAAGAGATGGTGGAAAAAGAAGAGAGGGCAGAGAATGTATTACCTGATCCAGCTTCAGCGGAGCTGGCTATAACATTCTCGGTGACCGGAGTAGCTGAAAATGGTGGTAGCGTTGATGAAGCGGCAACGGATGTAGAGACCGTTGTCGTGGCAGGGGCTAAGTGTAGCGTTGGTGATACGCCTTTATCAGAGAGGGAAGTCTTTTGAGAGACTCCCTTCTTTTGTTTCTTTGTTGCGGGCTTGTGAGCGATGGTCTTGTGACCATCGGTCGGCTCTTTGCGTCAGAGAGGGGAGGAGGTGTCTTGGATACTCACTGATGGGTTGGTCAGTGAGATGGATACAGGTACTGCCTCACTGATGAGTTGCAGCATGTAGGAGGTGTAGGGAGCATCCCCTGGATGCTCATCAATATCTAGCGAATTGTTGTCGACCATTGGGAAGCTTTTGTTGGCGACCGTTGGGTATTCATCCTTGAAAGCGACTTCCAAGATAGTAGCAAAGAATCTTGGGTAGGGAACGAACTTGTCCCTTTTTGCAGCTTTCACCTTGTTCAACATATCGCTGAAGATATAATCAGCGTAGTTGAGTTTGTAGTTGGTGCAGAGAGCAAAACCCAGATCTTGAAAGTGTTTGCTAGCCTGATCTTGGGAGCCAGTCTTGGAACCCAGGCATTGAATCACGTGGGTGAAGATATATTGCCATCTAGCAGATAGCTGTTTCTTCTCCATCTTGGAACCAACAGACTTCTCAGCAGGATTTTGTGTAGCCGATAGAATCCAAGAAGTCTGCAATTTGCTCCTTGGTGGGCTCAGGGTTCCATTGCTGATTCTTGCCTCTAGCAGGGAGGCGGAGAGCGTTCCTTAGGAAACCAGCAGTGAAGGCGAAGTCGTCGTGAGTAGGGATTTGGAATCCAATAGCAGAGAGTTTGGTTCCCTTTTCAGTGGTGAGAGTCGTGTAATGGGCAGTGTACCAGAGAGCCTGTAGGTGAGAAATGATGCCAATGGGGTTGTGAACAAAGGCGTACATCAGCAGGCAAGCCTTGATGAACGTGGCACCATCTTTGAATTATGGCTTTTCAGCAGGGATATCCACAAGAGCCAAGTAGTTGCACGACTTGAAGGTTGCTTGTTTTAGAGAGAAGGTGCAGGCAGGTCCTCGCTCAAGGATAACTTGGACAGATGCATCAGCTTGAGGGTTCTTGCTTGAAGAGGCCATTTTTGTTTCAAAGATAGGAACACCAAAGAGAAAGATCATGGTTTAATACAAAATGTATAAACCAGAGTATGTTTTGGTACGAAGAATACCAAATGTAAAGAAACAAAACAAGTGTTTTGATGAACAAAGATCAAAATACTTGTTATTTGGTAGATTAACACAAATTTTGAACAGATTTTAGTAGGTTTAGAGAAAAACTTTTTTGATTAAAGATACCAAAAATGGTCTTCTGTTCAAAGAAGGAACTTAGAACATGTTTTTTTAAAGGTTTTAACACATTTATTTTAGATTAAAGCAGAAGATCTTTATAACGAGAAGTTATAAAGGATTTAGAGATGTAATAAACAACATTGTAGTTGTTTTTAATAAAGAATAAATGGTTAGATCAAACCTTAAAAGTGAAAAACTAAGCAAAACGCACAAGTGCGTGTTCTTGGTGTTCTTGGAGAAACTTGAAGATTCGAAGGAAGTTCTTGCTTTTTGAAATGAAGAGCGCGTAAAGAATTGAATGAATAAGAAAGTTGCTTAAATATCAAGAGGAGAGGGAAAGAGAGTTAAACGACGGTTTTAGGTTTTTGAAAGGTAATGATGACCTAGCGCACGTTCCTAGAAAAAGATAAGAAAGGAAACGTCGTGGTCCGTTGTGTGTCAGAAAAAGGTTTGACGTGTCATCTTCTCATTTGAAAATTTGAATAAGATTATCATTTAAATAAATGTTAATCATTTTCTTTAAATTTTTCATCAATAGACAATAAAGGATTGTTAGTGATGGGTTTTATCTTTTGAGATTTATTCTCTGAATATGAAGACACTCAGAGAATGTAAGGATTTAGAAGTCATACCTGAGTGAGATAAATTAAATATCGCTGAGTCAGAGTTCAGAGAATGGAAAATTGAAGGCTTAATTTATATGTCACTGAATATTTGTTGATCGCTGAATAGAATTTATTCAGCGTTTAACATACCAAGTTCACTGATAAGTAGTTTGAATCTAGTCTCATCAAGAGGCTTGGTGAAAAGATCAGCGAGTTGATATTCAGTTGGTACAAAATGAAGTTCAACTTCACCATTCATCACATGATCTCTGATAAAGTGATATCGGATCTCAATGTGCTTGGTTTTGGAATGAAGTACAGGATTATTTGCAATAGCAATAGCACTGGTGCTATCACAATAGATAGGGATTTTAGAAATTTTAAGATCGTAGTCTCTTAGTTGATTTCTCATCCAAAGGATTTGAGCACAACCGCTGCCAATGGCTACGTGCTCAGCTTCAGCGGTAAATGTGGACAAAGAGTTCTGCTTTTTGCTTGTCCAACTTATCAACTTACCACCTAATAGCTGACATCCATCAGTGGTGCTCTTCCTATCTATCTTGCAACCTGTGAAATCACTATCAGGGTAACCAATTAGATCGAACCCTGAGTCTTTGGGATACCAAAGACCAAGATTAGGAGTTCCCTTCAGATATTTGAAAATTCGCTTTACAGCGATTAGGTGAGATTCCTTTGGTTCAGCTTGATATCGAGCACAGAGACAGGTAGAATACATGATGTCGGATCTACTCGTTGTAATATATAGCAGAGATCCAATCATCCCACGATAGGCAGTGACATTGATAGGTTTCCCATTTGGGTCTTTATTCAAAGTCAGAGGAGGTGTCATAGGGGTCTTCGTCGCTGAGCATTGAGTTATATCAAACTTGTTCAGCATGTGCTTAACATATTTACTTTGACAAATAAAGATTCATTTGTCAGATTGCTTAATCTGCAAACCTAGAAAATAGGTTAGTTCACCCATCATACTCATTTTGTATTCTTTCTTCATTCTATTTGCAAAACAAGTGCATAATTTTAGTCTTATGAAACCAAATATAATATCATCAACATATATTTGAGCAAGAATAGTATGACCTTTATATTTTCTTAAAAATAGAGTTTGATCAATTTTTCCACGAACAAATTTTTCTTTAAGAAGATACTTAGAAAGGGTATCATACCAAGCTCTGGGAGCTTGTTTTAACCCGTAAAGAGCTTTTTGAAATTTGAAAACATAACCAGGATGTTTAGGGTCAGTGAAACTAGGGGGCTGTTCAACATAAACTACCTCATTGAGTTTACCATTTAGAAAAGCACACTTTACATCCATTTGAAAAACTTTGAAGTCTTTATGGGCAGCGTAAGCTAAGAAAAGTCTTATGGCTTCTAATCTAGCAACAGGAGCAAAGGTCTCATTATAGTCAATACCTTCTTCGTGTCTATATCCCTGAGCAACAAGTCTAGCCTTGTTACGGATAACAGTGCCATTCTCATCTAGTTTATTTCGAAAGACCCTTTTGGTTCCAATAACTGTTTTACCAGATGGACGAGGAAATAGATTCCAAACTTTGTTTGTACGAAACTCAGTTAGTTCTTCTTGCATGGCAGAGACCCAACTTGGGTCAGAGATAGATTGATCTATCTTCTTAGGTTCAGAGAGAGAAATAAAATTAACATAGAGACAGATATTACATGTTCTGACACCTGCATCAGGATCACCAATAACTTTATCTATTGAATGATCTTTAGACCATCGCTGAGCTGGTGGTTGAGGAGGTTGATCAACACGGGATTTAGCGACTTATTCTTGTTTAGG
This sequence comes from Silybum marianum, assembly GCA_036898165.1. Lineage (NCBI taxonomy): Eukaryota > Viridiplantae > Streptophyta > Magnoliopsida > Asterales > Asteraceae > Silybum > Silybum marianum. The sequence continues at coordinate 16,437,118 of CM072528.1, forward strand.
GATGACGTTGGTTGTTTCAGCAACATGTACTTTAGCATTCATTATCAACTCTGGAGCTATCTTAGAGGTTTGATCAGCAGATGATGAAGCTTGGTTATTCACTGAAGAATTACCGAATGATGTATCAAAGGGAGGAATCTGATTGAGAGGAGTGATATCAACCCTTAATGATGATGGATCGTTGCTTGTGGTAGGAAAGAGATAGGGATCCCATCATCATTATTTTCAACATTTGGTTGATTACTGAAATAAGTTTCAGGTTCCCCATAGTGAGATTTCATCCATTTATTCAATTCCTCATCTTCTTCAGGGAAATGAATAAAATTAGTTGGACGAGATTCATCAAAGTTGACGTGCATGGATTCTTCAACGTGTTGTCTTCTTTTGTTGAAGATTCTGAAAGACTTAGATACAGAAGAGTATCCAAGAAATATCCCATCGTCCGCTTTTGGATCAAATTTACCCAAATGATTTCTCATTCCAAATGTAACATCTACATCCAAAGATGTGTAGGTATTTTAGAGTAGGTCTTCTTCCATGAAATAATTCATAGGAAGTCTTCTAGAATCGCTTTACTATCAGGGATCGATTCTGATTAAAGCATGTCGTGTTTACTGCTTCAGCTCAGAATTGAGTAGGTAGATGCGATTCGATGAGCATTGAGCGAGCTGCTTCAATGATCGTTCGATTTCTTCTTTCAGCAACACCGTTTTGCTGAGGAGTTCTCATTGATGAAAAATTATGAGTGATTCCCTTTTCTTCAAAGAAGTTAATCAAGGTACTGTTTTTAAATTCAGTGCCCTGATCACTTCTCATGGAGCGAACAGTAAGATTGTTCAGGACTTCCATTCTTTTAATAAAATAGATAATTACATCAGATGTGTCACTTTTGGATCGAAGAAAGAATACCTATGTATATCTGGAATATTCATCAACTATCACAAGAGTCTACTTCTTTCCAGACAGGGATTGAACATTGACAGGTCCAAATAGATCCATATGAAGTTGTTGAAGAGGAGAAGTCACTAAGGAGACTTGTTTGGATTTGAAAGAGGATTTTGTCAGTTTTCCCTTCTCACACGTTGAACAAAGAGATTCCTTTGTAAAGGTATGTTTAGGGAGATCCCTGACAAGTTCTTTTTGAGATAATTCATTGATCATCTTAAAGTTCAGATGAGAGAGTCTATTGTGCCATAACCAGTTGATATCAGAGGAGACTCTGGAGATGAAACACATATTCTCAGAGTGAGAACTATTAATATTAATGACACACACATTTTCTAATCTTTTGCCTGTTAAGGCAAGTTTGTCATTAATATCAATGACAACACATCTATTCTTTAAGAATAAGACTTTGAAGTCTTTGTCACACAGCTGAGTAACGCTCAATAAATTGTGCTTTAGTCCTTCATCATAAGCGACTCGACTGAATGAACTTGCTCGATTGGATTGAATTCCATAAACTTTGGTGTATCCTTTGCCATTTCCACCGAAGATCACTGAGGGACCAATTTCTTCCTTGTATTCAGAGAGCAGAGATTTTCTGCAGTCATGTGCCTTGAGCATCCACTATCGAGATACCAGATAACTTTAGCACTCTGTATACAACAAAAAGATTAATTTTTCATAGGTACCCATATTACTATGGGTCCTGCTGAGTTAGTGGAAGGAGTGGAATATGAGCTACTAGCTGAAGTATTTTCTTCAGTGGTTATCTTCACCTTAGAAGTTTTACCAATGGATTTCGTTCTCGCTGATTTATCAGCTTAAGCTACTTTCTTACCATGAGCTAATTTTTCAGCTTTAGTAGCATTAGGACATTTGCTTGCAATGTGGGTAGACGCACCATAGTGATAGCATTTCCTAAATCTGAAAACGGGTTTGGAATTGAAGGAATTCAGAGAGCAGGTAGAAGCATTTTCAGGACCAGAACCAAGAATTCCTTTGTCTAGTTTCCTTGGGGGAATAACAATTTTCTCAAGGACAGGAGTGAGGTCAATCTTAATTCTGGGAGTAGATCTCTGAATAAATCCAGGGATCTTTTTTCCAGTTTTAGGATGACTCATTGAAGGGATAGAGGAGTTCTTCTTCTGTTTCTAAAAATTCTTGATTGTAGGAACATGGTCAAGGAACTTGTCCTTGATCATTTTCTTAGAATCATTAGATTTTGAGATAGGCAGCTTCTCATTGATATAAGGTTTCTGAGAAGAAGGATCAGAGATTGAAGAAACAAACATTCCGAATTTTAACATGGAACAATCATTCTCTGATTCTTCTTGGTCAGGGTTATATACTAAAACACTTTTGACCTTCATAGGGATCTGGGCATTGATGATCTCGCTGAATTTGTCAGAAGCCTTGCACCATCCTTCAATGGTAGCCTTTTCAGCCTTGAGATCAGCGATAGCCTTTTCCCTTTCAGTGATTGTTTGTTGTCTTTCAATGGTTATAGTTTGATTTACAAAGACTTGTTCCTTAAGAGTTTCTTCAATCTTTGTAAGTTCTTTGATATTTAGATGGAAATTTTTCAGTTGTCCTAATAGATCAATATTGATTTGTTCAGCTTTGATCTTTCCATTTAAAGCATTGTAAAAATCAACAGTCATAGAATCGAGAGCCGACAAGTTATCACCTTCAGATATAGAAAGGTTAGTAGAGATATTTACCTGAGTCAAAGGAGACTCTAAGGATGATGTTTCAGAAGATTTTTCAGCTTCCTCGATTCTAGCCATTAGGCAGAGGAAGGCAAGATCTTTTTCATCAGAACCTGATTCGTCAGAGGTTTTGGCCCAATCGTCTTCATGATCCCAATCAACTTCCTCAGCAACTAGACCTTTGCCTTTTTGCTGGTTCTTTTTCAGATCTCTCTATTTATTTTTTAACTTAGAATATTTCTCCTTTTAATCAGAGTTCTAAGAGGTAGTGGGTGCAACTACTTTCTTAGATTTGCACTCACTCGCAAAGTGACCCTTTCGCTGACAGTTATAGCATATAGCAGATGCTTTTTCAGCATAAAGAGTCTTTGACTTGTCAGAGTTAGTGATAGCCGGAGTTTTTCGAAAGTTACTCTTTCTAGCAAATCTTCTACAATTGTTTGTGAGAAGAGCTAGAGAATTATCAAACTCAGAGATGTCAACATCAGTGAGTTCTTCTGAATCAGTTTGATTTAGTTCAGTGATAGAAGTAATAGAGGAAGAAACTTGTTTTGAAGGATCTGCCTCTGAAGTCACTAGTGCCAAAGAAGTACTTTTGACACTCTTGATATCATTAATGAGGTTTTTCCTTAAAGCTTGAGATTGCTCTTCATTTAGGAGCATTCCATATAATGCACTTAGAGAGAGTGTTTCAAGATTCTTTGACAATTTTAGACATGTAGTGTACACTCTCCATTGTTCAGGTAGTGCCTCCATGAACTTTGTCAGTATTTCAGCATTAGAATATTCTCTGTTAACAGTTTTCATGTCAATCAAAAGACAATTAAATCTTTGGTGAACTTGAGAAAGGGTTTCACCTTTTAAATGCATAAAGCTCTCATATTGTCTTACCAGATTTATACATTTAGTGATTTGAACTTCATCAGTTCCTTCATATTGAATACATAGAGTATCCCACATGGCTTTAGATGCTCTCATCTTCATCACAGAGTGATAGACTTCATCTGGTAAAGACATTGCTATTATGGATCTAGCTTTAGCATCTATAGCTACTTCCTTTTTGTCATCTTCACTCCATCGATCTGGAGTTTTGACGAGTTCTTCTCTCAGCTGGAGTGGTTGCAATGGCAGGAACTGCAGGGACCAGGGCTGTAGGAATGAATGGTCCATTCTCTAGTGTTAGAAATTAAAGTATGAGTCAAAGAAGAGATGTCTACAAAAGTCAACACACTCTTCTTGTTATAACTAATTGTTGTTAGACGCTCCCTTTTAGACACATGGCACTTTGTAATTGGCTAGCATTTTGACTTTCTGTTTTTGTATCTGTATAAATAGCATTATATTGTGTTTGTAAAAGTTGTCGATCAATACATTTACATTTTGAAGAATACTGTGCGTAATTCATAACTTTGTCTACTTTGATTCAAAGTTATCATTTCATAATCTTTGTTCTTCATTCTGTTTACTGTTCTATTGATTTAAATTGTTAATTGATCTGCTTCCGCATTTCACTTTGATTCAATACTCTCAATTAACAATCGGTTTAAAGGAATCTGGAACCAACAATTGGTATCAGAGCTTTCTAATCAATCTATTGATTATTAGATCTCTTCCATTGAAGAAATTTCTTTCGATCGAACAGTATTTTCTCAGATTCAAAATTTGTTTATTAATCCACTCTGTTTTACGAGATTTTGTTAAATCGTTAACAATCTTCTCTTAAATTGAGTCATTCATTTTGTAATCAAGAAACGGTGATATTATCGACCTGTTCTTCTATCAAATTGAGATTTAATTGTTCTAAATTTCTTTCAAATCTTCAAATTTTCTCTTCTATCCTACTCAAATGGCAAATTCGAGCTTGAATGCTGTTTATACGTCTGGGTCCCTGACTAAACCTCCAACTCTTGTACGTGATGAATACCCACAATGGAAGATTCGAATGGTTAACTTCTATGAGGGATTGGATGCTGAGTTATATCCAATTATTCAAAACGGTCCGTTTGTTCCCACCACTACTATTCCCGTAATTCCGGCCACCGCAAATACGGATGAGGTACCGGCAAAGGCGGTTCGAAGTCAAGGAATAACCGGACCGATGAAGAAAAGGCTAAGGTGGAATTAGCTAAGAAAGCTAAGTCTCTGTTGATAATGGCCATTCCAAATGAGATTTTTCAATCTCTGGACTCATGTGACACGTAAAGATTTATGGGATCAATGGAGAATCTCTTAGAAGGTGGTGCGAAAATGAAAAAGAACGAGAAGAGCCCAAGCTCTAAATGAATATAATAGTTTTCAAGCGGTGATGAATCTCTGGAACAAACATTTCATCGATTCAACAATCTGATTAATCTCTGCAAGAGATGTGACATTGTTAGATCAAAGGAAGACAACAATGTTCTATTTCTCAAAAGGTTAAACCCTGAATGGTCAAATCTATCCATGTCACTACAAGCCAATCAGGACCTTGAACAATGGTCGCTGCATGATGTATTCGGTACACTGCAAGCTCATGAAAAAGAAGTTGTTCAGAAAAGAACAAACATCGGAGGTCCTCTGGCTTTGATATCAGAAACAAAAGGAATCAGAAGACGAAGTGATGACAGGAAGAAATCGAAGGCCTTCATATCAGAGACTGCTCCAGAAGATGACTCTGAATCAGATGATGAAATTAAAGCGTTTGCTGACTCTCTGGCTTTAATAACCAAGCAATTTACTAATCGTTTTGGAAATAGGTCTTTGAAAGGAAATAAACGATTTGATCGTCCCTATGTTCCTAAACAAGAAGTACGAGAGAGTAGAGAAAACGAGAAGAAGAGAAGAAAGAAGAAGAATTAAAAAGGAAGAAAGATGTCTCTACGGATGTGGCAAGCCGGACATTACTCGAGAGATTGCGCAGAGGAGCTCGGAAAAGGATAAGACTTATTACAAAAACAAATATAAGTACAATGTCACTGAAAGAGCACACTTTGCAGAAAAAGAAAACTGGGTGAAAGATGAATCCAGCGGTGATGAAGCCATGTTCTGTGGAATGGCAAACACAAACGAATCAGAGGATCAACCCTCTGAGTCACCGGTTAGTAATTTCTCTGGATCATCTGAGCTTGAACAAACGATTGTGATGTTATCAAACAATTTTGAGGAACTAAAACTCGAAACTCACAATCGAAAAGAAATTACGAAAAAGTACCGAGAAAACTCTTTCTACAATCAAAAGGGAAAGAGATATTTTCAAAAGAGAAATGGATTTACTTACAGGAGAAAAACTCGAATTAAATACTGCAAAGGAAACGATTTCCATGAGTTTAAAACTTTCTGAAGAAAAACTTAAAAAGGAAATTTTGAATCTCAATAAACTTCTGGAAGGAAAAGAGAAAGAAATCAGAGACAAAGAGAGTGATAGACTCAACTCTGTAGCACTTAAAAACTATTTTCAGAAAGAGAGAGAATTTTTACACATTGAACTTCAACAGAAAAAGCTACAGATTATAACATATCTGGATGCACAGAAGGTTCATGACAAAATTAACACACAAGTAGGAAGATCTGGACTTGGTTTCGAGGACCTAGATCCCTACACGTGTAAGAAAAGGTCAGATCTGAAATCTGTTTTTTGTGTTGGACAAATACAGAAGCCAAAGTTTCCAATTTTGTATGAAAAATCTATTTTTAAAAAATCTAGATATGAAAACCATCATAAAAAAGCAAACTTAAATTCGAAAATATTGAATATTGTTGTAAAACAAATGTTGATCTAAATAAAGTTCAGAAGAAAGATGATATTTTCAATTTTGGTTCAAATAAACATACAATTTTGAATCCAGAGGCAGATATTTTTGTTCCAAGTCAGGCAGAGGAAGATCTACGACTTATGTTTGAAAACGATATTCTCTCTACTCTGGATAAGTGTTTTAGAAATGAAACTCTTTGTGAGAATCATCCAGAGATCTCTCCCTGTTCATTTGAAGATTTACATCTTTCTGAAACTCAAGAAAGCTTGGCTGAGATTACGTATCCATGGGAGAATGACAATAATGATGAAGAATTTTTTGATAACTCTGAAAATTACCTTTCAAATTTAGAAATTAATTCTTTTAAATCATCAAAAGTTATCACAAATAATTCAGAAATTATTGATAAAAAGGATGATTATTTGTATACTGATAAATCTCAAGAAATCAGAGCTTCTGATAGAGATTGTGCTAAACTTTCAAGTGGTATACCTATTCTTCCTGTTTCTGTTCCAGAACCGAGAAAATCAGTATCTATACATCCATACTTCTTAGATATGTGTCTCAAAGCCAAAACATGTCTTGAACTTGAGAAAGAGGCAGAACTCAAAAACAAAGTGCAAAATCAAAAGATTTTAAACTCTACTCTTCCGAAGTTTACTAATATTCAAAAAGGCAAATGGAAATCCTCTAATTCTTATGTTCCTTTTTCAGTAAATAACAGAGCTTCTGCAAAAGTAGATCAGAGGAAGAACACAGAGAAGAAAAAGCCAGAACTAAAACAAAAGTCTAGTCTAGATAGGTTCTCTAGAACAACTGATACTAGAAAAGACTTTAGAAAGAATAATTGTAATTACCATTCTCGCAATGAAAATTCAATTCAATCTTCTATGTTTCGCCTTTTCTGAATGTTTTTCACTGTTCTTAAAGTTAAAACAATTTTTCTCGCAAACCTCTGATCATTCCAATTCACAGTATGTTTGTCACAAAAAGAATAAAACTCAAAAAAACCAAAAACCAAAAATAAAGTCTTTACCTTCTGTTAAATCAAAAAACGAGCATACTCCAAAAGCTAACATAAAAGGACCCATTATGCGATGGGTACCTAAGAAATTCTGATTTTTGATTGCAGAAACAGCGTGTGCATATCTGGTATCTTGACTCTGGATGCTCGAGGCACATGACTGGATCCCAAAATTTACTATCCCAATTCAAGGACAAATCAGGTGGAGTAGTAACTTTTGGTGATAATGGTAAGGGTCAAATAAAAGGCTACGGTACTCTACAAGAAGGTAATATCACCTTATCAAAGGTAGCTCATGTTTCTGGCTTGAAACATAACCTCCTTAGTGTAAGTCAACTTTGTGATTCTAAAATACTAGTAGTATTTGATGAAAAACATTGTTATTTATTCTCTAAGGCAGGTGAAGAACTTTGGAGAGCAGACAGGAAAGGTAACTTGTATATGATGAATTTTATCTCTAAGGATGGTAAGGAAACTTTATGTCTCATCTCCAAAAAGAGTGAAGTTGCGTGGCTCTGGCATCATAAAATGTCTCACTTAAATTTTAATAATCTTGAGATGCTTGTTAAAAACAAACCGGTATCCGGACTTCCGTATATTCATTTTCAAAAAGATCACCTCTCGCCCGCATGTGAAATGGGCAAAATTAAACGAGCATCTCATAAAACAAAAAGTGATCATTCTTGTACTAGACCTCTCGCAATTATTACATGTGGATCTCTGTGGTCCAATTGCAATTCAGAGTCTATCTGGTAAAAAGTATATTCTGGTACTAATTGATGAATTTTCCAGATATACTTGGCTTGCTTTCGTTCGTCAAAAGTCAGAAGTCCCAGTGGTACTACAGAATATGATGACCGTAATTCAAGTTCTTCTACATCGAAGATTCGGCGGCTTCGAAGTGATAATGGTACAGAATTCAAGAACGCCAAGCTTGAATCGTATCTTGTTGAACAAGGAATTACTTAAAACTTCTCTGCTGTTCGCACTCCACAACAAAACGGTGTAGTTGAACGTCGCAACAGAACCTTGGTTGAAGCAGCCAGAACGATGCTCGCAGCTTCTGGTCTCCCAATTCACTTCTGGGCCGAAGCTGTTGCTACTGCTTGTTTCACTCAAAACCGTTCAATTATTGTCAAGAGGCATCTCAAAACCTCTTATGAGCTGATTAATAAAAGAAAACCATCTCGTAAAAATTTTTCATATCTTTGGTTGCGGTATGTTTTATCTTAAACGACAGAGATAATCTTGGCAAATTTGATCCGAAGTCCGATGAAGCTAAATTTTTAGGCTACTCGTTAAATTCAAGAGCTTTCCGAGTTTTTAACTTACGAACAAAAACTGTTATGGAAAGCATCAACATTGACTTCGATGATAACACCCAACCGACTTCCGAACACTCTACTTCGAACTCAAGCTTAATATCGTTACTTCGACTATCTTTCGGGTTCCGCAGAATCCGAGATTGATGCTATTTTTCAAGATTTTACGGGCGACGAAGTTGTGTCGAAGCTATGTCACCTCCACATTTGCGGATACCGTATATTCTCCAAGCCTCGGGCATTACTCTCTACGGTCCTCGCTTCTTCCGTTTCATCCGTCACGTCTATTTGTCCGAAGTTCCCACTACTCCTACATCTCGCGATCAAGAAGCTACTGCTCCATCATCCGAGGGGGAGACACAAGGACAGTGACAAAACGGATACCGGAAGGACATACGAGAAGAAAATAAAGAAGATTTTGTGTTTCCGGATGAAATCATTTCGTCAAATAAAACAACCCAATCAATTTCTCAACCCGTAATGACGAAATGGACTAAATCTCACACACCGGATCTTATAATTGGTAGTCCTTCCGAGGGGTCGTAACACGATCTGCTACTGCAAATGAAGCATTCTTTGTTAATTTTCTTAGTATGATCGAACCTAAACGTGTACATGAAGCCTTAGTTGAACCAAGCCGGGTGGATGCTATGCGGGAAGAACTACTTCAATTCGAAAGAAATAAAGTTTGGCGTCTTGTTCCTTTACCAAAAGGCAAAGTTGCTATTGGCACAAAATGGGTATTTAGGAACAAAAAGGATGAAGATGGAATTGTTGTCAGAAATAAAGCTCGTTTGGTGGCTAAAGGTTACTGTCAAGAGGAAGGTATCGATTATGATGAAACCTTTGCTCCCGTTGCAAGACTAGAAGCAATAAGATTATTCTTGGCTTTCTCTCGCATACAAAAACTTCAAAGTCTACCAAATGGATGTTAAATGTGCATTTCTTAATGGATGTCTAAAAGAAGAAGTGTATGTTGAACAACCTGATGGTTTCAAAGATGCAAGATATCCATAATATGTTTATCTTCTTGACAAAGCTTTGTATGGTCTAAAGCAAGCCCCAAGAGCCTGGTATGAACGACTATCGAAATTTCTGATCAGCAAAAGATATGAAAAAGGTAAAATCGATACAACTCGTTCATCAAAAGAGGCAAAGGTATGTTAACTATAGTTCAAATTTACGTGGATGACATAATATTTGGTTCTACTCATCAAACGAAGTTGATTTGTTTTCTAAGTTGATGGAACCGAATTTGAAATGAGTATGATGGGAGAATTAACTTTCTTCCTAGGACTTCAAGTTAAACAAAGCACCTACGGTATCTTTATAAATCAGGCAAAATCTGTTTCTGACATGCTTAAAAAGTTTCATCTTCAAAACTCATCATCCATGAAAACACGTATCTCTCCGGTATGAAATTAGGACTCGACTCCTCCGGTAAATACGTTGATATTACCACTACGGAGGAATGATTGGTTCTCTTTTATATTTAACAAGTAGACACGATATTATGTTTGCCACTTGTCTTTGTGCTCGTTATCAAGCCAATCCTAAAGAGTCTCATTTGTCTTTGTAAAAAGAATTTTTAGGTACTTAAAAGGTTCACCATCGTTGGGCCTTTGGTATCCTAAAAATTCTGGATTTGATTTAATGGCGTATACGATTCTCGATCATGCGGGTTGTAAGCTTGACGTAAAAGTACATCGGGTATTTGTCAACTTACGGGAAATCGACTTATAAGTTGGACATCCAAGAAACAAAACTGCGTATCCACATCTACAACAGAAGCTGAATATGTTGCTGCTGCTAGTTGTTGTTCACAAGTTATTTGGATGAAGACCCAACTCAGAGATTATGGTCTGATATACGATAAGATTCCCATCCTCTCGTGATTACGAAAGTGCTATCGCCATTACGTAAAATCCAGTCAAAGCATTCCAAAACAAAGCATATCGATGTCGTGTATCATTTCATCAAGGATCATGTCGAAAAGGGTACAATCGAAATGTATTTTGTTTCTACTGATTATCAACTTGCTGATATTTTCACAAAAGCTCTTGATGAGAGACGTTTTAACTTCTTAATTAGCAAGTTGGGAATGCTTAATATGTAACAATGATTTCTTCAAAAGCATCCAGAAGCCTCTGAACTATTCTGACGATACTTCAGAAGTCATCAGAAGTCTCTGATGCTTTCTGAACTCTTCAGAACACTTCAGAAGCCTCTGAGTTACTCTGATTTTCTGTTTCATAATAATATTTTTCTTTCAAGAGAAATCATAAAGTGCAGATTGAGAAACGAGGTAAAGAAGCTACTACAGGGGGAGTTTACCATTCAAGGGGGAGTTTCACAATGCAGAAGATATTCGTCTAAGTCTAACTCTGGTTAGTTGTCTTCTGATTTACTATTTCACTTAAATTTTATTTGAATCTATCTGCTCTGAGTTTCTCTTGCCGCCAAGATCTCTTAGACTTTTGATTCATTTCAAATTTTTTAAATATAAATCAAGTCGACATGTTTTTCAACTAAATTTTCTATAAATTGATATTTCTTATAATTTCCATTAAATATATAAATTCAATCAACTCTTGCCTCCAAGGTTGTTTAAATCTATATGTTTAATGCAAATTCTTCTTTATTATTCTTTTATAGAAACTAAACTCTCATGTGATTTTTGTTTTCACTTGACTGATTTTTAAACTTAAATAAATAAAATTAAGATTAAAATCTGTGTTTATTCAATTAATTCAAAATTAATTGATTAATTAAACAGATTTTTTTATTACTTTTGTTTATTTCTTCTTTTAAGAAAAACAACCTCTGCTACTAAATCATCATCATACATGTGTCTCGTCGTACACGTGTCCCCAATCGAAACACTGCATGTGTATACCCGCGTGCTTACATCAGCTCAAATGAACCGTTTTTTTTCTCCCCAAACTTAATAACCCCTTCCCATTCTACGCTTTCTCTCTCACATAAAACCCCCAATTTCAACCTTCATCTTCTTCCTCGCAAAAATTCCCTAAATCAGTGTTCATTCTCTTTGCAAAGACAAAGTTTTCTATTGTCAAGCATTCGAAATTTCAAAATGGCTTCCAACTGTACCCGTCCTTCCAACAATGATGAAGAAAGAATCATCGATTCAACTGCGGATAGTACTCCCATTGTGAAACTGCCATTGAAGGCGAACAATGTGCAGGTACTGCTCAACCCTAACACTTATCAACCGTAATTTCGCATCATGATCGAGTTTCTACAACAACACCGAGTTGAATCGAGCCCTAACCCTAACCAACCCAAACATCCCTGAAATCTATGTCCAAGAACTGTGGCTAACAATGATCATCGAAACTGATGAAACACTCGCCGGTTCTTTCACCCATCCTGAACAAGTGGAAATTGCTGTTCAAATCCCCATCACCAAAAGAAAACTTGCCAAATATTTCCATCTTCCCCTTTCTGTGATCGAAGTGGATGGGCAAACCATTCCCAATCCTGCCCTAGAAGAAAACCCTTCCACAGAAGCCCTCCTAGCCTTCATAAATCTTCGGGTTACAATGAACCTCTTACAAGGTCGTCCGAATTCAAGAGGAAGAAGTTGCCCCCAATGTGGAATCTACTCGTCTCCATTCTCAACAAGAGCCTAACCTCGCAAAATAGGTTCTCCGGATCGTGCTAGCCGAAACATTCCGACTATAATGTATGGGATGTTCTTCAATCGACCCTTGGACTATGCAAGTCTCATCTTCCAAGAGATCAAAGCAAACCGTGCACACTAAGGTGATCCATCGCAGTCGTGAAAGCCACTACCAAGACTCATGTTCCCAAGATTTCTATCTCTCATCATTCATCCCGCAATTGGGGCAATCGAAGCTCCCCGATTCGGCCATTCCGCAAAATTGCATCAATGAGCTCCCATAGATCAACCATCGACAAGATCGGCTACTTCCGCACCCGCAGAATTATCCAGGTACATGCTAAACCTAATCCCATCTAGCTCTTCTAATCTCCAAATCTATAGAAGCTCTATGGTTTTCTCGTAACAGTAGAATTCCTACCCCGCAGCACTTAGAGCCAGTGTAGGTGGTCGTGGGTCCGGTGAGCATGAGCTTGAGAAAAATAGGAGTGAACATCCGAGTGCTTCTACCCATGCCGACCTTCTATTAAATGAAGGTACGTAAGATGTCCTCGCAGACACATATGAGTGTTCCTCTCCTATTCCCCAAAGGGCAACCACAACTTCGAGGTTGATGTCACCACGTCTCCACTCATTGACTTAGAACAGGCCGTTCAAACCACCAAGAAACCACCGTTCGGAGGATACTTCTTCTTCGAATCAAATTCATCCGGGGAAAGCACCTCCACTTCATCATCCTCCCAAAAGGATGATGATGATAATATAAGAGTTCATACGCCCCGAACTCGCCACTTTCTTCACCACATGTTCATGTCTCCGTGATCGACATACCAATACGCACAGAGGATGAGTCCACATCCTCTCCTAGGATAGATGCTAATGAATTCCCATCGAGGGGTTACGGCCTAGGAATGCACCTCTTACCGGAGTGTTTACACTTCACCAAGGTAAGCATATCGTTCTTCGGCACCTCATCCTCTCGATGATGAGGATAATGTTGAAACGGTCGAACAACCGAAGAGGAGCTCGTGAATAACGACCCTCAAGGATCGGGTTGGAAGTCCTTCTACACTCAACGTCAAAACAGTGTAGAAGGCCCCTCCGAACGCGAGGGTAAAGGGGCTCCATGTGTTGGAGATGCACCGGTTACATCTTTTGATTTAGTCACAAATGCGGCGTTCTTGGCATTTGCCGATCAAATTCGGTAGATCCGTGGAAGATCTAAAATTATCCGTGACCACTAACAACTCTCTTCTTCGAGCCTTCAATTTAAAATTGAAAGTCGAACTCTCTCTTAGCGGATCTTCGGCGCCAAATGAGTACCTCTCAAGAAGATCGAAGGCCTATTTTTTGAACAATTTTTGCTATTGAATAATGGTCTTCAAGCAAATGCAGAGGCAATCTCTCAACTTCCAGAATCTCTACGTGCCTCTGACTTCCCTATCTCTTTAGACTACAGATCTCTGGTGGCCGATATACAGAAGATTATCAAGACCATCATTCCTTCTGATGATCCCTCTGGGTCTACGCTCGTCAAGAAATCTGATCTCGCCTCTTTCCAGAAGATTATTCTTGAGCGAATGTCTTCCATCGCTTCAAAGTACTCTTCCAAGCCCTCCACATCCTCAACAGACCAGAAAATTGCTGCCATCGAATCTACTCTATCTCAACTCGTGCCTCTGGTTTCTTCTATTGCTGAGGCGTTTAATGCCAAGAAGAAAGCCAAGGAAGAAAGGGTTTGCAAAAAGGCAGAGCTGAAAAGAAAACATTCTGAGGATCAGGATCCTGATTCTCAGAAGGGGGAGAAAGGTCCTAAGCCTAAGCAAGCCAAACAAACACCACCAGAACCAAACACGACCACAGCTGACTCTTCAACTCCAAAACCATCACAGCAACCTTCTTCTTCAAAACAAGTGCCAATCACTCCAACACCTCTGGCTACGCATTCTGGGCCTCTGCCCGCAGATCCGGATCTAGCTAAGTTCATTACGGATGTTATGGGAAAAAGCGAGAATCCCGAGCTCTCCTACCGAAAGGGTCGAAATAGTCGAGCTCACGAAGAACGAGAACGAGCTAAAGCCGCAAAGGAAAGAGCTAAAGCCGAAAAAAGAAGAAAGGGCCGCAGAGGAGGATGAGGAAGTGTTCGTAGCCGAAAAAGAAAAAGAAGAAGAGATAATACGCGAGGCTAATTGTTGAAGAACAAATAGAGATAGAGAGGGTCGAAAGAGAGAATGCTGGAAAGAGAGAAGGCTAGACTTGAAGAAGAACTACGAGAGACAAAATTTTGAAGTCGAAGAAAGAGCAAGAGTCGAGCGAGAGGCCGCTCGTGCGAGAAAAGAGATCGAAGAGGAGAATTTGAAGAAAAATTAAACAAAGTTGGAAACATTGAACTTCCAACACTTGAAGTTGAGAAAAGGCACATGTATGCTCCAACAGATCGAAGATTTATCTCATGATGCCTAACTTCGCAAACCAATACAATGTAAGCAATGAAGTTAAAGATAACTTCATGGCTCATAAACAAGACAGAAAGACGGTTTTCACTATCGCTCCAATTACAAAGATCACACCATGAAACATAAGCAGCTTCAAGATACACCCATTTGGTACACAATCTACGAGGTAGTCGGATCAAACAACAAGAGTTATTACATATGTGATAATGATCCGTTGTCCATCCATCCAAATCGATCTCATTTTTCCGGAAGAATTTATGAAGACTCAAATTTTCGAACGCAAAGATCCACAAGACCATGTTGCCTACACTAGAATTATTTCTATGTATGAAATCATACATTAGATAAAAAAGGCGGTGTCGACTTCCGCATTGGCTTAAATTTCAAAATGGATAATCCGGCTATCTCTCGCACCAAATGAGGAACTTGAAGGGATAAGCAAATTCGGAAGTGGGTAGACTTCATCTGAACCGAAGAGGGAATCATCTTCAAAAGACCAAATGGAAAGAGCTTCTTTCGCATCAAAGAAGCTCACAAATACTCTTCCGAGGTAGTCTACATCATCAAGTGCTATGTCGGCTTAGACACGACAAATCCGGTATGTTGCAAAGAAAGTAGAGAAAAGACTTGATGGACTTCAGAAGAACAGAGAGCTTATCGATAATATTTCAAGTATCATTGCTGCTGTTGATCCTCTCTGAAGAAAGTTTTTTTTTTTTTTTTTTTTACTTCATACTTAGGGGGAGAATGTTAGAAATTAAAGTATGAGTCAAAGAAGAGATGTCTACAAAAGTCAACACACTCTTCTTGTTATAACTAATTGTTGTTAGACGCTCCCTTTTAGACACATGGCACTTTGTAATTGGCTAGCATTTTGACTTTCTGTTTTTGTATCTGTATAAATAGCATTATATTGTGTTTGTAAAAGTTGTCGATCAATACATTTACATTTTGAAGAATACTGTGCGTAATTCATAACTTTGTCTACTTTGATTCAAAGTTATCATTTCATAATCTTTGTTCTTCATTCTGTTTACTGTTCTATTGATTTAAATTGTTAATTGATCTGCTTCCGCATTTCACTTTGATTCAATACTCTCAATTAACAATCGGTTTAAAGGAATCTGGAACCAACATCTAGATAATAGGGGATCTTAGGATCTGACCCTTCTAGGAATAGAGTCATTATTTCCTTCCATAATGGAAAGTTATCACGGCTAAATCTAGGAGGTTTAGCTAAAGATCCATTATCAATGTAGTTTGTATTAGTATTAGTCATTTTAAAATAGCTTAAGAAACAAGTATTTTAAAGATTAGTAAGCAAGAAACACGGCTCTGATACCATTTGTTGGTCCCAAAGGAGTCTACAAGAGTTCAAGGATATAGAAACAGTTTGTAGAATGGGGGGAGGGTTGAATAAAAACACACAGATTTTTAGTTTTTAAATGAGTTTATATTGAATAAACAAATTTACAGTTACAAATGGAATTAGAACAAGTAATTAAACTTATTCTATTGTAACTAAGAAATCACACAATTTGATGCACAAGGAAGTGAGAAAGAAAAGAAGCAGAGGTTTGAGGAAATAGAAAGTAGCATGCATGAAGATGAAGAATGGATCTTCATCTATTTATACCCGTTGCAATTAATGGAAGACAAAAGGTATATGCCATGTATCAAGCTTTCATTGGAAGCTTGTCCTTTGTTAAAAAATAACCATGCTTTTGGTCACGTGTGAACAGTACTAAATCAGATTTGATGGGGGACATAAGAGACTAGCCGTACGTCCTTTTCTGACATAGTATAAGGTTTTGACTTTTGTGCATCGAGGATAAGATCAACATTAATCTTGATTATAGACTTCACTTGATCGTTGAACTTTGAAACTTCAAGGATGAATTTTCAGAGTATCGCTGAGGCCTAGCAAGACTTCACACTTCTATTTAGACAATCATTGCTATCACTAAACCGCTTCAGATCACTAGCTGATTATCTCTATCTTCAGCTTGGTCTTTGACTTTCGGTGAATGTTCTTGTGGTGTGATTGTTGTTTTTCAGATCTTCGGAGATAAACTTGAGGTTCATGATTTTCAGCGTTCGCTGAGTGCAATCAGCGTATGCTATCGCTGAATTTGAACTTTAGCTTATAAACGGAATTTTTACTAAGTATAGGGAGGAATCATATTCAAATTACTGAGAGGAGTTATGAGCAACACACACACACACATATATATATATATAACAAAGCATCTGCATTAAACTCTTAAAAACTATTTTTAATGCACCAATATTGTTTAATAATGCATAATACTCAAAAATCAAGATTACAAGTAATGGTGCATGAGTACAACTTTTTTAAAACTATATGTTGGAATCCATACTACTAACTGATAAACATAATCAAATACATGACAAATATATCATTTTAAATATAAATAATTTAGAATATAATTAGCATAATCATTGAGTTCTAAAAGAATACTTAACTATTATCTTTATAAAAAAACATTATCTTATTAGCCCTAAATTAAATTACTTTTTATCAAACCTAAATTAAATTATAATAAAAATTTGAAATAAAAATCATCTTTTTAAACCTAAATTAACTTATAACAAAAATTGAAATTTTATAAAAATATTTAAAAAAAAACGAGAACTTTTGATTTCTTAACCTAAATTAACTTATAACAAAAATTGAAATTTTATAAAAATATTTAAAAAAAAAACGAGAACTTTTGATTTCTTAATTTGATACTAATATTGGTATATTTTTTCAAAGTTTTATGGGGTTTTTAAATTTAACTTTTTGTACAAATATAAAGTACTATCGTTTTCTGAAAACCATACAAAATCAGATTATAAATCGATAGAGGTAAATAATATAACGAGACATAAAATCGATACGTATTTTACTGCATTGTGCGAGCGCGCTTATAGTATACACACATATATATGCAGTCCTAATAAGAACATATCTTAGACGATTAAGCATATTTTTGTTTTAAGTAGAACTAAGAGCAATTAAGCAGATTTTTGTTCTATCTTAAACCATATCCATTGAAGTTTAAATACAAATCTGATTTGATCCCAAACATAAACAAGCATAAGCTTTTTGGCATAAATCCATTAAGTGAAGTGCATTGGGCTCAAGTGGCGCTTAATGAAGTGCATTGAGTCTTCACGGGTTTCGATAACTCTTAATAAACTGTAATTGGTCTTGGTGGGTCGTATCCGAGCCAGTGATTATTAATGCATTTCACTATACATTCATGACTTTAGTGGCTCTTAATAAATTGTATCCTGCCTTGATCTGCGATCCTTAATGAACCGTATTAGGCGTTGATGAGTTACAAATGACTCTTGATGAACGATTGAGCCTCATTGGATCGTATTGGACTAAGTGGTTGTTGATGTACTGTATTGGACCTTCATTGATTTTAATGGCTCTTAATGAATTGTAATTAGGCTTGGAAGGTCGTATCAACTCAGTGGTTGTTAATGAGCCTACTAGGCATTCAGGGCCTTTAGTGACTTTCAATGCAGGTTGTTAATATGTATTGGGCCTTGATGACTTATAGTAGCTCTCTATGAACTATTAAGCCTTGATGAACGCACTTTATTTACTCGTATTGAACTGTTTATTGTTGACCTGTTACAAATTTGTGCAAATTTATTATCCATCAAGGGATGTGATAAATATATTTGTAATTTTCTAATTTAGATAAAATAAGAATGCATTCCGTAGGAAAATTCTAAAAATTTTCTATGTATTTATAGCGAATCTTTTATTTAAACATTTTTTTTAAATCATGTAATTAGTTCCATAGATTCTTTTTAAACTATAATATTTTCCTATGGATTTCCGAACCCAACGAGTGAAGTATATGTAAGGAGTCAGAAGAAAGCAAGCAATAAAAAAAGAAAGATTTCACGGCGATATCAATTCCGTCATATCTGAAAGAAATTCCTGAAATAAATAAAGAATTCTATCACTTCTTGAATCTTTAAAACTAATTAAAAATTGATTTTTAAAATCATGTAATTCATCCCTTATGAAATTTGTAGAATTTTTTTTTTCCCTAAGGATCTTTAACATTAATTGAAATGCTTTTTTTAAAATCATGTAATTCATTCCGTAGGAAAATCAGAAGAAAAATTCTAAGATATTCCGTCGAATTAATTTCCAGCAGAATTTTATAATTAATCTAAAATTTAGTTTTTATAACACACTACTACAAGAACAATGATTTTCACCCATAGAAAATTATGTAGAGAAATTTTTTTAGGTGATTAACATGGATTATCCAGGAAATACTAATCGTCCGGTAAAATCCGATGTTTTAAAGAAAATACCAACGAATTACGGATTACCTAGGAAATTCCTGGGTAATCTGTCACTGATTTTATTTACCCACCAATATTTTAGACGGTTTTATGACGAATCATCCTTTAGCGATGGATTTTTTAGGAAAATATTCGTAGGTGAAAGTCTTCCATTTTACTAGTGCCATATTGATGAATTTTGTCGGAAATCTGTAGGAAAATAATAAAAAAATTCGGACATATTTTCTACAAACTTTTATAATTAATTTAAAATATAATTTTTATAACGCATTGATGGATCAATTACATAGGAAATCCGTCGGGAAATTCTAGAAAATCCCGAAGGATTTGTTACGGACTTTTATAATTAATTTGAAATTTAATTTTTGTATCATATTGATGGATTCCATCAGCCGTAAAAAAAATTATTAATATTTCTGACTGACTTTTATAATTAATTTAAAATTTAATTCTAATAACAAATTGATGGAATTAGACCTGGTAAAAACTAACACGATATGTTAACCCGACACGAACTCGACAGGAATTAAACGGGTTTGGGTAATACATTTCAACCCGTTTAAGTAAACGGGTTGACACGACACGACACGAAAGTTAAACGGGTAAGGTTAGGGTCAAAAGTTTCAACTCGAAAATGACCCGAATAACCCGTTTATATTAGGCCCCTTAGGCCCTTAGGCAAATAACGTCAACAACCAACAGTTTTACTCTTTTTTAACAAAGTAAATACTAAATAATAAGAATAAAAAGTGATTGTACATTTCATGTACACCTAAAAAAACATGCTAACCAGACACGAATTCGACACGAATTAAACGAATTTAGGTAAATCATTTCAACCCTTTTAAGTAAACGGGCTGACATGGCACGACACGAAAATTAAACGGGTTGACACGACACGACACGAATATTAAACGGGTCGGGTTAGGGTTAGGCACTCTCAACCCGTTTAAACTTTGAACCCGACACGACACGTTTGCCAGGTCTAGATGGAATCTGCTGAAAATTTCAATAGGTGAAATTCCAGTTTCTATAGTGCCCGAGCAAACATTTACCTGTCTGCCTTACAACCGTCTTCTTTCATAACTCACCTAGGGCAGACCATGTATACTTAGTATATGTTTGGCTAACTAGCTGATAACTTATAAGGTAGCATATGACTTATAAGCTAGCTGGTAGTTTGATAAACTAGCTGATGAATAAGTTATATTTGAAAAATGACATCTTAAAAAAAATAGTCAATTACAAATATTTTATAATATAACTGAAATAAATTTCTAATAATATAATATGTTAATTATTACAAACAAAATATTAAATAATTGAAATGAATCTAAAATTGATTATTATATACATAGTATAAATTTTGAATTTGTAAAGACAAATTTTATAAAAAATATACATTATCTATGATTTTCATAACCATTATATATGAATATTAATAAAATTGACCAACTTCACATATTATAATTAATTAATACTTTTAAAAAATATAATTAATAATTAAAGTAAATATTTTATTAAAATTATTTAGAATATTTTGATTTATCTATTAAATTAAATAAGGGTGACTTTAATTTTTATTTATCCTAATTTCTACATGAACATTTTTATAATTGTTACATTTAATTTTTGATATCTTAATATATTAAATAATAATTAAAAATTAACGTGTAATCAAAATTTATTGATGATTTTTAATTAGTATAAATTAATATTGAATATTAATATTAATATTTATTTATGATTAAAATTCATTAATAATAAGTAATGACATGAACCAATGTTAAAATTAGAAAAAGTCTAATTAAAAAAACTTCTAATAAGCTACTCCAAATAACTTATCAATAAGCTGACTTATAAACTAGTTTATGTGCATCTAACCGATTACTCAAAAAATTAACTAGCTTATAAGTCAGCTTATTTTTACCAAACTAAACTACCCAAAGAAGTTATATTAATTAACGAATACACAAGCGAAGCATGATTACAATAACAAGAATCAGGATTGAAGCATCTATTTGCCCATCTGCTCTACAACTGTTGTAATAATTTCATAAAGTTAAGAGGAACGATACTCACCAAATTAACCTCAATTGCTTGCATTTTTCTGTCCCTCCTACTATTAGCATTGGCGTAACTACTTGTAATTTGCCTTCCATTAAACAACATTTTTTCTGTGCCTTTCTAGAAGAAAGAATAATTAATATTCTCTCTTAATGACTGGTTTAAAATCACAGCACACTAATTAATTAATGCTTTTCTAGGTAACATTACTGCCACACATAAACTTGGTTCTTCAGGGAATCCCAAAAGCTGGACAGCTTGCAAGCAGGTTTGAGTAGGAAGATACTGTGTTTTTCTTATAAGCTAGCTGTTGTACTTCAGGAATTAAGGTAAAGAACTGTCCGTACTACTTAATAAAAACGCTAATGAATCTTCAAGAAAAGCAATACTATATATATCTTCACTTATTCCTACTTCGATTTTTATTTCAAGTGTCCATAAATAATACACCCCCAATGTCTCCAAAAGAGAGAACATATTTGTTTTCTAGATTGCAATATAACAATTTATGATATATTTAACGTTAAAATTGATAAATATTTGGTTCAAATTAATTATAATTGGTTTCTTTTACAGACTTACGGAGCGTTTTTTGGTGCAAAATTCATTATTGGTTGATGGTGGTTCAGATCAATGGTGTGGTGTATCCGATTAATTGGTGGTCGGCTCGGCGGTGGTTCAGATTAGTGGTGGTACGGCGGTGGTTCAGGTCCGTTGTTGTCGATGGTGGCTTAGATCGCGGTGGTCGACGGTCGTGGTTGGCAATGGTCGACAGTCAGATCAAATCAAATAAGGAAGATGGGGATAATTCTGTCTTTTTTGAGAATGGGGAATGGAATTGAATTCTTTTTCAATTGTGGTAAAATCACCAAAAATCTATGAATGGTGGATTGTGTGGAATTTAATTTAATTTCATATGTAAACCAAACGCATGAACTAAATTTGGTCAATGGATCGAATTGTTCATTCCATTTCATTTGAATCCTGCGAACCAAACGCCTCCTTTATTGTAAACCTTACTAAAATAAAACACTTTTGCCTACGGACCTTTCCACTGGAAATTTGTTGCTAAAGGGTGATTCCTTACAAAACTATCACAAAAACTTGGTCGTAATTTTTGTTGGATAATTCAAATTAGTGAGAGATTACCCGAGGATACTCTGGCTGATCCGTTGGTATTTTCTCGAAAAACATCGGATTTTTCCGAACCACTAGTATTTTCTAGATGATATGTGGGTAATCACCGACGAAAATTTCCGGAAGTAATTTTTATGGATAAAAGTCATTTGTTTTGTACTAAAAACAGGAATTTGGAATCAAAAATTTTCTCAGCCCCATTCTAATTTTAACCAAAATTTAGGCACCTTGATATTCATTAGTTGGGCAAAACGCATAATTAGGATAAAAGCTCAAACTTTTTGCTGTTTGTTTTTTGTGAAAAAAAACCTTTTTTGCAAAACGCATATTTGTTTTTTGTTTGTTTTTCAGACCCATTTTTTATGTTGTGATAAGAGGTGAAATCCTCTTAACAAAAGACAATACATGTCTGATTGATGTCTTATTAAACACAAAAAAAGCGAAATGGGGAATGAATTCGAAATCAGAAGGAGAAGAAAACAAAACGAAAGAAAATAGAGGATGATTAGTGACTAGAGAAAACTGTTTATTTTGAGTTGCTAAACAATCTTAAGCATCAACAATGAATTTGAAAAGTACTTCAATTAATTCAGTTTCAAAATTTATAGTTTGATAGAGGAATAGATGTTAAATGTATGAAATATAATGAAAAAATAAACTATTGTTTTGTTATAATAAGGTTAATTGTTACACTACTAGACAATATATACTATCAGTGACATAAATCACCAAAGGCCGAAATCTGTGGGTGATAACCGAAAATACAAAATTTCACATGAGTTTTCCGATGACAATTAGGAAAAGCTTCGATGATGTAAAAGTTTATATTCCGACGGATTATGGACTATTGTTAAAAAAAGAAAATATAAAATCAGTTATTTCAAAACCGTCGTTGTTTACCCAAGGATCAACAAAGAATTCTAAATAGACAATTTTTATTTCTTAATAATTCTTAACAAGTGTTAAATGTTTATTTTATATTAAGTTTTTATATTTGTATTTAAATGGTGTCGATTAACCATCCGAAACAATGGGGACTAAATGAGGCACACTAGCATATCGGTCGTGAGGGCCTTGGCCGGGATGGGTAAGGTTTGACGGTGAGGACTTCACACCCTTAAGGACAAACCGGCCACCTTTCTTGAATACTAGAGATACAGTGAGGACTTTGCGTTCTTTATATTGTAATTATGTTTTATAGTGATTTATGTTTTATGCTTTATCTTTTTAAGAGTTGTGGAGTGGCAACACTTGGAGATCCCATTTTAGGGTCGATAAGGCCGGTCAGAGGACCATACTTAAAGGATTTCCCCAAGCCCACCGCCGCACAACATCACCATTGATTGGTAAGTCTACTACAAGGGTAAAAAGGGATTTAAAGAAGGATCTTCACAGAAGTCTTTAGAAGTCATTATAGAGCAGGATTTAATTAGACGACAAAATTGAAAAATGGAACAGAAGGATGAACGACGTTTAGAGAAGATTTATGGGCTAATTATACGGTGTAGGAAATGTCGCTACAAACTTTGGAGAACCTTTTTACAAAAAGAAAAAAAACTCTCTCAAAAGTTGCATCAAATTTTGGTAACAAGTACTTTTTTAAATTCTTTAATGATAAAAAAAATTATGTTTTTTTTATTAACCTGGATCACTACAAAACAAATGTTTTTTACACAGAGAAATTTCCGTCGATAATTACTCGATGGCTAAATCCGTCGGAAAAAAGGGTTCAAAATCAGATTTCCGTCGGAAAACCCTCGCTGCAAAATCAGATTTCCAACGGATTTCCGACGGATTCAACATTTTCAACGGATTTTTCGTCGGAAAACCGTTGGAAACTATATTCCTAATTTCTCAACAAATTAATCAGATAATTAATAATATGAAGTTCTTTTTCTTAATGAAAAAATCCGTCGGAAATCCGTCGGTAATTACTGAAGGAATATAATTTGACTTTTTTATTAAAAAATCCGTCGGAAATTACCGACCGAATTATCCATCGGTAAAGTTCGTTGGAAATCCGTCGGCAACTTTATTTTTTAAAAAGTATTGTAAAGAACCTATTTTCCATGTGACTCAAATAATATAAACTAGAATAAACTACTAGCCTCCTCAATACATGCATGCTCGAAATGCAAGTATTTGTTAAAGAAGATATACAAAACAACAAAGCAGAGAAAATAACTCAAGAAGCCACGGATCGGATATTGTTATCCACTACAGACAAGCAAACATTTCCAACGAAAAAATCCGTCAGAAATCTGTCGGAAATGTCTACCAGCGATGGATTTCCGGTGGATTCCAATGTTGCAAATACCTTGCTGCAAAATGGCATTAACGGCGGATTTTTTCATCAGAAATCCGTTACTAACTTTTTTTTCTTCCTATTTTCTTGATAAATTCATTCAATCAAAGGTTTGTTGATCAGATTAATTAGTTTTCATACGGCCAATTATTTGTTGATCAAATTTAAAGTTTTTTAAACTTCGATATTTACTTAATCTTTACATATTTAATAAAAGATGTTCGCCGGAAATCCACCGGAAATATCTGTAGGAAATCTGCCGGAAAGTACAAATTTCTTTTTTTTCTAATCAAGTAATTATCACCGGCGAAATATCTGCCGGAATGACCAATATATTTTAAAAAAATAAAAAAATTGATTTTAATTAATGTAAATGCTCAAAAAAGCTGCTAAAAACTGGAAATCAAATATTATACATTACTTAAAGTCCTTCAAAATTTAGTCGGGTAAAATAAATACACAATATTTTTAAATTGTTCGATAAACGAATTCTAAGTACGATAGCATCACAATTGTTAATAAACATATACCAAAGATCACGACTCTGTCCCCAGTTTCGTGGGATGCGTAAACTGCTGACTTTTGGTAAACCTGTTCACCAACTCCATCATTTCGTCATGTTGCATCTTGCAGAGCTCTTCTGCTCGATGCATCTCCTCCCCCTCCTTTTCTAATGCTTGAATCTACTAAAAAAAGCGTTAGAATTTTTTATAAGAGTTATATACGAAATAGATAAACATCGACGGAAATTAGAACGTACACACCCGCACATCAGAAGACGATGCATCACTTATGGATCCATATGCGGATGCCCTGGTAAAGACAAACTGGGATTAGAGGCTTTCCTAAAGCCGAATAGTCAGCCCTTCTTGGTTCCCCCGAGCGCTTCCTGTCATCAATCTACATCTACTAGGGGATGCAAATCGACATCATGGAAAGAATTAAATATAAAATAAAAACATATTAAGAAGTTTCCGACGAATTTCCGACAGATAGGAGTGTCTGTCGGAAATCCCTTCATTTTTTTTCTAGAAGTTTATCAATTAGAAAGTTAAATAATGATTTTCGACATAAATTAATTAAATTTTAAATAATTAATTTCCGTCGGAAATAATAATTAGTTTGTTGAAATAATTGCAAATTAATTTATTTAAGAAATTAAATTTAAAATCTAAGAAAATTTGTAGTGGATCACAAATCCACAACAAAGTTTTAGGAGAATATTTATTTATTTAATAAAAACCCCGGATTTATGGTGGATTTCAGACGGATTTAAGCGAGTGTTGAATTTTGTTCCATCCGGAAAACAGTCGAAACAATTTCAGGCGGAAGATCCATCAGAATTTTTTTCAGTAATGCTAGTTTGTTTAGTAGTGATCTACGAACGTTTGCAAGTTTTGAATTTTAATTTGGCAGACAGGTCCAACATAATATTTTTGGTAAAATTGAACTGTTGTGCCCCTATAATTCAACATGGCCATGTCAGCCGATAAATATGAAAATCTTCAGTTTTAGCATTTAAACTAAGATAGAATTTCTTACACCACTGCCTTATGATTCTGGATAATTATCACAAATTTGACAAATATTAGCGAGGATTACTTTTTCCCGAGCATCTGACAAACTTTAGCAAGGATGTTGAGTAGGGCCGACATATATAAAAGGCGACCTGGGCCTTTGCCCAGGGCATCACAGCCTAAGCCCCTTTGACTCGTTACTAGGCTCATTCCTCATTCAATTTGGGCATCCGGATATCGCCAACGTATATTAGAGACCTGCACGCCTTCTGCCTTCACCTTAAATGATCATTCATCGAATAACCAAACGACGTTTTTCATCAGTCATTAGACACGAGTCACAACTCACGAGTATCGACGCTGCCCTAGTCCCCTTCCCTGCCACGATTCACACCCTAGTCATATTCACGACTTACTGCTTCATCGGTTCATCTCGATTCTCAAACGATTACATAGGTGGGGCAACGTTTTCCTTCTGGATTTCACGATTCCATCAGCCACAACAGGACTACAATAGTAAGACGTCTTCTAGCTTACGATTTCCATCTGCTTCTGTCCTTACTCCTCAAGTGTTTTTTCCTTTTAATACTATTATACTTGGTTACATGCTTTTGGTGATTAAGTGATTTGATTTCCAATCTGATTATTTGATATTTGGTTTAGGGTATTCACTTATTTTCAATTTTGCGTGTTCAGTGATTTACTAGTGATTTCAATGATTTTCATATTTGGTATTCATGTTACTATGTTAGTGTAATTGCATATTTGGCATTTGTGTTAGTGTTATTGTAATTGCATAGTTGCATATTTGCTTGGTGATTGTTAGTGTAATCGAATCTTAAGTATGTTTCCTAGACCACAACCTTCTGGTGCTCAAAATAGAAAAAGAAAGAAAAAAACAACAAGAACTTGCTCAATCTTTACATGGTTCGTTAAATAATTTTTTTTTTGAGGAAATAAAAACCCCTTGAAAATGCTAACTTTGATGAGTCTCATGTTTATGTGTCTAATGTTGATGAGCCTAATGTTGATAAACCTAATGTTGATGTGCATAATATCGATGAGCCTAATGTTGATGAACCTCATGTTGATGTGCCTAATGTTGATGAGCCCAACTCTAATGACTTTCATGAGCCTAACTTGAATTTTGAACAAAGTGTTTGGGATAGTTTAAATTCAAAACTGAAAGATTTACTCAAAGAAATAGGAGTTATTAGAGAAAGTAACATTTTTTTTCCAAAACATGATCAAAATAGAAATTTTACTTGTACTCATTATGTTCGTAAGCTAGGAAATGGTGAATGCCACAATCGGAAATAGTTGGTTTACTACAAAGACTACGATAAAGTTTTTTTTTTCTTTTGTTGCAAGTTATTCAAAAGGGCTCAATCAAAAAGTCAATTAGCAAGTGACAGGCTTAATGATTGGAAACATCTTAGTCATGCATTGTCGTTACATGAAAATAGTCTTGAACATTGGATTAATTAAACACATGGTTTGAGTTAAAATTGAGGTTGGATAAGAATCAAACAATTGACAAGCACTTACAAGCGTTAATCAAGAAAGATACCGGTCATTAGAAACAAGTTGTGATTCGAATAATTGTTGTTGTTAAATGTTTGACACAATATAATTTGGCTTTTTAGGGATCAAATGAAAAGATTTATGAAGAGTCGAATGGTAAATTTTTAGGCATTATTCAAATGCTTGTTAAGTTTGACCCTATCATGCAACACCATTTTCATTTGATTAAAGAAAAGGAAACCCATCATCGTTATCTTAGTCATAAAATTCAGAATGAGTTGATTAAAATGCTGACATTCAATGTGAAATATGAAATTATTGCAAAAATCAAGGAGTCAAAGTATTTCAGTCATTCTTGATTGCACTCCCGATGCTAGTCATAAAGAATATATGACTTTGATTATAAGATGTGTAGATGTGTCTAGTTCTTTTTGGAGTTTTTGGTAGTAGAAGATACATCTGGTAATGATCTTTTTGATGTGCTACAAGATATTTTGAAAACCCTTGATTTAGATATTAATTGTGTACGGGGACAATAGTATGATAATAGGGCTAATATGAAAGGAAAGCATCATGGTGTTCAAAAAAGGTTGCTTGACATAAACCCTAAAGCTTTTTATATGCCATGTGGATGTCATTGTCTTAATCTAGTTTTGTGTGATGTGGCAAACTCTTTTCATAAAGCCAAAACGTTTTTTTGCCTTCGCAAACTATTTATACTATATTCTCTAATTCTACAAAGAGGTGGAGTGTTTTACTTGAATATCTTTATGATTTCACTTTGGAGTCTTTATGTGCTACTCATTGGATCAGAAAAAAAGGGTCCGGATCTCCTACGGGAATGATTTGGAATTCCTATTTTTAAAGAAATCTTTTTTTGTAAGTAGAAGTTATTGGGAATTTTTCCCTGAACGCGATTGATTTCTAAGATCACTTCCAGCTCTGGGCCTTTTATTAGTTAGCCCCGGTAAAGCCCCCAGGCGGCATATTTTTTCCTAACAGACCGGTAGACTTGAACCTTGTTCCTACATGACCTAAATCATGTTGAAAGTGTTAAAGCAATAAAAACTCAACTTGGCCAAATAAAAATTCTTTGATAAAATAAGTCAATGTATGTGAAGATGGAAAAATGTGTAGAGATGTCGAATCTTTGATAAATGATGAGTTGTCAAGTTTTGAATTTATTTTGAGTTTGGTTATCTGGCATGAAATCTTATATAAATTCAATTTGGTTAGTAAAAAGTTATAATCAAAAGATATGCTTCTAGATAGTGCGTTAAAAAACTTGGAAGGTTTGGTGTTTCTTTTAAAAAGTATAGGGACAATGGGTTTGACGTAGCTATCATTGAAGCTAAAGAAATTGCAGAAAATATTGGAAGTTGAACCCGAATTTTCTGTCAAGTGTTACGTTTGTAGAAAAAAGCAATTTGATGAGATCCCAAATAGTGAAAGAGAACAAGAATATGCCAAAGAATCATTTAGAACCAATTACCTTTTAGTTTTAGTGGATATGGCATTTTCTCAGTTAAGAAGTAGATTTGAACAGATGAAACATTTTGAGTCTATATTTGGGTTTTTGCTTGATGCATCAAAGTTGATTAAATTGAAAGATAAGGAATTAAAGAGTTGTTGTTTAAATCTTCAGGTTTCTTTGACACATGGTGATGATGTTGATATTGATGGGAACTATCTTTACAAGGATTTACAAATTTTGCAGGGCTTGACACCATACGAAGCATATGGGGAAGAAAAGCCATGGACGTGTCTTCAAGTTATGGAGTTTTTATGGAAGGTGGATATGTTCCAACACGTGCTACTTGCCTACAAGATTTTGTTAACCATACCGGTCACGGTAGCATCCACCGAAAGAAGTTTTTCAAAGTTAAAGATATAAAAGTCATATTTGTGGACTACCATGAGTTAAGAGAGGCTTAATGGGTTATCACTGTTGAGTAGGGGTGAGCATCGGGTGGGACGGGGCGGGTCGGGTGTAATCTGTATAATCCGATCAGGTTTCATACAACATCATGATTTTTGTCCCAGTTGAAGAAAGTGTTGAACTGAGCAATTCAATAAACAAGAGTTAATTTCAGAGTTTGAGTAGCGGTGCCATGAGAGAGGGACATCTATCACAATAGCACCGATGGTGTTGAGAGCATGGTCGTCTCGATTATCATGTCGTACGGTTGTGACATCTATCATAATAGCATCGATGCTACCCAATGGTTGGTGGTCCCTGCAATTGTGCTATGCAATTGTGACAATGGCACTATGGATCAACCGGGTCTTTAGTAAAGTGAAATCCCGAATCCTCTTTGTATCTCACCTTAGGATAGTTGAAATAGGTATTTTGAAGTTCATTTATATTGTGTATCATCTTTTAGGAAAAACACCTCGGTACAGCTGATGCTATAGTGAAAGTATCACTATAGCATGTCAGGATCGCCAGAAGGAGGAAGGGGTTCTTGGTACAATCCGGGCGATTGTGCCATGCGATAGTGCCATGGTACAATGGCATGACACTATCGCGCATGAAGTGCATAAAATCAGTTTTTTCTTCATTTGCCCATAACTTCTTCATTTCAACTCCGATTTGGGCGATTCAAGTTGTTGTGGTTTCGTATTTTGAAGCTCTTCAACGTGGAAAAAAATATGGTTAAAGGTTATTTGCTGATTTTTGAGCTCATAGGAGTGGAAAGTAAGATCATCTCTTTGATTCTTGATTCTAGGGTTTGGTCATTTTGCACCAACAACTCTCATTCTCTCTTGGGATCTCTTTGTGTATGTTTTGGAAGATAAGGGTGTGTTATTGAAGGATTTATATCATAGATCTAGAGGTTTAGCTTGAGGATCTAAAGTCTTCACCAAAGGAAGCTCCATATTGGGGTAAAACTTAGATTTAACATAAATCTAGCAAAGGGAGTTCAAGTTGCATTGTGAAAACGGTGTACATGCCAAAAATGTTAATTTTTTATGTATTAACATGTTTTACTTGCTGTTTGTCAAAAGTGTGATTGTTTTGATAATATGCGAACTAATTAGTATTAATGGTTTTATAAATCTTGTGAAATGCTTATATTTGAGTTCTCGACATTTTGATAAATAAAACATAATTATCAGATGTTTTAAATGTTTAATTTTATAAATGAGGATAATTTGGTGTATTTTGCTTGAGAGTATTGGATTTATAAACCATTGGAAAATACATGTTTAGTGCATTATGAAACATTTTAGAAATATATGAATTTGATTTCATTTGGGAAAATGCTTTGTCTCAACCAATGTTTTGAGTAATCGCATAAGTGTTGCTTATTATGCTTTAACCTAACTTTTGACTAAAATTAGTATTGAGGACACTTGTCCGAATTAAATTGATATACATCGAGCTTTTGGGGTTATACACAATTGTGGCACAATGATATATTATTTAACATGCTTTGAGTGCGTTGGTCATTTTGGAGTAATGTAAATTAGTTGCGTTGCAATGGATCCATAGGCATATAAGTCAATTTTTAGAGCCGTTGGTTGGGAATAGTATTTCCACATTGTAGTTAGATACAAAGATTATAGCACCGGAGGACTCGAACAATAGACCTTGGGTGGTTAATTTCGATGACCGTGTGTCCCATGATAAGTTAGAGCCGGAAATTATAACACGGGATGACTCGAACTGTAGACCGTTGATGGTTGATCTCGGTGACCAATATACTTTGATAGAAGTTTGATAATGTTGAAACATGGCTTATTTTTGTGTCTCACCATTGTCAACGGAAACGGGTCTCCCCTGTCACAAAAAGTTGTTGTCGTTTTGGGTATAGAGTTTTACCTATTATTTTCGGTGACGTTTTTAAAGTATGAATTATTATCCATAATTTATATTATTGGGTCTTTGAGACCTAATCATATTTTGGGTATTCTAAATTATGGAGTTTTGTCCATTCACTGGTATTTTGGAGCATTTAAACTTATTCACGTTTTGAGTGAGTAAAAGGATTGGAATTCGTATTTGATCAGGTATCTTTATTTTAAAGGTTCCATTTCTACGGTATTTGATTTAAAGCTTTTAATAAGGAAATAATGAATTTGGGAAAGATGTTGCTTTTATAATGAAATTATTCTATTTGAGAAATTATTATTTCATCAAACAATTTTTCGATTTCAAACGATTACAAATATGTTATAAACTCTTGAGCTGATTAGGCGTTAAGCCTAACCTCTATCTTTGTCCGACATGTGCATCAGGTTCTCATTGAGGTTGGTACTAATGACACGTGTTGACTTGAGTGCTAGAGAGTAGCACGTTAAAGATATAGCTTGGGTAACGTTTTCCGCATTCAGAGATAGCGACTCTTATTTGTTTAGTAACACCGGACCATATGTAGGTCTTTGTATAAGACTTGGTTTAACTTTTTTCGAGGTTAATTTAGAATATTTATTGAGGCAATTCGAGTTCTGATTTTTAAGAGAATGATTTATTCCTTATTTATTGTATTGATGAAAATTTTAAATTAGTCGTTATTTCCAAATTTGAGGGTGTTACATTTCGGGTGGAGGAAACAGTACCCCAATCCAGGGTAGCTCGGGGTTTGGGTTTTTCGCGTGGGCAGGTTTTGGGTGATCGGCTGGGCGGATCGGGTATCCGAGTATTCGAACTCAGGAAAAAAAACATGTTTTATGTTTTCATTCTCCACTCTAGCACTGTTATTGTTATTGTTTTCTGGAAATTCCAGTAGTTGTGCTAAATCTAATACTAATTAACAAATAACAAATAACAATTACATTAACTATTTAACATTTTAACTTAAATACTTAATGTATTGAACTATAAACAAAATCAGATACCAAATTACCAATTGTCTAAAACTCCAAATTACTATTCAAAGTCCAAAGTATCAAAGTACCGAACTAGTGAGCTACCAACATTAAGTAATAAGTACCAAACAAAGTTAATCATATATTCAAACTACCAAAGAAGTTTCAAACTATTATCATTCATCCGTTCAAATATTCAAACATATAAAACATGTCTTCAAACTTGAGTCGGAGCCGAATCATCAACATCACTAGAAAAACTTCCAATCCTTAAATTTGCCAATTCTGCAAGTTTATATAACAATAAACATCACACATAAATAATAGATTATTATATGCTAGATAAGTAGATATGAAAAGTTAAAGTGTACCTTCTTCAAACTTCTCGATTTCTTCAAAATTTTCCTCAACCGCAATTGGTTGATTAGGACCCCTTAACCAGTCTTGTGTACATAAGAGTACTTGTACTATTTTATGAGTTAAATAACTGCTAAAACTATTCAACACTCTCCTACTTGTGCTAAATGCGGATTCAGACGCCACAGTTGAAATTGACACGAGAAGGATATCTCTAGCAAGTTTGGAAAGTATGGGAAACCTTGCACTATTTAATTTCCACCAAGTAAGAACATCAAAGTCATTTTCATTATCCTCTAAAATGGACTCACATTAATATATCTCAAGTTCACTCTTTTTGTTTTGTGAGTCCCTGCTTTCCATCTTTTGCTTTTTCAATTGACCTTTTAGTCTAGACTGTACCTTTCCAATAAGGATGGCATTTTCACAAATAGTGGTTGGAGGAGGAGGGCAATTCATGACATTGGCACTAGAAGCTCCAGAATCAGATTTAGAATATTCTGTCACGTAGTCGTCAAATAAAGCAGTTAATTTGGACATTACCTTCTTAAAACAATCTTCACCTTCATCTTTACCAAACATCTATTAAACAAAGTTGGCATGTATTTCACTTTATCTCTTGGATCCAATATTTTTGCAAATAAGATAAAGAAATTCATCCTTGCCGGACCGCCCCAATACTTATCAAACTTCTCTTTTGTTTACAAAAAAAGAAAGATTACAAGATGATAGTAAGTCAACTAGTAAAAAAGTAGAACTAAACAAAAAGGGAAACTTGGAACATATGATAAGTAAGAAAAATAACATAGTTAAGCACTTAAGTTTTACCTTTTTAGTTCTAGTAGAAGCTTGCATCACATCCGCAAGAATGCAGCTCAAATAAGATATCTCAAGTAAGAAAGAATTAGAAGTCACATAAAGAGAACCCGATATTCTCACTATCATCTCATAAGAGTTCTTCAAGAGGATTACGAGGCTCTCGATATATAACCAATCGGCAGATGTAGTCATAGAATCTTCATTCAAATCATTCTTTAACGACTCATCAGGATAGGATTGAAGAACTTCTTTAAACGCAATCGCAGTCCGGATCATCATATAAGTTGAGTTCCATCTAGTAGGAACTTCAAGGCTAGAGAACTCTTGTTTTCAACCCCAAGCAAATCTGCCATTTGTCTAAACTTTTGAAGCCTAGCCGGAGATCTCCTAATCCACCTAATACAATCCATAAGCCTTTTAATCGACGAGTCTGCCATTTTCAATTCATCTTGTACCACTAAGTTCAGAATATGTTCAATGCATCTGATATGCAAATATTGCACCCTCACAGATGAAGATCCCCATGACACTAGCTTGCTTCTAAAAAATGCAATGACCACATCATTACTAGAGGCGTTGTCTACTATGATAGTACTTATTCATTTTAAGCCCCAATCTACCAAAAAATCCTCTACTGCCTTTGCTATTGATACTCTCTTGTCTGAATTGATTCGTGTAACACCCCCGTCCCCGCGCAGCATGAGTTAGGAGATGTACAATCCAGTAATTGGATCAATACTCAAAACACCAAAATTCAGAGTTGTACTAAATTACCAAAATAACCATTTAAGAAAATAACAACCCAGGGTGTTATCGCCTAACCGATCCCAAAAGATTAACCAAACATGATATTCAAAAGTTAATACTAAGTCCTTTACTTCAGTGACAGCTTGACCTCTCAACCCGTCCCTGGAGTGGAACCTGAACCTGCCGAGGAAACAAGAAACACCTCGGCTGAGCAAAATCGCTCGGTGAACAGAAATTATGTATAACCGTATGAAAATAATATGTTTAATAAAAGTTAACAAAAAACCATTGTAATGGAAGCATTTGTAAGCATAATAAAAGAATATAAAATATATTTTTATAAAATCAACAAGTCACATGAATCGTATTATATGTTGTCTAATCGGATGAATAGTCCAATCAGACTTGGAATGTCAGTGTCGGGTACAACACCACCATTCCCCGGTAAACAGCTTAGTTCTGGTATTCGGCTCTATCCGGTAACCAGACATTTTCTGGTATTCGGCTCTTGAAATGCATCCTACGTTCTCTATTTGACTTGGTCTAGCCTTTACGAAAACTCCATGGTCATTAATAGCCACCACAGAGGCATCGCAACATCCGTGACCCAAGTGTTGAGTATAATTAAAATCAAGAAAACTAGAGTTCTTTAGTAAAAATCCATGTTTCAATATATCATTAAACCGAATTTAATAATAATATAACCAACAACCCAAAAAAGGATACTTTCAAATATTCAACGAATGAACACAGCTCTACTTTAAAACGGAATCATTATTTCCTATAAAACTACTCGAAACCGTAAGGTTCGGAGTCACGTCTATCAAGATGGATGAAATTTCCGGGTGCAACCGGTTATTCCCAAATCAAAAAAGTAGGATATATGTACCTTAGTCGATCCTTTTTTTCATTTCCGGTCACCTATAACCATTTAATAAACACTAAATTAATGACCGACATGATTGTTAAGACCTTACACAAAAATTGACAACTAAACACATTTTGGACCTACAAGCTAAAATTTGACAGCTTTCTTAACACCTTATGTTCTAGTCTTTTTCACAAACTTAGAAACCAAATTATGTGTTAACATCTAAATAAAAATTGTTAACCTTTTTGGATTCTACAGAAACTGGAATCAATGCAATCGGAGTTATGAGCTGATCGGTACAACATTTATAAAAACAGTGCGCAGATGCATAAAAATACTGTGAGCTACTGTCAAAACTCACTGTTTTGACACACTTAAGCTCAAAATTAGGACTTTCACTCTGCATAACAGTTTTAAAGGATGTTATAAGCTTTCCAACGATATATCGTACACCTCATTTGGACCAACGGTTGATTTTCTACGAATTAAACAAAATAGGGCAGAAACTTAGAAAAATACAATTGTCTTAACCATTTCATCAAACACTTGATATGCAACCTAAGCTCCAATTTGTTTTTACTGATATAATACCTCATTTCTTGACCAAATTTGCATATTCTAATCGTAATACAACAAATCCAAACATATCCATCACTAATCACACATCATAGAGCTCAAAACCACAATTTCAAACATAATAGACCTCTAATCTTAATTATATGAAGAATGCTTACCTCAATTGATCAAAATCTCTTCAATTTGAGTTCTTCAAGCTATATATGAAGTTACACAGCCCCTACACACCATATTACAAAGGTTTAACACAATTATACCAACATAAAACAAGAATTAGAGTCTAATAATAAGTAACCCTTAACAATCTAACCTTAATTTTCCAAAACCAAGACAAAATCCTTCAATTTCATCACCAAATTTGATTATCTCACTAAGAGCTCTCTCTCCATAATGTTTAATCGGTGCTAGAATTGAGTAGAAGACTAATTTTGACTATTTAGGTGAAAAGAAAATCTATTTATATATAAGATAGTTTAATAATTAGTCCCTATAGTTCACATTTTTAACCCCTCGAACCGTCTAGTTCTTTTCTTCATAGTTTTACTCCAACAAAACTTAGATATAACCATCTAGCCTAAGGTACAAGTCATTGAATCTTTGGGTCTAAAGTTTAAATACTACACTGAATAGTAAAATATATCCAGATTAACGAAAGTGGGTTATTATATTTCTCCCCTCCTTAAAAGAAATTCCGTTCTCAAAATTAAGTCAAGATTAAAGGACTTACAACTTTGGTAGAAATCTAGATATTCATTTTGGGAATCGCTCCTCCGGTTCCCATGTCGCTTCTCGAGGTTCTTGATGTTTCCACAATACTTTCACATATGGAATAGAGCGATTTCTTAATCGTTTTATGGTTCGATCTAGTATTGCTTCCGACTCCTCTTTAAACGATAAATATTTCTCTATTTGATCCAACGGGTAGTCAATAACGTGTAAGGGATGATAATTATACCCGCAGAGAGAGGAAATATAGAATACATCATCAATGTGGGACATTTATGGAGGCAACACTAATCTATATGAAACTTCGCCCACACGTTCAAGAATTTTGAACGGCCCAATATAACCTGGACTAAGTTTACCTTTTAACCCGAATTGACGAGTGCCACATATAGGAGAAACTTTAAGGAAGACGTGATCGCCGACATTAAATTCAAGTGGTCGCCGATGTTTATTGGCATAACATTTCTGGCAAGATTGAGCCTCACGAATATTCCTTTTAGCAACTTCAAGTTTTTCATTAACAATCTGTACAAGTTCGGGCCCTAAGATACGTTTCTCACCGACTTCATTCCAACAGATCGGGGTACGACAACAACGGCCATATAAAGCCTCGAATGGAGCAATTCCGATGGACGATTGCCAACTGTTATTATAGGAAAGCTCTAACAGATTGAGAAATTCGTCCCAATTGGCTGAATACTCCAAAACACAAGCTCGCAACATATCCTCGAGCGTTTGAATGGTTCGTTCGGATTGACCGTCCATCTGTGGATGATATGCGGTTCTCATATGTAATCGAGTACCCCAAGCATTCTGTAAGCTAGTCCAAAATCGAGATGTAAATCGAGGATCTCAATCAGAAACTATTGATACAGGAGTTCCGTGAAGTCGAACAATCTCCTTTTGAAAGAGTTCAACAAGCTTACTAATAGAATACGTGTCCTGCATAGGCAAGAAATGAGCCATTTTGGTTAACCGATCAACGACGACCCATATAGTATTGTGACGTATGAATGTTTTCGGAAGCCAATAAGAAAATCCATAGTGATATTCTCCCATTTCCAAACCGGTATCTCCAATGGTTGAAGTAAACCGCTAGGTCGTTGACGCTTAATTTTAACCTTTTGACATGTAAGACACTTAGAAACATATTCCGCCACGTCCCTTTTCGGACCGTTCCACCAAAAATGTTGTTTGAGATCCTTATACATCTTTGTTGATCCAGGATGAATATAGAATGGAGTACTGTGTGCCTCACTAAGAACCGTTTCTCGAAGATCAGATAGTTTTGGAACACATAACCGGTTTCGATACCAAATTACATCTTGACTATCAATTTTGAATTCTGTTAACGACCCGTCTACAACTTTTTTTTCGGACAACCTGAAGTTCACCATCTGATTGTTGAGCTTCCTTAATCTTGGAGATAAGTGTCGGCTCAATGTAAGTGTAGATAACCACCCGTCTCTACGATTAGGAAAAAATTGAATTTCATGTCGCTCCAAATCTTTTTCTATCTGCGGTGGTACAATTAAACAAGAAAGTTCGCCCATATGCTTTCGGCTTAAGGCGTCAACCACGACATTTGTTTTACCAGGATGATATTGAATACGGACATCATAATCTTTAAGAAATTCAAGCCATCTTCGTTGTCTCATATTCAACTCTTTCTGAGTGAATATATATTTTAGACTCTTATGATTCGTGAAGATGTCACATGTCTCACCATAAAGATAATGCCGCCAAATCTTTAAAGCATGAATAACTGGGCCAAGCTCGAGGTCGTGGGTCGGATAATTCACTTCGTATGGTTTAAATTGACGCGAGGCATAAGCGATCACCTTTCCGTGTTGCATTAGAACACAACCTAAACCATGTCGTGATGCATCACTATACACTTGAAATCCTTCGGTACCCGACGGTAATGCTAGAATCAGTGCAGTTACAAGTCGGTGTTTAAGTTCCTCAAAGCTGTAATTCTGAGCCTCACCCC
This sequence comes from Silybum marianum, assembly GCA_036898165.1. Taxonomy (NCBI): domain Eukaryota; kingdom Viridiplantae; phylum Streptophyta; class Magnoliopsida; order Asterales; family Asteraceae; genus Silybum; species Silybum marianum. Next base: position 16,475,743 of record CM072528.1, read on the forward strand.
CAAACAAACTTTACATCTTTCCGTAATAGTTGTGTCAACGACATAACGATCTTTGAGAAAATTTCCACGAACAGTTGATAATATCCCGCCAAACCGAGAAAACCACGTACTTCGGAAACGGAGGTCAGTTTAGGCCATTTAGTGATAGCCTCAACCTTGGCAGGATCAACTTTCACCCCGTCAACTGATATGTTGCGACCTACAAAGGTCACTTGTCCTAGCCAGAATTCACATTTTGAAAATTTTGCATACAATTTCTATGTTCGAAAAACTTCTAGAACTATACGCAGATGACTTGTGTTTCCTCGTTTGATTTGGAGTAAATCAGGATATCATTAATAAATACAATCACAAAGTTATCAAGATACTCCTTGAATACTCTATTCATGAGGTCCATAAAGACAGCTAGGGCATTTGTTAACCCAAACGGCATAACAAAGAATTCGTAATGGCCATACCGGGTACAAAATTTTGTCTTCGGTATATCTTGCTCCCGAATTCTAAGCTGATGATAACCAGACCTTAGATCATTTTTTGAAAATTACTTTTCCCCTTGAAGTTGATCGAACAGATTGTCGATACGAGGCAAAGGATACTTGTTACACACCGTCATTTTATTTAGCTCGCAATAACCTATACATAATCGCATTGAGCCATCTTTCTTTTTAAAAAAAACGCTGGTGCTCCCCAAGGTGATACACTGGGACATATGTATCCCGTATCCAATAAATCTTGTATTTGTTCATTTAGTTCTTTCATTTATGAGGGAGCCATTCGATACGGCCGTTTGGATATTGGAGCCGCTCCTGGAATTAAGTCGATAGTAAACTCCACTTCCCTGGTGGGAGGAAGTCCAGGAATTTCATCCGAAAACACATCTACAAATTCATTCACTACAGGAATAGATTTAAGTTCAAGTGGTTCCGCACCTGGGTCCTAAAGTGATGCAAGAAATCCTTCAGATCCTTGCCATGCAAAAGATTTAACCAAGAAAGACGATATGCCTTTAGTTCCCAACTTTGGCTCAGTTCCTTGGTATATGCCTTCCGGTTGTCTTATATCCCCAAAGATGACTCTCTTTGTTTCACATTCAATGGTTGCCCGATGTTTGGACAACCATTCCATGCCAATAATGAGATCAAAATATTTCATAGACATCGGAAGTAGATTCACCTCTGGGACACGATCATTGATCATAAGAGGACAATTCACAAATTCAGAAATAATACATACAGAATTACCCATAGGGGTATTAATAAACAATGGAGATTCTGTCAGTTTTTCAAATGGTTTCAGTTCATTCTCTAAAGTATCATATACGATTGAATGAGTAGCACCTGTATCAAAATTTGCATAAATAGATAAACCGCATAAAGTAAGAGTTCCAGATACCATACCCGTTGTGGCCTTTTCTGCTGCCAGTGTGAATACCCGTCCACCAGCTGTGGATTGCTTCAAATTTTCATTCGGGTTGACTTTTTGACCCTATTTACAATCTCAAAACATGTGTTCTTTCTGTCCACAAGTATAACATGCTCCGGTCTTTCGTCGGCAGGGACCCGGTCGATGAGTGATACCACAATCTTTGCATTTCTGAGGAAAATTTGAATAAGATTCTCTGTTAGACGCTCCCTGAGAAGATACTGGTGATCGAAAATTTGAAGATTTCTGCGATCCTGAGTGACACGAAGCTTTGAGATCTCTCTTGGCAGAATGCACATCACGACTACGCTTTCTTCCAGAATCTAATTTCATAGAATAACCTTCCTAGCGAGCTCGATCAATATCCCTTGCAGCGTCTGCTACTTCACTAATAGATGAGTATTTATGATTCAAAAGTCTGTGCTTGTACTTATTATTCAGACTCCACTTAATTTTATCCACTTGATTAATTGTGGTACCGATAATGGCACCAGCAATCGAGCTAGTCGTAGAAATCTGAACTGATAATCGGCTATAGACTCATCTTCACCTTGATGCATAACACCATACTCACGAACGTACGCGTCTTTGTCTGCCGTGGTGAAGTATTGCTGATAAAACAAACTTTTGAACTGTTCCCAAGAAAGTGTTCCTGCTCCTGAGTTACTTTGAATCCAAAACTCCCACCAGATGTGGGCATCATCCTCCAACTTATAAAAAGCTAATGTTGCCCGATATTGGTCTGGACAACCCAAAACTTTGAAAATTTTCTCAAAGTGTCTAATCCAATTTTCAGCATCAACCGGATTTAAAGTAGAAGAAAAAACTCGCAGTTTCTGTTTATTGAACCGTTCAAGCGATACATGGATATCTCCCAAATCAGCGTTAGGACGAATTTCTGTGGCCGGAGTATTTGTAGGGGGTATAACATGAGACTGACGAAGTGCCTCTACAGTTTAGGCCACAATATTGGGTATCATACCCGCAACAGCTTGTTGAATAGCTACTATCATATTAGGATCAGGCTGACCTGAAGGAGGAGAATTGGGATTTCTTTCATCATTTTGCCCAGTTTGATTTCTTTGGGGTCTACCCCTTCGTCGAGGTTGATTGCTAGGCAACATCGGAAGTGATACAACAAAGAAACTCGTTCAGAACAATGGATAAGAATGGAAATGGTTATGGAGAGCAGTAATGGAGATTTGCGAGATTAAAGAACAAATACAAATATATGAAAAATGAAAACAAAAAAAACTTAAAGTACAACAAGATTAATACCTATAGCTCTGATACCACAAATTGTAACACCCCCGTCCTCGCGCAGCATGAGTCGGGAGATATACAATCCGGCAATAGGATCAAAACACAAACCACCAAAATTCAGAGCTGTACTAAATTTATCAAAATAATGTTTTAACATAATTACAACCCAGGGTGTCATCGCCTACGCGATCCCAAAAGATTAACCAAACATGATATTATAATGTTAATAGTAAGTCCTTTACTTCAGTGACAACTTGACCTCTCAACCCGTCCCTGGATTCGAACCTGAACCTGCCGAGGAAACATGAAACATCTCGGCCGCTCAGTGAACAGATATTATGTATAACTGTATGAAAATGATATAAGTTCAATAAAAGTTAACATAAAACCATCGTAATGGAAGCATTTGTAAACATAATTAAATAATGTAAAAACTATTTTTATAAAATCAACATGTCACATGAGTCGTATAATATGTTGTCTAATTGGATGATTTGTCCAATCAGACTTGGAATGTCAGTGTCGGGCACAACACCACCATTTCCCGGTAACCAGCTTAGTTCTGGTATTCGGCTCTATTCGGTAATCGCTTCTATCCGGTAACCAAACATTTTATGGTATTTTGCTCTTGGATGCATCCTACGTTCTCTATTTGACTTGGCCTAGCCTTTACGAGAATGCCATAGTCATTAATAGCCACCACAGAGGCATCTCAACACCCGTGACCCATGTGTTGAGTCTAATTTAAAATCAAGAAAACTAGAGTTCTTTAGTAAAAATCCATGTTTCAATATATCATTAAACCGAATTTAATAATAATATAACCAACCAACCAAAAATGGATACTTTCAAAATATTCAATGAATGAACACAACTCTACTTTAAAACGGAATCATTATTTCCTATAAAAGTACTCAAAACCGTAAGGTTCAGAGTCACGTCTATCAAGATGGATGGAATTTCCGGGTGCAACCGGTTATTCCCGAATCAAAGAAGTAGGATATCTGTACCTTAGTTGATCATTTTTTTATTTCCGGTCACCTATAACCATTTATAAAACACTAAATTAATGACCGACATGATTGTTAAGACCTTACACAAGAATTGACAACTAAACACATTTTGGACCTACAAGCTAAAATTTGATAGCTTATTAACACCTTCTGTTCCAGTCTTTTTCTCAAACTTAGAATCTAAGTTAGGTGTTCATATCTAAATGAAAATTGTATTTTAACCTTTTAGGATTCTACAAAACTGGAATAATTGCAAACAGAGTTATGAGCTGATTGGTACAACATTTATAATAACAGTGCGCAGATGCATTAAAATACTGTGAGTTGCTGTCAAAGCTCACTGTTTTTACACACTTAAGCTCAAAATTAGAACCTTCACTCTTCATAACAGTTTAGATCAGATAATGAGCCCATGCGAAAACTTTCTCTTTTATTGGGGCCCGATAGGTAGGCTATTAGATTGAGTCGAAAGCCTACGAGCGCATAAAGGTCTAGGCTTTCCAACGATATATCTTACACCTCATTTGGACGAACGGTTGATTTTCTACGAATTAAATAAAACAGGGCAGAAACTTAAAAAAGTACAATTGTCTTTTAACCATTTCATCAAACACTTGATATGCAACCTAAGCTTCAATTTGTTTTTACTCAGATAATACCTCATTCCTTGACCAAATTTGCATATTCTAATCATAATATAACAAACCCAAAAGCAAAGCCAAAAGCTAGAAGGGAGTAGAAGACTAACTTTGACTATTTAGGTGAAAGGAAAATCTATTTAGGTGAAAGAGTTAAGTGTTAAACTTCTGAAGGTTAAAGTTCAAAAGTCTGATAAACAAAATTCAGAACTTTGAATCTTTCATTTCAGAATTTAATAATTGTATTTGAATAAATATAGTTCAGAATTATCCTTTTACTTCTGAAAATATATTTTCTAATTTATTAGGCATGAATTTGAATGTATTTTTCAATTTATTAGGCATGAATTTGAATATATTTTTCAATTTATTAGGCTTTGACGGGTGATGGCCAAGCCGAAATGAAAGATCTTGGCGCGGCACAGAAGATTTTGGGCCTGGAAATCGTACGGGACAGAAAGTCCCGGACACTCAGGTTAAAACAATGAGCATATATTCAGAAAATTCTGAAATGGTTCAATCTTGATGGTGCCAAGACGTCTAGCACTCCGCTACCAAAGCACATCAATATTACAAGCAAAGATTGTCTGAAGGATGATAAGGGAAAGGCTGAAATGTCAAAGGTTCCATATGCCAGTGCGGTCGGAAATCTTATATATGCCATGGTGTATACTCTTCCCGATCTCGCACATTGTGTCGGAGTGGTGAGTCGATTTCTCGCAAATCCGGGTCGATCACATTGGGTAGCCGTTAAAACGGCATTCCGATATTTTAAGGGAATCGAGACACATGGTCTTATATTTGGTTTACACAATGACTGTGAATTGTTAGATTTTGGGATTCTGACTATGTAGGTGATCGAGTAGGTTGGAGATCCACATCCGGTTATGTATTCACCTTGGGTGGAACAACCATTAGTTGGAGATCACGATTAAAGTCTATTGTGGCATTGTCAACCACAGAAGCCGAATTTGTTGCGACGGTCGAGTCTGCAAAAGAAACAGTCCATTTGAAAGAATTGATGAATGGCTTAGGCTTCGAGCAACCTTCCGTTCGCAGTTTCTGTGATAATCAAAGTGTCATCATTTGGCAACTAATTTGGCGTTCAGTTCTCGGACAAAGCACATAAATGTGCGTGATGCATATCTTATTAGATTACATGAAGCGAAAGTCGTCTATTTGAAGAAAGTCCTGACAGATGACAATGTCGCTGAGATGTTCACTAAGTCGCTACAACCAGCTAAGTTTGAGCATTGCTCAAACTTGATCCAACTTCGTTTGTGTTAAGTGCCGTTGAGCACTTTGGTAGAGAGAGAGAGAATATTACCACAGGTGACAAAAACGATACCTTTGGGGAGTTATTACTTGGTACGTGTTTTGTGTTGCTTAACTCATTTCATTTTATTGAGATTGCTCACTTGAGGATTTTTACTTCTAAATGTATTTGAATAAATATTGATTCATCATCTCTCCAGAATGTTTAATCGGTGCTAGAAGGGAGTAGAAGACTAATTTTGACTATTTAGCTGAAAATAAAATCTATTTATACATAGGATAGTTTATTAATTAGTCCCTATAGTTCACATTTTAACCCCTCGAACCGTCTAGTTCTTTTCTTCATAGTTTTACTCCAACAAAACTTCGATATAACCATCTAGCCTAAGGCACAAGTCATTGAAGCTTTGGGTCTAAAGTTTAAATACTACGCTGAATAGTAAAATATATCCGGATTAACGAAAGTGGGTTATTATGATTCGCACAAAAGAGATGACCTTTTTATGCAATTTCCATTCTGTATCAATATAATATGCCGTTATGCACATATAATTGATCCTTTGCACGGATGTCCAAGTGTCGGTCATTAAACATACCCTTTATGTTTTTTCCTTAGACATTTTCTTAAGGTTGACCCTCTCTTCCAAAAAGATACCATAAATATATCTCTATTGACCGTCCACCTAGATGGTATCTTAAACATAGGACATGCAAGATCCTTGAATTGCTTAAACCCCCTCCCCTCCACAAATACAAAAGGTAGTTCATCCATTATAATCATTTTTGTTAATCCTTTCTTAGTGGCCTCTTGATTACATATCCAATTAGTCAGAACACGTTGACCATCTTCCGACTTAGAAGTTTGGAATGCCAACATAGATTGCCTACTTTCTTTGGAATGAGGGTTCTTAAGGCACGAAATCATGTGACGTTTAAGGAGGAAGTCCTATACTTTTTTACCTCCACCGCAAGATTTTGCACAATACTTACATTATCCTCTAAACAACACACCATTGCTATATAATATTTTCTCAAAATGGTCCCACACTGTTGATCTTGTTTCTGTAGCTTTTCGTTTCTTAATTTCAGGAACTGGAATAGGACTAATAGATTTGGACATCTAAAAAGTAGAAAAGTAGAAATTGAACAATGAATGAATAAACAAAATCAAATGAACAAATTGTATTTAACACTTTACTGAAATTGAACAATGAACAATTAAACAATGTGAAAACTCACTGGGAAAACTCACTATGAAAACTCATTAACTCATTGTGAAAAAACCCAATGTGAAATTGTGAATAACTCACCGTGAATATCGAATAACTCAATAAGTCAGTAAGTCACTGTAAAATTGTGAATTGTGAAAAACTGAAAATTGAAAAACTCAGTAACTCATCGTTAAATGTTAAAAACTCAGTAACTCACTAAAATCAATTCAAGCTCAATTGAGTACTGACCACTAAAACCAGTTCAATTTCAAGCAACAACCTAAAAATTCAACCAACACAAATCTAATCTACTACAAATTACAAAATCAGAATAAATACCAATGTATATTTGTTGTAAAATGTTAATACTTAAAACACAATTATACGACATATACAGTAGACACCTCACACACTGATTACTCATTACAAAAAAATCAAGAAAATTGCAACAAAAATGATTTTGAAATAAGAGAAACATTGTTGACAAAAAGAACTAAAAAAATTAGTGTTTTTCGGTCTGGGTGGGTTCAGGTTGTTTAGTGTTTTCCGCGCCGGGTTCGGTCGGGTATTTCGGGTTTTGCTCACCCCTAATTTTGAGAATAAAAAGTAAGTTTTCAGCAGAAGTTGACTATGATAGGTTAGTTGAAGATTTTGGTTCACGAAATGTACGAAGACACCATTTTAGGCGATCTTATCTATGTTTTGTAACATTTTTGTTCGGGATTTTGGTTTATGCCCCCCCTTGTAACTTTCTTTTTTTCCAATAATAATCAGCGTGTGGTTGAGCCGCCTAGCTTGACTAGGTTCCAAACACCTTTTAAAATTTGTGTCTTTCTTAGGGGCATTTTTTTGGCTCTTCGCCCAGGGCATCCAAAACCATTGGACCGACCTCTATGCTGAGGCTATTATTCTGGTCACTTGCTTTTCCATACAGTGTTTTCGTAAAAACATCCCTAATGCATAACTCTTAATATCTTTTTACAATTATAAAAAGCTTTTGAAACCTTTTTAAGCATAGGAGAAAAAAACTTTCGGAAAGCTTCTTGAAGAAAAGGTTGGTAAACTCCAACCGGTTGGAAAAACCCCCCTTTTCAGTTAAATTTCATTTTACAGACATCTTACATCTTTTATCGTATTTTCATTTTATACCCTATCACATTTTTATTTATGATCTAATTCATCAAATATCTATAATAAAACCAAAAACATTTTATAAAAAATAGATTATTAAAAGCTTTTATCAAGACGACCAAAATGACATCAATATCGAATACCTAAAAAAATCTAAAAATCATATGTTATGTAAATCGTCTTTTATTTTTTTAACGCACTCATTTTTTTAATGTCAAGTAATTTTCTTTTCGAAAAAATATGACGTGAACCTTAAAAAGAAAATTTATAATGCAATTGAAGGTAGATTATAATCCAATTGAAGAAAAAAGATTATAACGCAAATGGAAAACTTTTAAATAGATGAAGGCAGATTATAATGCAATTGAAGAAAAAAGTTTTTCGAAAAGTTTTTTTTGCATTGGATTTATAAAAATAGGTTTTTGCTAAAAAAAAGTTAGTGGAAAGTTGATGTGACAAAAGTAAATTTATTTTGAAAAAGTTATGCATTGGGGATGCTCTAACAAATTCCTTTTCGACAAGTTTAAGTATAGATTAAGGACCTGTTTGATTTTATTATTAATAATTCTTTTAGATAAGTGATCTATAGGTGCAAGGGGAGTGGGAAAAACATTGTTGAGTAGAGTTTGTCTCAACCTTCTTGTCTAGGGTTGATGTAATCTTTTTCTCTTGCTAACCTATGGCTAGCTTTCTTTAATCGAATTGCCATTTCCAAAAAGTGAGGATTACTTTGATAGTCTTTAAACATTTTAAAATCACAAATTGATTTTGGTTTTTATAATTCCTTTAGGTTACTAATTTATTGATGGTTAATCAAGATCATCCCTTTGGTTGTGGATGTGGACCGTATTTCTGGTGGCGGAACCATGTTAAACTCATGACTTACTTTATTTGCTTTTGTTGAATCCGTTTCTCATATATACAATTGTTAGTTGTTTTTATTCAATCTATTTTCCCGTGATGGTTGATCGATAAACATTACCCCTTTATCGCTTGGATCATGTAATCTAAAACCCCAACAAGTGGTCTGAGAGATTTCGATTAATTTATTTATGTCTATATTGAGCATTGTTTGAAGATTGCGCCTTTGTTATTTATTACATAAACTTGAGCCTTTATCTTTAATTTGCTGTTGTTCCAATACACACACAAAGTTGGTTCAAGATGACTAATTCAGAAATAAACATGTTGAAAGGAAGTTCTAGCCATACTCGATGCTCCGATTATTGGTCTCTAATATGTAGGGCTTCGATTAGCATGTTAAATCTTGGTTTTTAAAAAAATTTCAGGGCCAATTTTACTTGCGACCGGGGTCAGATTTGTATAACCCAATGGCCGTATATTTCTTTACAAATAAAAAACGACTATTTAAAACAAAAACAACTCAATAGTCTTCTCACTTTCTCATATTAAACATATTTGTTGTTTTAATTGATAAGATTTTGAATACGATATGAATTTTTATATATTTCTTTTATTTATTACTAATTTAATTTAAGATGATCTATATAGTTTTAGTACGATTGTAACAGGACATCCAAAAAGATTAGAAAGTTAAGACGGCCTGCCAATATGGGTGATCGTGTAGAGTGTGCTGATATCCAATTTGGTTATTCCCTCGATGTATGCTCAACTAGTAGAAACAACATTTAGATATAATGGTATTATGTGCGGTGGTTGTTTCCCAGAAGATTGGATTTAGTAAAATTTGGCATAGTTGAATAAATGCATTTTGTTGTGGGTAATATGGGCATTTGTTTCTTAATTACCATTTTTGTTAACACAATTAAAGGCAAGGCCAAGATCATTGTTTGTGAACCATCAACAACGGTTGATTAGTGACATCTTTACCATTTGAAAGTTGTTGTCAAGTATTTTAGTATGGGATGATTGGATGCAAGTTTTCATTTAAGGGTGGCTAAACACAATCTACTCGATTTGTTTTTTTTAAATAATTAAAGCCATACCAATACCCTTTTGTATGAGTTTTTTTTCTTGTTTGGAGTGTTTTTGATAACATTAACAAATTTTCAGAGACATCAGTTGGAGTGTTTTAATGATAGTGACACTCATTTGGACACATTGTTAAGTTTCTCACATTTATTTGTAGATTTATACAGTTTTTTGGATGATTCAGTCTTAGATATTGGATTTTGGATTTGAATATCGATTCAAGGTGGAGTTCACGGTTTTCTTTGCGTATGGGATTAGCATGTTGTTTTGTATCAAGTGGAATCTTGATGAAATTGATAGAAAACAACAAAATCGACATTGAAACTCAAGAAGCCAATGATCTCCACTAGTGACCATCTAAGGATGTTTGTACGTTTGGAAATTCATCATATGAATTCCATTACAATTCTACGGATCTAGCAAAAAGTTTTATGGAAATTTGGCACGATCATTTCCATGTTTGGAAAATGATTATATGACTTTCATTACAATTTGTTAGAATATGAATTAATTATGAATATTATGTATTTAATTAGATTAGATTGTTACCTTATTTTGTGCCTATTAGTTGACAACAATTAGCTAGAAATTAGAATCATGTCTTTGGAATGCTATATTTGTTGTTTGTAATCTCCTTTGTGAATCAAGGAAACAAATTATTTCATGGCATTTCTTTCTAGCCATTTCTTCTCTTCTATTGAGCCCTCATCTCGATATCGCACCCTCTGTTTTTTTTGTTTCTAATGAACGATGACATCCTCTTGCATAAAGGCTACACAGTCAGTTGCAGGGTGACTATTATTCGCAACCCTTTCTTGTTGTCTTTCTTCTCCCCTAATATGTCTCGTCTCGAAGGAGTCTCTTTCTATCTGGGGGAATCATTTGTTTACTTGACTTTTTGAGCAAAGCTAAGGTCACTAGTGAATCTACGTATCCATGGGATGAGGAATTCAGATTCCATTACTGGGACTACTAAAACGATATTTCACTCGAAGATGGCGGCAATCGCAATAATGCAAAGTTGTGGATTCCCCCGCATTCCAATTTGTCTTTTCTTTTCGTGCGACTTTCTTTTGTTGGGATCATGCAGACACTTTTTTCTATTATGCTAATTCTCTTCTTGTTGCACCATGTCCAAATGATAGTAGTGGACAAAAAAGCAGTAACAAGGTTTATCATGGAACAACTATTCCACTCTTTGATTAGTAGGGGTCTGGAATCTCACCCTTAAACGGAGTCTCGCAGAAGAATATCATTTTTATAGAGGGGCACTATGACTAGCAGTGAAACCCGATCCAACTTTTGTCCCTCCTCTTCCTCAGGGCCCTCAGTTTCTCACTCCAAGATCAACGTTTCCCCCAAATCTTATAGTTTCTAACATGAAAAACGACATCTCTGTCGTTCTTGAATTGGTGATTGTTTAATATGGTACACGGGTAAAACTATTCAAAGTTCATGATAAATCCCATCGCGTCCTCCATCATATCATTCAACTTTGTCCTGCGACATCTCATTCACACGCACTCCTGACACTTTGCTTACTTCCCTTGTCGGCTATTCTGATGCTAATTGGGCTCGATGTCCTAAAACCAATCGCTCGGCCTATTGTTACTCAATTTTCTTTGTGGAAACCTTGTCTCATGGAGTGCCAAGAAGAACCTATTGTTGCTTGATCAAGCCGTGAATCGAAATATTGTGCCTTGGCCAACACTGCCTCCGAACTCATTTGGGTAACGCACTTGCTTCGAGAATTACACGTGTTTCCTCTTGATTGGTCAATCATATTTTACGACAACAAAAATACTCTCTTTCTATCTCAAAATTCAGTGGCTCACAAAGGTACAAAACATATATATATATATATATATCAGATATTGATTGCCATTTTGTTAGTGAATTTGATCTTTTCCACCAAAATAGAGTACGTAAATGAACGGGAGTTCCCTTAAAATATCTCAAGATCATATTTACCACTTCCATTGTGATTTACCCGGATTTGACATGAACCGACTCACCACATCTACCAAGTGTGCAAGATCGGTTCATGTACATACCGTTGCATACTTGAGGCTTCCAACTTTGCAAGATTTGGAGTTTTGACATTTGTTGCTTACCTTTTCATCATTTGGACAATCTTATTTTGAGAGCTCCAGGTGCATAGGCATTGGTGTGCTAATCATTTTTACACCTTCCATGTTGAAGCGTTGAAGTACTTTTGAATGTACTCACTTTGAGTGAGCTCCAATATCCTTAAGCTTCTCTCCCAAGTGTTTTACATGCAACGGATCTTGTTTGATTGTATCAAATCCTTCATCTTACTAGGGGTCTCGTCACCTTTTTCCAAGAAAAATCCTTCATCTTAAATTCAGACTTCAATTTCTGTTTCAAGTTCTTAATTTCTGAAACATCTTTGCAAGCAGGGTTTCACTTAGTCTACTCTAGGTTTTGCTTATTTTGTGCCACATTTTATTTTGAATCTTATTCTTCCTTTATTAATATGTTTTGAATATAAAAAGATTTTAGTCGAAATCTAATAGTGAAGACTAGGTAATTTTTTTTTAAATTTACATATGTATGATCCGTGAATGGAAAAAGCAATTGCTAATTTTTATTAATTAAGACTTGATGCGGACCTGGGCGTGGAAGATCTATTTTGAGCATGGAATATCGGGCCTTATTGTTCTTGGAGGCCCATGATCGGTTTTCGGTCGGCGAGTATAACAAGTTGTCAGCCAAAAAGATTGGACCAGTGGAGATTGTAGAAAAGATCGATCCTAATGCTTATCTCCTGAAGTTTCCTAGTCATATTCGTTGTGCCGAAATTTCCATTGTGAAACATTTGCTTCCTTATCATGGAGATTCTTTAGATGATGAAGCCGCTACACATTTAAGGTCAGATTTTTTCAACACAGGCGGGATGATGTGGGCCTGGTGTGGAGGACCAGACTCTATTGTTCTTGGAGGCCCATGATGTGACTACCAAAGAGGGCCGCTTAAAAGGCCATAACTCTCGCTCCGAGTCTCAGTTTTAGCCCACGACTAGTCGATTGGAATCCTGGAGCGAGGAGCACTCTAAAGTTAGGACCCAATAGGGTGATAACTCTATATTTTAGAGTTATTACATGCCTTTTATTCTTATTTTATTTAGTCGATTTCGGCCATTTTGCCTTCTAAACCTCCCTTTTTGGTCTAAAATAATTGTTCAAGCTAGTTGTGAGTGTTTTCATGTCTTGGAACCATTTATGACGATTTTACATCAAAAATCGTATTTTCATCGGAACTGGTACCTGAGTGACCACTCCGCCATTCAGATTCAGCTATTCGATTAAGCCAACTGCTGGAGAACAACAACGTGCTGTTTGGGAGATAACAGTTGAAAAGAAGGTTCAAAAGTCCTACTTTCTGCTCAGAGTTGAAGAGGAGACAAGAAAGCATCCCAAAAATGATATTTTAATCAAAAGCCCCCTTTTAGGGAAAATGTGCTTTATCTTATGGTTTTTTGTGCTTCCTCTTTATGCAATGACTTTTGTGCAATTCCTTGTACTTGCTCATGGCCTACTATATAAAGGCTTGAGCATTTACTTCTCAAGATACATTTCATTAAGGCAATTCTTAGGAAGCATTCAATACATAGATTCTAGAGAGAGAAAGTAGTTTAACATTTATTTTCAAGTAAGCTTTTAATTTTATGTCTTTAATTTCCAGCAACTAGTGTAATTTTACCTTCAGTAATTAATATTAACTGCAGTAATTTAGTTTATATCTTTGAATAGCAGTGTCGACGAAAGTGGGCACTGCGACCTCCCAGTTTAATTTTAAATCTTCTTAGTATGGAATATTGCAGTATTTTATCTTTCATATTGCTGGTGTGCCCTCTGATGCACAAGGTAATTCCCCTTCCCAAAAATATGATAGTCTTTTGCATGATTCAGCAGAAGGTAGTGAGAGCAGTACCCAAACTCCCAAGAAAAGCACAGTCATCGGAAAGACGAGAACTTTCACAAAAGTAGCAGCAACGAAGCAATACGCAATCCTCACAGGTAGAAAACTCTATATGGAGAAGGGTTTTGAAGAGGAGTTCTTGAAGCAGCATGCATTTGTCAAGGAAAGGATCATTGAGCATTCGTGGACCACTATTGTATATGCATACCGAAAGGCAAACGCCTCGGTCGTCCGAGAGTTCTTTACGGAGGCAGTCGGTCGCCCAACTAAGAAGGTTAGTGTTCGTGGTGTTTATGTTCATTATGATGGTCTCCCTATCAACCGAGTCCTTGGCCTCAAACGGCTGGACTCGTGTTCACTTACGACCCTCATGGAAGGTCTTAGTGATGAAGATAAGTTGGACATTAGTGATAACCTTTGTGTATAAGGACAATCTTGGGTAAAGAGGAAAGGACATATTTTTATACCCGCTAGCCATCTCACTATTGAGGCTACCATTTGGATCAACTTTCTCCGTCACAACCTTTGGCCCACATCCCACGACACTACACTTTCTGTGGACAAATGTTGCTTATTGTATTGTGTTGTGAAGAACCTCCCTGTTGATCTTGGTCATCTGATGAGCTTGGCTATTTTCCAAGTCCGTAAGCGAAAGAAGGTAACATTCATTTTCCTTGCCTTATCACGACACTAACAGTTGATCCAGGAGTGGCCACTGATGAGGGTGACTATTGGACGAACACTGCTACTTCCATTTGTAGCTTGACAATCAAGTGTATGAAGCGTTCACCCTCTGTCACACCCGGTGAAACATCGTCCGGTGCCCACTCTGATACCATGGCCGATATATTGAGGCTGTTGAAGGAAAACAATGACCTTTTGAATTCTATGCAAGATAGAGTGAAGCTGATGGAGAAGTCAACTGTGGCTGTTTGGAGTTACGAATGTGAGCGTGATTTGGTGCTCAAAGGATATTTTTCTGTTAGAGAACCCGATGTGTATGCGTAATTCCCCGAGTTTCCTGCTAGTGTTTGTCCAACTTACGGTTAAGACTCGTCTGATGATCTTGCTGATGAAGATCTGGCTGAAAATGACTTGCTTGATGACCAAGTCGATGAAAACGTATCCGGTTCGTAAGGACATGGTTGTACCCACTGTGGCATCTGAACAATTTTTATTTTCTGCGTTTATTTGCTGTTTTTAACTCTTTTGGCCATTTGACACTTGCTTCTTTTTGTCTATAATCTCAAATGCATGGCTGCCTTACCATATGCTTGGTAAGTGCTTTTGGTACTAACCTTTTTGTTATTTGATGTCAATAAGTTTTTGATGCCAGCAGTTTTTAATTTCATAGCACAAGGACCCACTCTTTCAAAAGATTCCAAAAAGTCCAATTTTGTCACTTTGAAATGACGTAGGCCCTTTTTGCTAAACACAAAGCCTAAAAAAAGCCTTAGGTATGAATATGTTAGATACCTGTGACTCGATTGCTGAAATAGACTTCACTCCAGTCACTAGCCCTGCCTTCGGCATCCCCCTCCTTGTGGTTAAGGTAACGACTTCGGGCATGGCTAGCTCCCATAGTGTGAAGGACTTACCTTTTGTACCCATAGCTCACTTGTTGTGTTTTTATCATCACAACGAGGACTTTGTGAAATCTATGTTTAGGGGGGGGTGCATTGATCATAGCCTTCCTATCAAGAAAATTACAATGTACACTCCAGTACTATCCGAGTGACATTCCAAAAAAAAATGAAAAAGAAAATACACAGAAAACCCTGAGTGAACACTTCTGAGTGCCCACTCCACAAAAAGAAGAATATCCAAATAAAACCCATAAGTTCACGATTGCAACTTTTGTACATGTTCAAAAGCCAAAAGTGACAAACTTCTCAACAAAAATTAATAAGAGAAAATTTTTCTTGTTCTCAAATAAAATGGCATGATCTAAGTTCAAAACAAGTTTGGGGGAAAAACATTGCATAGCAATGAGAAGGGACTTCAAAAAACCCATCCAAAGTCCTATTCATCAATTTTTTGGCAAATAAGTGATGATTTTGGAATATTGGAAAAGTGGCCATTTCGCTTATGAATCCAAAAGTGCATCTTTGGTGATATCAAGGTTCATTCATCCACAACACCTTTGGTAAGTTCCTTCAAGCCTAATGTATTTTCTTTTTATTTTATTGAGTCTTTTTCTGTTTGTCATTTTTATTACTTGGGGGTGTGATAACTCTATATTTTTAGAGTTATTACATGCCTTTTATTGCTATTTTATTTACTCGATTTCGGCCATTTTGCCTTCTAAACCTCCCTTTTTGGTCTAAAATAATTGTTCAAGCTATTTGTGAGTGTTTTCAAGTCTTGGAACCATTTATGACGATTTTAAATCAAAAATCGTATTTTCATCAGAACTGGTACCCGGTGTGACCACTTCACCATTCAGATTCAGCCATTCGATTAATCCAACTGCTGGAGGCCAACAAGGTGTTGTTTGGGATCCATAAAAGTTGAAAAGAGGGTTCAAAAGTCCTACTTTCTGCTGAGAGTTGAAGAGGAGACAAGAAAGCATGCCAAAAATGATTATTTAATCAAAAGCCCCCTTTTAGGGAAAAGGTTCTCTATCCCATGGTTTTTTGTGCTTTCTCTTTGTGCAATGACTTTTGTGCAATTCATTGTACTTGCTCTTGGCCTACTATATAAAAGCTTGAGCATTTACTTCTCAAGATACATTTCATTAAGGCAATTCTTAGGAAACATTCAATACATAGATTCTAGAGAGATAAAGTAGTTTATCATTTATTTTCCAGTAAGCTTTTAATTTTCTGTCTTTAATTTCCAGCAACTAGTGTAATTTTACATTCAGTAATTAATATTAACTGCAGTAATTTAGTTTATAGCTTTGAATAGCAGTGTCGACGAAAATGGGCATTGCGACCTCCCAGTTTAATTTTAAAATTTTTTAGTATGGAATCTTGCAGTATTTTATCTTTCTTTTTCTACTCCTTTCTAGTCATGAAGTAAACTCTTTTTGAGATGTAGAAAATGAGAAGTACCCGGAATTCATGTAAAATTATTTAGTAGTTATTATATATATTTTTACCCTTTTTTGACTTGGTCATTCATTGTTCGATAATGCCAATGATACGGACAAGCTAATAACTTGAAAGTGTTTACTGCCTAGTTTGAGATTCAGAAATGGGCGGAACGTAGTGACACGAGCTTGGATGATGCTAAGGAATTTGAAAGAATTCTTTACATAGTAAGTTTTCACCATATGGAGTAGGAGAAACCATTTGGGCATTAAAAATACTTATGGCTTTTTGCTTACTGTGTATACCATCGAAACTCGAAAGGGTTCAGGAAACTTAC
Source organism: Silybum marianum (assembly GCA_036898165.1). Taxonomy (NCBI): domain Eukaryota; kingdom Viridiplantae; phylum Streptophyta; class Magnoliopsida; order Asterales; family Asteraceae; genus Silybum; species Silybum marianum. The sequence continues at coordinate 16,492,963 of CM072528.1, forward strand.
TAACAAATCAAAGAAGGTTAACTATATATATAAAGCTTTATTTAGAAAAGATGCGAGTGCTAAATGAGCCGACATTCTGGACAAAGAGTGACCACTACTCCAGTATGATGACCATTTTTATAAGTCAAGTATTTAATACAAAATCCGGGGAAAATCACAACTACATCTCTTTCTTTAATTATAAGAACTTTGTTAAGTTATTTTCACCAAAATCAACTAAAAATATTGCTTCCTCTCTAATCGAAACGTGTAAAAGGAAGTTCATCAAAACAATAGTGTTTGGATTAAGTTCCAGTCCTTGAGGATACGATATTTGGTTCTTACCACTTTATTACTTGGTAAACGATCATAGTGACCAGTGTATACTTGCGCTGTCCACTATGGACTGAGTTGCTAACCTCACTGCGATTACATATTTCGCACGTACCAAGTTTTTGGCGCCGCTGCCAGGGACTAGCGTGATTTTTATCTCAAGACATTAGTTTTCATTCGAGCCCGAGTAAGTTGTTTTTCTAAGCTTTTTGTTTGCGTGTTGTATGCCAAGGCTACAACACGGACCTCTTTTTACACCCGATCCCGAAATTGAACAAACTTTTAGGAGAAGGCGTAGATGTGTTAACGTTAATTGGCCAATTCAAATACCTCAAACTCCGATCGAGACCATGGCGGTTGCAAATCCTCCTCCACCTCTGGAGAACACAATACATATTGTCGATGACAAAAATCGTAAAATACGGGATTATGCAACTCCGGGACTTAATCATTTGCTTTCCGGAATTACTCCTCCCAACATTACCGCAACGCATTTTGAACTTAAACCGGTAATGTTCCAAATAATCCAAACCATTGGTCAGTTTGGAGGTCTACCGTCCAAAGATCCACATTCTCACTTAAAGTCATTTTTGGAGATTGCAGATGCTTTTTCATTTAATGGTGTACCCGAATAAGCCTTAAGGCTAAAACTCTTCCCTTTTTCATTAAGGGATATAGCCAAAGCTTGGCTAAATTCACAAGCACCCAACTCAATCCCTACTTGGAAAGATCTTGTTGAAAAGTTTTTACAAAAATACTTTCCTCCCACAAGAAATGTTAAATTGCGAAATGATATTTTGTTGTTTAGACAAGAGACGGATGAGGCAGTCTCGGATGCGTGGGAACGTTTTCAGGAACTTCTGCGGAAGTGCCTACATCACGGTATTCCACATTGCATCCAATTGGAAACCTTTTACAATGGTATCTCCAATGCTGCCAAAATCATTCTATATGCAACATCAGGTGGAGCCTTTACGACTAATACTTATAATGAAGCTCACCAAATTTTGGAAAAAGTCACTAATAATAACACCGCATGGTCAGATCCAAGAGCACTTCCAGCGCTAACAACTCTCATGTCGATTCGGATGCATTTAAAGCTATGAATGCACAATTAGTTGCTTTAACTAAACTGGTTTTAAATGGAAACAAAAATCAGGTGAATTCTGTAGTGACCACTCCACAACTCCCAAAAAATTGTTCTTTCTGCGGAGAAGAGCACAGTTATGACTTTTGTCCTGGTAACCCCGAAGCTGTTAATGCCATAGGAACTCAGTCTAGGAACAATCCATTTTCGCAAACTTACAATCCCAATTGTAGAAATCACCCGAATTTCTCTTGGACCTCAAATCAAGGACTCCAACCCCATGGGGCGAGTCAAGGACCTACACGTGCACAAAATCCTCTTGGATTCAACGAAACTCAGTTTCAAAACATTCAGCCTAATTTTCAAAGTGGATGCTCCCCATAGAACTTCCATGGTGGGCAATCTTCAAAAAGTTTTCAAAGTGGACACGCTCCACATAGTTTTCACACGAGTCAACCTCCATAGAATTATCAACCTAGGCAACAACAACACATGTCCGATACTCAACCTTCACTTAAGTCTATGCTCAAAGGTTTCATGAACCAAACCCAAGCCGCAATGAGGAATTTTGAGACCCAACTAGGACAATTAGCCGCTGAGGTTAAGAATCGACCACAAGGTAGTTTACCTAGTGACACCGAACATCCTAAGGGGGTACCAAAGGAGCAGGTTAAGGCCATATCGCTTAGGAGTAGTAGAGATTATACGATCGAGTCTGACCCCAAGTTAGATAGTACGGAGACCGTAGCAACAACTTTGCCTAAGATCATAGTGCCCACTCCAGTAAGCAGTGATGTGACTACTCCTCCCATAGAAGTAAGTACTCCTATTCCACCTACTTCTGAGATTGCAAAAGACTCATCCAGCAAAGTCAAGACCACTAGTACTACACATCCCAAGGTTACACCATCAATCGATCCAAGACATCTTCCATTTCCGGAAAGATTGAGAAAAACAAAAATGTCGATAATCAATTTAAAAAGTTTTTGGACATTTTCAAACAACTACATATCAACATTCCATTGGTAGAGGCTTTAGAGCAAATGCCAAGTTTTGTGAAATTTTTGAAAGATATTTTGAGCAAAAAACGGAGATTGGAAGAGTATGAGACCGTGGCGTTAACCAAGGAATGTAGTGCTATTATTACCAACAATATTCCACCTATGATGAAAGCTCCGGGTAGTTTTACTATCCCTTGCATTATTAGCTTATCCAAAAGGTAAAATAGAAGATGTGATTGTTCAAGTGGACAAACTAGTTTTCCCCGCTGATTTTATAATTTTGGATTAAGAAACGGATAAAAAAGTGCCACTCATTTTAGGACGTCCATTCCTTGCGACCGGACGAACTTTAATTGATGTGCAAAAAGGGGAACTTACTATGAGAGTCCATGACCAAGAGATCACCTTCAATGTCTTCAAATCCCTTAAGTACATTGAAACAGAAGAGTGTTCGTCCATTAGTTGTTTAAGCAGTGATTGTATGAAGGAGATAGTAAGTATTGAAAGTGACCACTCTGATTCTGAGAGTGAGGAAGTTTGTGAGGATGAGTGTAGCCCTATTCTGGCAGCTTTTGAGCAGCTAGATTTCACCGATAGGAATGTCCAGAAACCATCCATAGAGCAACCCCCTGATTTAGAGCTAAAACCTTTGCCTTCCCATTTAAAATATGCCTACCTCGCTAAAAATGACAAACGTCCGGTCATTATTTCGTGTAAGTTGAGTGAGGAACAAGAGAAACAGTTGGTAGATCTCCTATATAGGCACAAAAAGGCATTAGGTTGGACTATAGCTGATATCAAGGGAGTTAGTCCCTCTTTGTGCTAACATAAGATTAACCTTCACATTGACCACTCTAGAAAGGTACAGCCTCAAAGAAGGTTGAACCCAATTATGAAGGAGGTGGTTAAGAAAGAGATCTTGAAGTGGTTTGACACAGGAATCATATACCCTATTGCAAGCAGTAGTTGGGTGAGTCCCGTTCAATTTGTCCTCAAAGAGGGAGGCACAACCGTTGTCACAAACGAGAAGAATGAGCTCATTCCCACTAGGAATGTGACCGGATGGCGTATTTGTATGGATTATAGGCAACTTAACTTAGCCACCAAAAAAGACCATTTCCCCTTGCCTTTTATCGACCAACTTCCCACCAACACCGAAGTTACTTAAGAAGACCCCATAAACACCAATGAGGTGTTGTCGGAATCCAAAGCAATCTCCGACACTGGAACCACCACCTCAGAAGTTGATGCTCTTGAGAAGACACAACTCGAAATAGAGGCTGAAATGGCCAAAATAAAGGCCGACCTTGCTGAAAGAATGAGGGTTTTGGAGGAGAGAAAGGCTGAGATCATTTGAAAGAAAGAAGAGGAGGATAAAAGATTGAGGATGGAGGCCGAAAGAAAACAGAAGGAACATGAAGAAAGGATTTGACGATAAGAAGAGGAAAGGATTCGAAAGGAAGAAGAAAAAAACGAAAAAAGGAAGAGGAAGAGAAGCGGTTGCATGAAGAAAGGGAGAAGAAAAAGGAGTGGGAAAAGAAACAACCAGAGGAAAAGAAAAGAGACTTAGATCAGAAGAGAAAGGAGACTTTAGAAAAGAGGGCCGAAATAGAGAAAAAGAAAAATGATGAGGGCCATGTCCAAGAAATTCTTAAGGTTCAAAGCAAGGAAGATGACAGAAAAAAGAAGGGTAAGGGAAAACAAAAACAGAAGGAGAGAGGAGAGTTTGTAGAAGAGGAGATGCCTTCAAAGAAGAAGAAAGGAAAGGGTATTGGAAGCAGTTCCAGAGTGACCACTCCGCGTTCAGCAGTGTCTCGTGCCTCTGGTGTGCCCTCTGATGCACAAGGTAATGAGAGCAGAAGGTAGTGAGAGCAGTACCCAAACTCCCAAGAAAAGCACAGTAATCGGAAAGCCAAGAACTTTCACAACAATAGCAGCAGGGAAGCAATATGCAATCCTCACAGGTAGAAAACTCAATATGGAGAAGGGTTTTGATGTGGAGTTCTTGAAGCATCATGCATTTGTCAAGGAAAGGATCATTGAGCATTCGTGGACCACTGTTGTATGTGCATCCCGAAAGGCAAATGCCTCGGTCGTCCGAGAGTTCTTTACGGAGGTAGTCGGTCGCCCAACTAAGAAGGTTAGTGTTCGTGGTGTTTTGGTTCATTATGATGGTCTCCCTATGGAAGGTCTTATGGAAGGTCTCCCTATGGAAGGTTCATTATGATGGTCTCAAACGACCGGACTCGTGTTCACTTTCGACCCTCATGGAAGGTCTTATGATTAAGATAAGTTGGACATTAGTGATAACGTTTGTGTACAAGGACAATCTTGGGTAAAGAAGAAGGGACGTATTTTATACCCGCTGGCCATCTCACTATTGAGGCTTCCATTTGGTTCCACTTTCTCCATCACAACCTTTGGCCCACATCCCCCGACACTACACTTTCAATGGACAAATGTTGCTTATTGTATTTTGTTGTTGAAGAACCTCCTTGTTGATCTTGGTCATCTGATGAGCTTGGCTATTTTCCAAGTCCGTAAGCGAAAAAAGGTAACATTCCTTTTATTTGCCTTATCATGACACTAACATTTGATCCAGGAGTGGCCAATGATGAGGGTGACTACTGGATGAACATTGCTACTTCCATTAGTAGCTTGACAATCAAGCGTATGAAGCGTTCACCCTCTGTCACACCCGGTGAAACATCGTCCAGTGCCCACTCTGATACCATGGCCGAGATATTGAGGTTGTTGAAGGAAAACAATGACCTTTTGAAGTCTATGCAAGATAGAATGAAGCCGATGGAGAAGTCAACTGTTGGAGGTACGAATGTGAGTGTGATTTGGTGCTCAAAGGATATTTTGCTGTTAGAGACGCCGATGTGTATGCGCAATTCCCTGAGTTCCCTGCTGGTGTTTGTCCAACTTATGGTGAAGAGTCGTCTGATGATCTTGCTGATGCAGATCTGGCTGAAGATGACTTGCTTGATGACCAAGTCGATGAAAACGTATCTGGTTCGTAAGTACATGGTTGTGCCCACTGTGGCTTCTGAACAATTTTTATTTTCTGCGTTTATTTGTTGTTTTTAACTCTTTGGCCATTTGACACTTGCTTTTTTTTGTCTATAATCTCAAATGCATGGCTGCCTTACCATATGCTTGGTAAGTCCTTTCGGTACTAACCTTTTTGTTATTTTGAATGTTGTTTGATGTCACTAACTTTTTGATGCCAGCAGTTTTGAATTTCATAGCACAAGGACCCACTTTTTCAAAACTTTCCAAAAAGTCCAATTTTGTCACTTTGAAATGACATAGGCCCTTTTTGCTAAACACAAAGCCTAAACACTTACTTTTTGTACCCATAGCCCAATTGTTGTGTTTTTATCATCACAACGAGGACTTTGTGAAATCTTAGTTTAGGGGGGTAACTTGATCATAGCCTTCCTATCAAGAAAATTAGAGTGTTCACTCCAGTACTATCCGAGTGACATTCCAAAAAAAATGAAAAAGAAAATACACAGAAAACCCTGAGTGAACAATTCTGAGTGCCCACTCCACAAAAAGAAGAATATCCAAATAAAACCCAGAAGTTCACTCATCCAAAGCCAAAAGGGACAAACTTCTCAAAAAAAATTAATAAGAGAATTTTTTGCTTTTTCTCAAATAAAATGGCATGATCTAAGTTCAAAACAAGTTTGGGGGAAAAACATTGCATAGCAATTAGAAAGGACTTCAAAAAACTCATCCAAAGTCCTATTGATCAAATTTTTGGCAAATAAGTGATGATTTTGGAATATTGGGAAAGTGGCCACTTCGCTTATGAATCCAAAAGTGCATCTTTGGTGATATCAAGGTTCATTCATCCACAACACCTTTGGTAAGTTCCTTCAAGCCTAATGCATTTTCTTTTTATTTTATTGAGTCTTTTTATGTTTGTCATTTTTATTACTTGGGGACAAGTAATGATATAAGTTTGGGGGTGTGATAACTCTATATTTTCGAGTTATTACATGCCTTTTATTCCTATTTTATTTAGTCGATTTCGGCCATTTTGCCTTCTAAACCTCCCTTTTTAGTCTAAAATAATTGTTCAAGCTATTTGTGAGTGTTTTCATGTCTTGGAACCATTTATGACGATTTTACATCAAAAATCGTATTTTCATCGGAACTGGTACCCGGAGTGACCACTCCGCCATTCAGATTCTGGCATTCGATTAAGCCAACTGCTGGAGGCCAACAAGGTGCTGTTTGGGAGACATAAAAGTTGAAAAGAAGGTTCAAAAGTCCTATTTTCTGCTGAGAGTTGAAGAGGAGACAAGAAAGCATGCCAAAAATGATATTTTAATCAAAAGCCCCCTTTTAGGGAAAAGGTGCTTTATCCCATGGTTTTTGTGCTTCCTCTTTGTGCAATGACTTTTGTGCAATTCCTTGTACTTGCTCTTGGCCTACTATATAAAGGTTTGAGCATTTACTTCTCAAGATACATTTCATTAAAGCAATTCTTAGGAAGCATTCAATACATAGATTCTAGAGACAGAAAGAAGTTTAACATTTATTTTCAAGTAAGCTTTTAATTTTCTATCTTTAATTTCCAGCAACTAGTGTAATTTTACCTTTAGTAAATAATATTAATTGCAGTAATTTAGTTTATATCTTTGAATAGCAGTGTCGACGAAAATGGGCACTGCGACCTCCCAGTTTAATTTTAAATCTTTTTAGTATGGAATCTTGCAGTATTTTATCTTTCGTTTTCTATCCTTTCTAGTCATGAACTAAACTCTTTTTGAGATGTAGAAAATGAGAAGTACCCGGACTTTATGTAAAATTCTTGAGTAGTTTTTATATATATTTTTACCTCTTTTTGACTTGGTCCTTCATTCTTCGATATGCCAATGATGCGGACAAGCTAATAACTAGAAAGTGTTTATTGCCTAGTTTGAGATCTAGAAATGGGCGGAACGTAGTGACACGAGCTTGAAAGATGCTAGGGAATTTGAAAGAATTCTTTACATTTGGGTATTAAAAATACTTATGGCTTTTTGCTTACTTCGTATACCATCGAAACTCGAAAGGGTTCAGAAAACTTACCAACAAATCAAAGAAGGTTAACTATAATTATAAGGCTTTAGTTAGAAAACATGTGAGTGCTAGATGAGCCGACATTCTGGACAGAGAGTGAGCACTGCTCTAGTATGATGACCATTTTTATAAGTCAAGTATTTAATACAAAATCCGGGGAAAATCACAACTACATCTCTTCCTTTAATTATAAGAACTTTGTTAAATTATTTTCACCAAAACCAACTCAAAATATTGCTTCCTCTCTAATCGAAACTTGTAAAAGGAAGTTCATGAAAACAATAGTGTTTTGATTAAGTTCCAGTCCTTGAGGATACGATATTTGGTTCTTACCACTTTATTACTTGGTAAACGATCATATTGACCAGTGTATACTTGCGCTGTCCACTATGAACTGAGTTGCTAACCATCACTGCGATTACATATTTCGCACGCACCAGGGGCTAACCGATTTTTGAAGCCTCGCAACGTTGTTTAAGCATGGTTTTTGGACATTTTCATGCTTTTACTCAATGGGGCTAGTCGATTCGTTGGATTTTTATGATTGGCCCATAGTCTTTTTCAGACCTATTTTGTTTTGAGCTTCCTATTTATATGTGACTTGTGAAATCTGGACATCACATTAGTATTTCGAAAACTTTTGATTTTCTCCCAAATTTTGAGTTGTAGTGAATTCAAATTTGAAGCATAGGTTTGGTATTCTTCAAACCAAAGAATCTTAGAAGAGATTAGCCACAGTTATTCTTAGAATCAACGTGTTTAAGTTGTTGTTGTTTTAATCTGTTGCCACTACTAAATTAAAGACTTTTGCCCACGAACTTTTTCCTAGAAAATCTGTCGTTAAAGATTGATTCCTCACAAAACCGTCACAAAAGTTGGTGGGTAAACTGCAGCTGGGGTATTCAAATCAGTGACAGATTACCCAAAGATTCTCTGGGTGATCTGTTGGTAATTTCTTGAAAAACATTGGATTTACCGAATCATTTTGTTTTCTCTAGTGATCACGTGGTGATCACCAACGGAAATTTCTCTGGATAATTTTTTTGGGTAAAAGTCATTTGTTTTATAGTGTGCATCACACTATGTTGGTTTAAAGTTGTTGCTCACATATTTGGTGTCTTCTCTAGTTGTTTTGCAGTAACGGTCGTCATGTTCTGTTTCTTAAGAAGTTGTAGATTTGTTCGTATATGTTTGAATTTTCGATACATTGAAGAACATTTGTGACTTGCTTGCGAATTGCTTTTGATACGTGGTGTCGTCTGACACCGATACTATAGTGGCCAAGAAACACCTTAATCATTCATTTGAACTAAACTTTCTTGATTTGTTTGATACATAAAATCCAAGGGAGCGTGAGTATTTAACGACTATGTATACTTCATAGTGTGTATGATAAATTCATTGTTCATTGTTCCTTTTAAAGGAAGGCATAATAATATCTTCTATAGTGAATTGTTGGAGATTCTTCAAAGTATAATAAATGGTTTTGCGATCCGGATGAAGGAAGAACAAAGTTCGAGTGTTGCATGATTCCTCCCTTTCGAAGGGTTGGATGTTGCATCAATAGCCCTCATTTCCAGCTTCGCGATTGTCTATTCTTTTTCTGGTGTCTGCCATTGTTTTCCTATTATAGTTTCAAATTCAATTAATGTCTTTAATTTTACATTATTCTTGCTGTAAGGAAAATTTTCTTCTCTACTTTTGTGTCATATATAATCATTCCGCAAGTGTTTTGATTCTCTTGGTAAAAATCTATTGCTTCTTTAGAAGAGATAAAATATGTTCGTCATCTATTTCTTCGAACATCCCTACCAATTAAAAGCTAATCTTTCTTTGTTCTTTCTAGTTGTAATCAGGAATTATATTATTGCTTTTAATTTGTGCATTAGAATGAAAGAATACATGGATATATATAGACAGAAAACCTAGACAAAGAGAAACCCTAAGGGCCCACAGGCTAACAGGCCTAAGCAAACGTATTTACTTTCTATCACTCCCCCTCAAGCTGGAGCATAGACGTTAATCATGCCCAACTTGTTACAACTAAAAGAGATTCGCGAACCAGGTAAAGCTTTGGTAAAGACATCAGCAAGTTGATTTCCTATTCGAACAACGGGAGTTGAGATGGTTCCATCTTCTAGCTTTTCACGAGTGAAATGGCAATCAACCTCGATGTGTTTTGTTCTTTCATGAAACACGGGATTGTTTGAATGTGGATAGCCGCCTCATTATCACAGTATAGGTTCATTGGTTTAGATTGTGCAAACCCAATTTCACCTAGCAGATTACTCAACCATACCAGCTCACAAGTGGTTTAAGCCATAGCCCTGTATTCAGATTCAGCACTTGACCGGGAAACAAGATTCTGTTTCTTGCTTTTCCACGAAACTAGATTCCCTCCAACCAGCACACAATAGCCTGTCGTAGACCGCCTATTGGTAGGATCTCCATTATAGTCGGCATCTATGAATCCTTCTATGATATGATGACCATGATTTTGATAGAGGATACCCAGGCCAGGAGCATCCTTTAGGTACTTCAGTATCTGCCTAACAGCGTCCCAATGTGGAGTTCTTGGGGACGACATAAACTGACTCACTACACTTACTAGAAAGGCGATGTCAGGGTGGGTCATCGTCAGGTAGTTTAGCTTTCCCACAATTCTTCTGTACTTTTTTGGATCCTCAAGTAGATCTCCATCATCAGCTTTCAATTTCATATTTGGAATCATTAGGGCTTCACAAGGTTTTGTTTCAATCATCCAGAGTCTTTTAATATAGGGAAAAGTCTGAAAAAACCCAACGAACTATGTGATTTTGAATGATTAAGTCCTTAAACTATTTTTTTGAATGAAAAAACCCTTAAACTTTCTAAAACCGGTTAAATACATCCTTGTAACCTGTAAAAACAAGTTAATGTTATAAAAATTTGGAAAATCTAAAAAAAACCCAACAAACTATCTGATTTTGAATGATTAAGTCCTTGATTTTTTTATCGAATAAATCCAGAATTTTTTTCCTAAATCTTTTTACCAAATTAATTTTTGAACTTTCTTTTAACAAATAATCCCAAACTTTTTTTGAAAACTAAAATCATGAACTTAATTTTGAACAAATAAATGCAGAATTTTTTTAAACAAAATCACAAATATATATATATATATATATATATATATATATATATATAATTTTTCTCGTCGACAAACAAATTACAACAAATCAATTAAATATAGATGAATTATATCATTTTCAATACTAATTACAAAGCATAAATCAAATTCATTAACTTAATTTTTTTTATGTATAAGTATCTTATATGTATCTATTTATGTTCTATATATGACTTTTATATGTTTCATAATTAGTAATGAAAATGGTATAAGTAGTGGATGTCTGGATGGCATCCCTGACTACCCGGGTTTGAATTCCCGCAGCTGCATGTGGCGATATCCAGACTTTGGCCTACCACTCTGTGGTGGATCCTGGTCCCCGGGGATTACTCGGGTACCCGAATGGATACCGGATACCCCGGGAACGTGTGTGTGTTATTGTCGTTCAAAAAAATTTATGTACAAATATTTTATATGTATTTATTTATGTTTAAGTATGACTCTTATATGTTTCATAATTAGTAATGGAAATGGTATAATTTTTCTTCATTTAATTGATTCATTGCACTTTATTGTCGATAAGAGAAATTATATATTTTTTGTTTATGATTTTGTTCAAAAAATGTGTCGGATTAATTTGTTCAAAATAAAGTTCATGATTTTATTTCTTCAAAAAAAAGTATGAAATTTATTTGTTTAAAGAAAGTTAAAAAATTAATTTGGTAAAAAGATTTAGATTTTTTTTTTGGAATTTATTCATTAAAAAAATCAAGGACTTAATCATTCAAAATTAGATAGTTCGTTGGGTTTTTTTAGACTTTTTCCAAATTGTTATCACATTAACCTGTTATTACAGGTTACAAGGATGTATTTAACCGGTTTCAGAAAGTTTAAGGGTTTTTTCATTCAAAAAAATAGTTTAAGGACTTAATCATTCAAAATCAGATAGTTCGTTGGGTTTTTTAGACTTTTCCCTTTAATATATCCAAACAATATTTTAGTTGAGACAGACATATCCCTTTCCAAGAACGAGACACTTCAATTCCCATGAAGTATTTTAAAGGACCTAGGTCTTTGTTTGAAAACGAGGCTTGAGGAAATCTTTTAGCTTCTTGATCCAGTCTGATCACTCCTAGTAATCACAATGTCATCAACATATACCACTAATAAAATACATCCAGAAGATGATGAATTGTAGAATACAGAATGATCATAAGAGCTCATTCGTAAGCCAAATTCAGTCACTACGGCACTAAACCGTGTTGGTCCCAAAGGAGTCTACAAGAGTTCAAGGATATAGAAACAATTTGTAGAAGGGGGGTCGAATACAAACAATCAGATTTTCGTTTTTAAATGAGTTTATATTGAATAAACAAATTTACAGTTACAAGCAGAATTAGAACAAGTAAACCTATTCTATTGTAATTTAAGAAATCACACAGATTGATAACAAGGAAATGAGAAAGAGGTTTTAGGAATTAGAAAGTAGCATGCATAAAGATGAAGAAGATATCTTCATCTTATTTATATCCGTTTGCATTTAATGCAAGACAAAAGGTATATGCCACGTGTCAAGCATTCATAGGAAGCTTGTCCTTTGTTCAAAAAGCACCCATGCTTTTGGCCACATATGAACAGTACCATATCAGATATGATGGGGACATATGAGACAATTCGTACGTCCTTCTCTGACTTAGTATAAGGTTTGACTTTTGTACATCAAGGATAAGATCAACATTAATCTTGTTAGAGAAGCTTCACTTGATCGCTGAACTTGAAACTTCAAGGATGAACTTTCAGAGTATCGCTGAGGCTTGACAAGACTTTACACTTTGGTTTAGATAACCATTGCTATCACTGAACCGCTTCAGATCCTTAGCTGATTATCTCTTTCTTCAGCTTGGTCTTCGACTTTTGCTAAATGTTCTTTTGGTGTGATGGTTGATCTTCAGATCTTCAGGGGTAGACTTGAGGCTTCTGATTTTCAGCGATTGCTGATAATAATCAGCGTATGCTATCACTGAATTTAAGCATAAGTTTACAAATAGAATTTCACTAAGTATACAGAGGAATTATATTCCAGTCACTGAGAGGAGTTATGATCAACAATCTCCCCCTATTTGATTATGATTAAGTAACATGGAAAAATTACTTGAAGGGATTAGTAGGGACTTAAGAAATATTGAAATAAAAATTTCTAAGTACTAATCTGCGAAATCTTTTTCAACTAATCTATTATAGTCATTGAGTTTCATTTATAAGGATATGAAAACACAATTTTTACAAGTAAGGGCCTTAAGTACATTCACTGATTTTTAAATTTCAGAGATATATATCAGTGAGTAAAGATGTTTGTAAAGAAATTAGAACTCTTATGTTCAGTGTCCCATTTACTGTTTTCAGGGATCTATTCAGTACACATTTGGAGTAGAGTACTTCATTTGAAATTTCATTAATTATAATCTGAAGGAATTACATGAAAAATGAAATTACAAATTTGTAAGAAAAGTACAATACACTGAAGAATAATACAAAAGAAAAGACGATTATATATCAAATAGAGAGTTTCTCATGTCTTCTTCATATTTCATTTTCATAGAGCCTCTTCTGTCGATTCATCAGCGGATTATCTGACCAGCAGTAGTGATGCATGATCTTTATGAAGGCTGAAGGAGTCTTGCTGACTTCTTTTTTTCTGAAGAGCCCTAAGAATCCATCGTTATCCAAGAAAACCATACCAGGTTCAGGAAAGGTGATGATATCATTTTCTTCATATCTTCTATCTTGAGGGAGAGAGGAGTTCAGCATTGAGATCTTAGGGATTTCCAGATGGCCGAGAATGCTTTCGTAGTTGAATTTGGTTTCATGTTCACTTTTAGAAGATGAACCTCCTTCAGCATTTGATCTTCTCCTTCTTGTAGGCTCAGGGAGAGGCGGAACTTGCACATGTTGTGACATCCTCTGAAGAAGCCGATCCAATGCTCTTTCCACCACCTCTTTAAACTTTGATTTGGAACCCTGAATGGCATCTCTGATTTCTAGCCATTCAGAGTATCTATAGAATTTCAAGAACTTGGCTTCTTCTTTTTCAACATTCGTGTGCCTGTACATTCGAACAAATACCTTCAGTCCCTACCTTTTGGAAGGACGTCCTTCGAAAGTTGCTCGAATGATTTTTGAGTCAGACCGACGAAAATTGAATCTTTAAGTGCACCAGCGTAGTTCTTTTTCTCTGTGGCTTGGTTCTTGATTGGTTAAAGCATCTAGGATCTTCTCTTGAGTGAGGATGGGATTCATTTTTATATTTTCTTCATTCAGTTCTCTTTGTGCCAGAGCTTCAGCGACTCTTTGACTTTTCTCGATGAGCTCTTTAGTCGCCTTATCTCTAGCAGCATCCTCCCTGAGTATTTTCCTTGCAAGCTCTAGATCACTCTCTGTTTGCTTCATCTTTTCATCCCTTTTTCTCTGAGCTTCAAGTGCTTGTGCTCTCTCCTCTTTTGATAGAAACTAGAAGTCATCCACCATGCTGATAGGAATGGGATTTTCTGGTTTAGCAGAGGGCATCTTTATTCTTTTGGCTTCAAGTTCTTTTAAGAAGTTTATTCGCCTTTCTTCCTCTTCAGGCTCGCTTATTAGAGGTCTTTGTGCACGTCGTCTGGGAATGAGGCTTTCTTCATCTTCAGAGTCAGAGTCAGATATGTACATAAACTGCTCCTCTGATGAAGGTTCCTTCCAAAAAGTGGAGTCCTTGGGGGGACTAGACTCACTCTGCAGCGGTCTCCCCCTTAGATATTGGAATGGCGGCATCAAGATCTACCACCTCCTTTCCTTTGCCTGATTGGTTGGACGGATCCTGGGAAGGAGGAGGTCCGTCCCCCAAGGGCTCCCTGTAGACTACTTCAGGCATGAAGATGCCTGGTCTACTGTTTTTGAAGTGCTCAAGAGCACCAGGACAGATGTCATCATCATCATCATTTCCCCCATAGTGAGGGATATCATCGTTGTCTTCTCCATCGTCTTCTTCCTCCTCATCATCTTCCTCATCGTCTTCTTTTTCAGCGACAAAGGAAGTAGGGTTTCGCTTAATGTAGGGAGATACCGGAGTTTCAGGGAATCTTTCATTAGCCTCTCCGATAATCTCGTCAGCGATTTCCTTGGCACATCTATCCCTCTCGATGTTGTCAGCGGGGAGAACATGCACCACCAGGGTACGCACATTGGACCCAATTTCCTTCAGAAAATTCGTGTGCGTAGTCTGGGTCTGAACGACCTGGTTCAGCGAAGTCCGATCAGCAGCAGTGAAGGAAGAGCTAGCTTCTTGCATTTTGGTGAGCATCTGAATCATGTCGGACTGAGTCTTTTGAATAGACTCGAGCATCTGGCTTTGTGCTTCTACCTTCTTTTCCAGGTTGGCAAGAGCCTGCTCATGAGCCAGGTTGTCAGCCTTGAGTGCCTGAATGTCAGGGTAGACATTGTTGATCGTGGCCTTCATCCTTGGATTACCAGCGACTGTCTGGAAGATGTACTCAGTGGACGTCTGAAGGTTGTCTACCCTAGCTCTTGTGAGAGCACATTCATTAACCAAGAAGTCAATTGCAGGGAATGTGGGGTTAGGAAGAATGATCTTGGGAATCTCTATAGCGAAAGGAGGAAGTTTTGAGGAAAACTTCTCCTACTTTATCTTGCATAGTTCAACATCTGTCTTTGGTTGCTGAGGAGATTTTCCTTTGCTCATACTGGAGGGAGCAGTAGCAATAGCAGCAGCCTTGGAGGTAGTGACGGTGGTTGCTGATGTAGAGAGAGGAGGTGCAATACCTGATGACAACATAGACAGAGCTGCCAAGAAAAGCTTTGGGTTAGATGAAGGATGACAAGACATGTTATTTACCTTGAGAGTATCATGAGGATTACTCTCAGGGACAACGTGTACTATGGTAGTGTCATTAGGATCACTAGCCTATGTCTTAGTATGTTTGTGAGAGACATGTTGAGGTCCTGTTGTACGGAGAATTTTATTCAGGCTCGCTTTCCCTAAGGAATTTTATTCGTCTTTCTTTTTCTTCAGGCTCGCTTATGATCGGCTTTTGAATGCGACGCCTGGGAATAAGACCCTCTTCTTCTTCAGCCGCCAACCCTTCAGGGAGGGAAGATCCCGTTCGCTGGATGTACGGAGATATCTTTTCAGAGATAAGCTTGTTGTTCCTTGATCTTCAGTGATCGTTGATGGTAATCCGCGTATGCTATCGCTGAATATGAACAGAAGCTTATACAATTGAATTTCATTAAGTATTTAAAATGAATCATATTCAAATCATTGAGAGGAGTTATGATTAACAATCTCCCCCTATTTGATTATGATTAAGCAAGATAGGAAAATTGCTTTAAGAGACTAGTAAGGACTTAAGAAAAATTTGAAGTAAATTTTCTAAGTACTAATCTGTACAATCTTTTTCAGCTAGTCTACTATCTGAATTGAGTTTCATTTATAAGGATATGAAAGCACCATTTTTACAAGTACATAAGCGGAAAGTGCATTCGCTGATTAAATTTTCAGATTGAAAAATCAGTGAGTAAAATATAGTTTAAAGAAAATAAAAGTCTTATGTTCATTGTTCCTTTTACTTTTTTCAGGGATCTTTTCAGTACATAGATGGAGTAGAGTACTCTGATTGAATTTCATTAAATATAATCTGAAGAAATTACAGGGAAATGAAATTAAAATAATAAAGGTAAAGTACTTGTACACTGAAGAAATATTACAAAGGAAATAGAGAACCTATGACTAATCAGAGATGTTCCCGTTTCTTCTTTGTAGTTCATTCTCATAAAGCATTTTCTGTCGATTCATCAGAGGGGTATCTGACCAGCAGCGCCATAGCATGATCTTAATGAGAGAGGATGGGGCCTTGCGAATTTCTTGGTTTCTGAAGAGTTTTAAGAACCCTTCATTAGAATACCATACCAGGTTCAGGTAGTGAGATGATTTCATCTTCTTCGTATCTTCGATCTTGAGGGAGAGAGGTACGTAGCATTGAATATCAGGGATTTCAAGATGACCAAGAATGCTATGGTAATCAAATTTGGTTTCATGCTCATTTTTAGAGCTTGAACCATCTTCAGCAGTTGATCTTTTTTTTTTGATGACTCAGGGAGAGGGGGAACTTGCACGTGTTGTGACATCCGTTGCAGCAACTGATCCAGTACTCTTTCCACCACATCCTTGAATTTGGATTTGGAACCCTGAATGGCGTCTCTGATTTCTAACCATTCAGTGTATCCATAAATCCTTAAGAACTTGGCATCTTCTCTCTCAGTTCTGTTTGTCCTTGTCATTCTTACATAAACCTTTGGACCACCTCTGTTGGAGTGTCGCCCTTGAATATTTGCATGAATGATTTTGGCTTCAGATCTTCGAAATTTCAGTCTATCAGTGCACCAATCAAGCTCTTTGTCTTTCTAAATTGTGGCTTCAGCGGATAGTGCACTTAGGATCTTTTGTTGAGCGAGGATCGGATCTACGTTCAAGTTTTCCTGTGCAAGTTCTTTCTGTGCGAGAGCTTCAGCGACCATTTCACTCTTTTTCAATTGTTCCTTTGTCGCCTTGTCTTTAGCAGAGTCTTCCCTGAGTAATTTCCTTGCTAAAGCAAGATCATTCTCAGTTTGCTTTGTATTCTCATCCTTGATACGTTGTGCTTCCAATGCTTGTTCTCTCTATTCGTTAGACAGAAAGTAGAATTCATCTACCATCCTTATTGGTACAGCGTCTATGGCTTCAGCTTGAGGCACCCTTATTCTTCTTGCTTCGAATTCCCTAGGGAATTTTATTCGTCTTTCTTTTTCTTCAGGCTCGCTTATGATCGGCTTTTGAACGCGACGCCAGGGAATAAGAGCCTCTTCTTCTTCAGCCGCCAACCCTTTAGGGAGGGAAGATCCCGTTCGCTGGATGTACGGAGATATCTTTTCAGAGATAAGCTTGTTGTTCCTTGATCTTCAGTGATCGTTGATGGTAATCCGCGTATGCTATCGTTGAATATGAACAGAAGCTTATACAATTGAATTTCATTAAGTATTTAAAATGAATCATATTCAAATCATTAAGAGGAGTTATGATCAACAATCTCCCCCTATTTGATTATGATTAAGCAAGATAGGAAAATTGCTTTAAGAGACTAGTAAGGACTTAAGAAAAATTTGAAGTAAATTTTCTAAGTACTAATCTGTACAATCTTTTTCAGCTAGTCTACTATCTGAATTGAGTTTCATTTATAAGGATATGAAAGCACCATTTTTACAAGTACATAAGCAGAAAGTGCATTCGCTGATTAAATTTTCAGATTGAAAAATCAGTGAGTAAAATATAGTTTAAAGAAAATAGAAGTCTTATGTTCATTGTTCCTTTTACTTTTTTCAGGGATATTTTCAGTACATAGATGGAGTAAAGTACTCTGATTGAATTTCATTAAATATAATCTGAAGAAATTATGGGGAAATGAAATTAAAATAATAAAAGTAAAGTACTTGTACACTGAAGAAATATTACAAAGGAAATAGAGAACCTATGACTAATCAGAGATGTTCCCGTTTCTTCTTTGTAGTTCATTCTCATAAAGCATTTTCTGTCGATTCATTAGAGGGGTATCTGACCAGCAGCGCCATAGCATGATCTTAGTGAGAGAGGATGGGGCCTTGCGAATTTCTTGGTTTCTGAAGAGTTTTAAGAACCCTTCATTAGAATACCATACCAGGTTCAGGTAGTGAGATGATTTCATCTTCTTCGTATCTTCGATCTTGAGGGAGAGAGGTACGTAGCATTGAATATCAGGGATTTCAAGATGACCAAGAATGCTATGGTAATCAAATTTGGTTTCATGCTCATTTTTAGAGCTTGAACCACCTTCAGCAGTTGATCTTTTTTTTTTGATGACTCAGGGAGAGGGGGAACTTGCACGTGTTGTGACATCCTTTGCAGCAACTGATCCAGTACTCTTTCCACCACATCCTTGAATTTGGATTTGGAACCCTGAATGGCGTCTCTGATTTCTAACCATTCAGTGTATCTATAAATCCTTAAGAACTTGGCTTCTTCTCTCTCAGTTCTGTTTGTCCTTGTCATTCTTACATAAACCTTTGGACCTCCTCTGTTGGAGTGTCGCCCTTGAATATTTGCATGAATGATTTTGGCTTCAGATCTTCGAAATTTCAGTCTATCAGTGCACCAATCAAGTTCTTTGTCTTTCTAAATTGTGGCTTCAGCGGATAGTGCACTTAGGATCTTTTGTTGAGCGAGGATCGGATCTACGTTCAAGTTTTCCTGTGCAAGTTCTTTCTGTGCGAGAGCTTCAGCGACAATTTCACTCTTTTTCAATTGTTCCTTGGCCGCCTTGTCTTTAGCAGAGTCTTCCCTGAGTAATTTCCTTGCTAAAGCAAGATCATTCTCAGTTTGCTTTGTATTCTCATCCCTGATACGTTGTGCTTCCAATGCTTGTTTTCTCTCTTCGTTAGACAGAAAGTAGAATTCATCTACCATCCTTATTGGTACAGCGTCTATGGCTTCAGCTTGAGGCACCCTTATTCTTCTTGCTTCGAATTCCCTAAGGAATTTTATTCGTCTTTCTTTTTCTTCAGGCTCACTTATGATCGGCTTTTGAACGCGATGCCTGGGAATAAGACCCTCTTCTTCTTCAGCCGCCAACCCTTCAGGGAGAGAAGATCCCGTTCGCTGGATGTACGGAGATATCTTTTCACCAGGAAACATCTGGTTGTGCTCCGCAATGAGTTCATCTACAAACTCTTTGGCACATCTCTCCCCCTTGGTTTTATCAGGAGGTAGACAGTGCACCATCAGAGTGCGATCATTGGACTAACTATCTTTGAGCTTCATATCATTCTCCTGAAGCGTCGTCCGATTAGCAGCAGTGAAGGAGGAACTAGCCTCAGAGAGCTTGGTGAGCATCTGCATCATATCGAATTGAGTTTTTGAATAGACGCAAGGACGTTTGCCTGAGCAGCAACCTTCTGCTCTAAATTGGACAGGTTCTGGCCAAGGACCCGGTTGTCTTCCTTCAGAGAGAAAACGTTAGAGATAAGGTTGCTAACGTTGGTCTTGATCACTGGTGTCCCAACGATTCGTCGGAAGATGAGTTCAGCTGACGTCTGAAGATTGTCAACCCTAGCCCTTGTGAGAGCACATTCCCTGACCAGATAGTCAATAGCAGGGAATATAGGACTAGGAAGGAAGGACGCATCTGGATTAGATGATGGATGAAAAAATTTATTTTTCTCCTTGAGAGTATCATGAGGATTACTCTCAGGGACTACGTTTGCAGAAGTAGTGTCTTGAAGATCACTAACTAGTGTCTTAGAGTATCTGAGAGAGACACTCTGAAGTCCTTTTAAATTGGCCTTCCAAAACTCAGATTGCCTAAACAATATTGAGGTTTGGATTGCGTGCATTTCAGCATTATCAGGGATAGGGACAACTATCGCTGAGTCATGTGCTGAGGTGAGGACCAAAGAAGAGGAGATAGAAGAAGTTAAGAAGGCTGTGAGAGTAGTACACGATCCCGGCTTCAGCGGGCGGCTATAACACCCTCAGTGACCGAAGTCCCTGATGATGGAGGTAGTGCTGATGAAGCAACAACGGATGAAGAGACCGTTGAAGTGGCTGTGGCTGTTGTTGGTGTTGGTAGTACACCGAAATCAGAGAGAGTGGTCTTTGGAGAGACCATCTTCTTTGGCTTCTTGTATTTGGTTGCGATGGTCTTTGTATGACCATCGGTTTGTTGTTTCCTCTTAGCAGCAGCAGTGTCCGGGATGCTCGCTGTTGGGATGGGCAGCGAGGTAGACACTGAAAGAGAGACTCCAATCACTTTCAGCATATAAGGCGTGAAAGGAGCATCACCTGGACGTTCCTCTATGTCTAGGGACTTCTTCCCCACCATGGAGAAGGAGTGGTCACCGACCTTCGGGTAGTCCTCCCCGAAGGCAACTTCCATGATCGTTGCAAAGAACCGCGGGTAAGGGATAACCGGGTGTCTGGTAGCAGCACTGATACGACTGACCATATCGCTGAAGATATAATCAGCGTAGTTGAGTTGTGACCGGTGCAGAGAGAGAAGGTGAGATCCTGAAAATGCTTGCTTGTTTGGTCATGCGAGTCAATCTTTGACCCAAGGCATTGGATCACCTGGGTAAAGATGTATTGCCAGCGAGCAGGCAATCTCTTCTTTTCCACCTTTGAGCCCACCGTTTTCAGCGATAGATTCTCCCAGGCATAGCCGATAGAGTCCAAGAAAGCGTCGATCTGCATCTTGGTTGGTTCAGCGCCCCATTGAACATTCTTGGCGCGTGTAGGGAGGCGAAGAGCCTTCCTCACAAATCCAGCAGTGAAGGAGAAGTAGCCAGGGTTGGGAATTGTGAAGCCAATCGCAGGGAGCACGGTCCCTTTGTCAGTGGTGAGCGTGGTACAGTGAGCCGTGTACTAGAGAGCCTGAAGGTGAGAGGAGATGCCCACTGGGAAGTGGACAAAAGCGTACATCTGCAGGCACGCCTTAATGAAGGTAGCTCCTTCGTTGAAGTGAGGGCGATCAGCGGGTATCTCGACCAATGCAATATAATTGCATGATTTGAAGACAGCTTTCTCCATAGGGAAGTGGCATGTTGGTGCAGCGACCAAGGTGTTGTCAACAGTTGTAGCATCAACGGTTTTAGCAGTCTTGCTTGTAGAGGCCATTTCTGTAGGAAAAATGGGAACAACAAAGAGATAAATCATGGTTTTATACATAAATGTATAAACCAGAGTGTGGTATAAAGAATACCAATTGTAAGATTCAAAGAAACAAGTATTTTGATGAACAAGATCAAAATGCTTGTGGTAAAAACATTAATATAAAAGATTATTTTAGAAAAAGTAGAAGATAATTAAAAATGGATAAAACTTAAGAAGAAAGTCTTCTGTTCTAAAGAAAGAACTTAGAACAGGGTTTTGAAAATAGAAGATTTTTTGAGTCTTAATCCAGATTAAATATATTTTCTTCCTAAAATATGTTTTTATTGCATTTTAAGAAGATGTGAAACAATATGTTTCCAGTTTTAAGTAAAGGTTTAGATCAAACCTTAGGTGAGTTCGAGAAGAGAAAAATGCACAAGTGCGTGTCCTTGGTGTTCTTGAGAAAGCTTGAAGATTTGAAAGTTATTTTGCCTTTGGAGAGATATGAAAGCGTAAAGAGGCAAATGAGGTAAAAGAATTGCTTAAATAGCATGAGGAGAGAGAAAGAAAGGAGTGCTAAACGACTGTTTTAGCTTTTTGAAAAAGAAATGTTGGAACCCAGATCCCCAATTACTCTATATTCAGTAGATTTAAATACGAAAATCAACAGAGTAAGCGGAAGAACAATCTACTGTATTCAACAATAAGGTAATCAACAACGATAAACATTAAACAATTCAATTCAATGAAGAAAGATGTTGAAGAGCCAATGTATTCAATAAGCTGATGATTACAATACTGAAGAACAATTTCTCTCTCAAAATAGGAATTCTCGCCTCTCTTCACTCAAAAACCACTTTAACAATACAAGAAATGAAATCTATTTATACTAGAGTGAGAGAGAAAGTCAATGCATCAGCTAGTGAAGAAGAGACACGTCAGGGAATATTGTAACAAATTCTGTTGAGCATAAGTCGCATGATTGTCCACGTCAGCAAGCGCGTGTGCTTGAAATAACCGCTGATTCACAGAGGTCCACAGAGGTTGTCCAAGCCTCTGGGAGCATCTGTGTTCTAAACACTTAGAGAAATTCGTGGCTCTGGCATCTTCTGGATAAGCTTCTACCAAAACACTTAAGATTTCTGATTACATAATTTTACATAAAGAAATATTCTAACAATCTACCCCTAAGTATGAATCAGAAAACAAAAGAAATTACAATAAAATTACGGAAATGAAATCAAAAAGGAGCATCTGGATGAAGCTTTATAATCTTTTGAAAAATATCCATTAGCTTCCTCATCTTCTGTAAGCTTTCGAGTTTGAGACAGATTTTCCTTGCCAGAACTCTTTCACCTTGTTCAACTGTCTGTTCATCTTTTAACAAAGACGCATAACCCCTGATGAGCTCAACAACTTCTGCAGAATATTTATGGGCTTCACTAACTCTGAAGAAGCACTTTTGTGATCGTCTCCTGAACACGACCCCCTCTTCTGGTGTAGTTAGAATTCTTCCAACAGGAAACATATCTACCTCTTCTCTGTGAGTATTTGGTGCAGAAATAGCTAAGTTATGAATATCCATATCCAGACCCACTTGAAAGTCTGTTTGTGCTCTGTACCTTATAAAATTTTCAATGCACCTGATGATCCTGTTGAAAGCTACTTTATCGTGTGGATGCTTTCTTTCATTCATCTTCAGCTTCATTTTTCCACCCAGAGGTATTAAATCACAGGGATTTATTGACAGTAGGTCGTTGTCACAGAAGTACTGGCTCTGATTATCTTCTCTCAATACTTCATAGATTGTGTACATGATTTCCGTCCCTAGAAATTGTACATGCTTTGCTCCAGATATCTTCTTTATTGGGGACTTTGAGTAGGCTTCTTCTTTAAACAAGCGATGAGCCAACTTATCCTTCACTTCATCTGTAACTCTATAGTCATTTGCAAAGTTTGGCAGCATTAAGAACACCTTAATATCGATGAGTGCATATCGATGAGCCTGTTCCACCTCAATCGTTGTCTTCCTCATGAAACTTCTCACTTTATCTATTTCCGCAGCCAAATTCTCTTTTCTTTGCACAGAGGCGCACTTTGCAGGAGCCTTGTCTTTAGGTTCTGTTCTAGTGGGAACGGGTGTTGATTTTGGCTCTGGAGCTGATTCTGGTTCTGGGGTAGGAATGGGAGTTGAAGTGGGAGTTGGTATTTTGGGAATGGAAGTTGGATTGGGAGTGGGAGTGGGAGTGGGAGTTGGTTTTGTTGTTGAGGGCTTCTGTGGCTTCTGTGAAGAGTGCTTCTGTGTATTACTCATCAGGTTAAGTAAAAACTTTGCCACATCTGGGTCCTTGGGCAAGGATCCTTTGAATTGGGCAAGTGGTGTTGGATTCAGAGGGACTTCTTTCGCATATTCCTTCCCTTTTTCTTGCACAGGGGGCTCAGAGACTGGATCTTGTGGGGCAGAGGTGGATGTAGGGACTTATGGCTTCTGTTTTTTGAATTCTCCCCCTTCTGAGAATCAGGATCCTGATCCTCAGACCTTCTTCGCTTAAGCTCGGCCTGTTTGCAAGCTCTTTCCTCTTTACTCTTATTCCTCTGGGCTTGAACAGTTGAGATTTGTTCGGCAACGTTGGTAAATTTGGACACAGAGGTATCAAGATCTGATACCTTCTGGGAAAATGTGGTATTTGTCTTGTTGGTTTTAGCAGCGAACTTTGCACTTACGAACGTTAGTTTTTCAATTAACGAACGTTGTAAGGCAGCAACGTCTGACTGTCGAACCAGAGGTTGAGATTGTGATTCTGGGAGGAGGGATTGGCAGAGCTTCTGTATATCCTTCTGCAAAGACGTAAAGTTAGATGCAGAGATGGTTACCTCTGGAGTAGGAATCTCTGTAGGAATGTTGCTCAGAGCCTCTGTATTGGATTGAAGATTTCGTGCTATCTTCTGCAGCTCCTCCTCTGTTTTCTTTGAGCTTTCCTCTGTGTTCTCCTTGACGAATCTCTTTATTTCAACCAGAGCTTTAGCTTGATCATCACTCTGAGTTTGTACCAAATTTCTGAGTTTCGTGGTCATTGTGACTTGCTCCGTTAAAGTAGCCTGCAGAGATGAGATTAAGGAGCTTTGGGCTTTAAGCTCTGTGTTAACCTTCTGTTCATGAGTAACAAATGCTTGTTTTAGATCCGCCACAGATCGCTTGACATTATCAACAAATGCTTGGAACGCAACATTTGTGACATAGTCTTGGGTGGTAACCTGTGCATCTCCAACACATGGAGCCCCGTTTCCCTCGCATCCAGAGGGGCCTTCGTTCACGCCTGTGTTGATGTTTAGCATGGAAGGACTTCCACCCTGTCCTCGAGAGCCCTGGTTAGAGGAACTCTCTTCGGGTGTTCTGACTACTTCGGCTTCTTCCTCATCATCAGAGGATGAGGAGTCGAAAGTAATGTGCTTACCTTGAGCAATGGCGAAAACGCCGGTAAGTGGTGCATCCTCTGGCTGTAACCCCTCTGATGGGATTTCATGAGCCTCTATACTACTAGAGGGTATGGACGTACCCTCTGGGATCCCTATATCTGTGTTGGCCACGAAGGCTTCAACATGTGTAGTTTTGGACGAGATCTGGGGCAATGGATCTCTTATTACTTCATCATCATCCTTTTGAGAGGATGATGATGGAAGGGATTCCCCGGAAGTGCTTGAGACAGAGTATATAAGACCCTCTACTCGGTTAGGTTCTGGGCGGTTTGGACTGGGTTGTCCTTTTTCAATGAATGTAGATGTGTTGGCATCGACTTCAGCAGTTGTGGTTACCTTGGTTGGACTCGGAGAGGTTCTCACAAATGTGTCTCTGTGGACATTTTCTGTGGCTGCTCCTAAAAGAGCATCCGGATGGGTAGAATCTCTCTGGTTGTCACTCGAATTCTTTTCAAGCTCATCCTCACCAGACCCCTCACTTCCTACTTCTGGCTCTAAATGCTCAGGGGTAGGTATTCTCGGTTTTGAGTATACCAGTGAGCTTCTATAAGAGATTAGATTGGGGAGGGTAGAAGGAATAAGGTCTAGCATGTACCTTGATAGTTCGCGATGATGTGGATAACCAGCAGGATCCACAGTTGGTTTGTGGGTATTCATAGTGTGAATTTTGCACAGAGGAGGGACGATTGGTGCTTGAAGCTTTAGAACCGCAAAGATGTGCAAAACTGATAGAAATCTTGGATAGCATAGGTGAGTGAGATCACTTCCTGCTTCTTGGGCTTGTACCTTCTTTAACACTGCGGCTCTGAACTCATTTTAGATGAGAGAAACGTAGTCGATATTGAGGTTAAAGTACAACCCGCACATGATTGTGAGAATGTTCCTGTTTGCTTGGTCTATAGAGGTGGTTTTGCAAGTGAGGCTTCGGTTCAGGATGGACACAAGCACATTCCACATTGGGGGAATATGTTTCCTCTTGAATGTGGACAGGGCTGAAATGGGTGTATTGTAACCCAAAAATGAGATAAACGCTAAGAGAGCGTCCGTTGAGGGAAGAGCAGTTAGGTTAGGGTTTGGAACAACTTCGCCGTTGATTTTAATCTCTGGAGGAGGAAGGCTAAAAAATTGAGCGAACTTGCGCTTGGTAAAAGGTATTGCCACGGCGTCATCCGTGTTAATGGGGTGGCCAAAACTTCCAATCATTTCCTGGGTTTCGTCGTTGATGCACAGGGTATGCCATATTTCTTGAATGTATAACTCGGGGATATTTGGGTGTGCTAGAGTTAGGGCTTTGTTGATGGGATGATGTTGCAGGAACTCGATCATAACCCTGTAGGTGGCTGGATAAATAGCAGGATCCAATAGAACTTGGGCATTGTTTGGTTTGATTGGAAGACGAGTGAAAACGAAATTTTCGGCGGTCGATTCGACAATCTGATGATCATTGTCGTTGGCTTCTTGGTTTGCAATAATAATTTGATCGGCCATTGATAAGGTTTGGATTTTGGAAAGAAGTTGCAGGTTTGATTTTGCCAGGAGAGTTTGAGAAGATGATGAGAGTAAAAGGTTTGGCGGTTTTGAAATTTTGGGGTTTTATGGAAGGTTTTGAATGCGAAGGGTTTATGCTCGATTAAATCAAATTAACGGCATAATTAGCTGACGTCATTGGGATAGGCGTGGTATGTGACGTGAGCAGCTTTAATTTCGCAGTCATGCGATGGATAGATTATGGACACGTGGAAAGGCGATTGGACGTGAGACTGGGGATAGATGACGCATGGAAGGTAGGTTTCTCAAAGGTTTTCTCGACTGGTTTTAATCGATTGGTTTTTCAAAAAGAATTAAAATCGATCAATTGAAATATTAAAATAAATCAATTAAAAGTTTTAATTAAAATCGATCATTTAGTCAGGATAAAAGATGTGTAAGTGACTAAATGATGGTTTTGTATTTAATAAGTAATTTTTAAAGAACAAATTTAACTGATTCAAGATATTATGATGAACCTTGAAGGCAAGAGTTAATTCATAAATTCTTGAGTCAAGAAAATTTCTAAGTTAAAAAGAACTTAAGAAATAGCTCCCTATCATAGAGTTTGAAAAGTATTTGAGCTCTGGATATTTGGAGACTATTTGAATCTCATAGATCAGAGCTCCCCCTTGAATGATGGTTTATTTTGTTGCTCCCGCTTGAGTTACTGCAATGATAAGCTCCCCCTAGAACTATGCTTGGATCAAAAAGTAAGAATATCGAGCATTCTGTCTGCACAGAGGCACACAGAGGCTTCTGTGGGGTTCTAGATGGTCCAATCAGAGCCTATCAGAGACCTTTGGGTGATTCTGGGTTATTGAAAATAAAGACAAGGATAGAAAAGTAAAGACATGTGAAACATATAACCATGCAAATCTTGAAGATTTGAAGTAGTTATATATTTAACATGCCCAACTTGCTGATTAGAAAAATAAATCTCTTCTCATCCAGAGCTTTTGTAAACAGATCAGCAAGTTAGTAATCAGTGGAGACAAAATACATTTCAATGGTCCCTTTCTCCACATGATCCTTTATAAAGTGATATCTGACATCTATGTGCTTGGTTTTTGAGTGCATCACTGAGTTTTCAGTTATTGCTATGGCACTCTCTGAGTCACAGAGGATGGGAATCTTATCATATATCAAGCCATAGTCTCTAAGTTGGGTTTTCATTCAGAACACATGTGAGCAACAACTTGCAGCGGCTACATACTCTGCTTCTGCTGTAGAGGTTGAAATACAGTTCTGCTTTCTGGAAGTCCAACTTATTAGACGATTTCCCAGAAGTTGACAGCTACCAGAGGTGCTTTTTCTGTCCAACTTACATTCTGCATGATCTGAGTCAGTGTATGCAATAAGATCAAATGACGAAATCTTTGGATACCAGAGACCCAAAGAGGGTGATCCTTTGAGGTATCTGAATATTCTTTTTACTGCAGCCAAGTGAGATTCTTTTGGATTGGCCTGAAACCTAGCATAGAGACAAGTGGCAAACATAATATCCGGTCTACTAGCTGTCAAGTACAGAAGTGATCTAATCATTCCTCTATAACTCTTAACATCTACTGGTTTCCCAGAGAGATCAGAATCTAGTTTGGTGCAGGGAGAGATTGGTGTTTTCATGGAAGTGACATTTTGGAATTTAAACTTTTTGAGCATATCAGAAACATATTTGGCTTGATTTATGAAAATTCCAGATGGGGTCTGTTTTACTTGAAGCCCTAGAAAATAGTTTAACTCCCCCATCATGCTCATTTCAAATTCACTTTCCATTAGTTTTGAAAACAACTTTACTTCTGATTGATCAGTGGAACCAAATATGATATCATCCACATAGATTTGTACAACAGTTAACGTACCTTTGCCTCTTTTGATGAACAGGGTGGTGTCAACTTTACATTTTTCATAGTTGTGTGTGATCAGAAACTTTGACAGATGTTCATACCATGCTCTGGGGGATTATTTCAGACCATACAAAGCCTTGTCCAGAAGGTAAACGTAGTCTGGATGTCGTGCATTTTCAAAGCCTGGAGGTTGTTGCACATATACCTCTTCTTTGAGATTTACATTAAGAAAGGCACACTTTACATCCATTTGATATACTTTGAAGTCCCTGTATGCTGAGAATGCCAAAAATAACCTAATTGCCTCAAATCTTGCAACTGGAGCAAATGTCTCATCATAATCAATTCCTTCTTCTTGGCAGTATCCTTTTGCCACCAATCTTGCCTTGTTTCTGATCACTATCCCGTCTTCATCTCTTTTATTTCTGAAAACCCACTTTGTACCAATTGCTGTCACATTCTCTGGTAATGGCACGAGTTTCCAAACTTTATTTTTCTCAAACTGGAGCAACTCCTCTTGCATTGCATCAATCCAGCTTGGATCTCCTAATGCTTCATCAACCTTCTTGGGTTCTATCATGCTTAGAAAGTTTACATAAAAAGATCCATTTGCCGTTGCAGATCTTGTTTTTACTCCTCCAGAGGGATCACCAATGATTTGTGATGGAGGATGATCAATTGTCCACTTCGTCATTCTTGTCTGTGGAATTTGAGTGGCTTGAATCTCAGTTTCTGGTTGAGCTTCCTCTGGAATTGAACTTGGTATTTCTGTTGAACTTGAGGTTGATGGTTCTGTGTAAGGTTCAGCTTCTGGGATCTGTTCGGGTTCATCTATTTGCACAGAATCTTGGATTGGTTCCTCTTGAAGAGGATCAGAGGTTGGTGCAGATGATACTTCTTCTGTGTCTTGATTTTCAGGAGTGGCTGGAGGACCAGAATTAATTACCCCATAGGTTTGAAGGACTTCTGGAATATTCAATGTTGTTCTTCTAGTAAGAGATTCAGATGGGATTTCTTCTCCGAGGAAATCGTTGAATATTGTATTGATCTCTGTTTCTCTGCTACCTGAAAGATAGTCAGAGGTAACATTGTTAAGATTGAGTTCTGAGTTGGAGAAATCAGAAGTCAGTTGATCATCAAAATCAACATTTATGCTTTCCATGACCATTTTTGTTCTTAAGTTGAAAACTCTTAAAGCTCTTGAATTTAAAGAATATCCTAAAAATTTAGCTTCATCAGATTTCTTATCAAACTTGCCAAGTTTATCACGGTCATTTAGAATAAAGCATTTACATCCAAAAACATGCAAAAAATCTATTGTTGGTTTTCTGTTGTTAATCAACTCATATGATGTTTTCATATGCCTCTTTACTATGATAGATCTGTTTTGGGTGAAACATGTTGTAGCTACTGCTTCTGCCCAGAAGTGAGTGGGCATTTCTGATGCTGCCAGCATTGTTCTGGCTACCTCCACCAAGGTGCGATTTCTTCTCTCTACAACTCCATTTTGTTGAGGAGTTCTAACTGCAGAGAAGTTTTGAGAGATTCCTTGGTGTATCATGAACTCTTCCAGTTTAGCATTTTTGAATTCTGTGCCATTGTCACTTCTGAGGTTCTGAATTTTGCAATCAAGTCTGACTTGAAGTCTTTTCATCATGTTAATTAGGACAGTTGGCACATCAGATTTAAACCGAATGAAAGCGAGCCAAGTATACCTGGAAAATTCATCAATTAGCACAAGGATATACTTTTTCCCAGATAGAGATTATACAGAAATTGGACCACAGAGATCCACATGGAGTAGTTGTAAGGGTCTTATGCAAGAATGATCACTCTTTGTTTTGTGGAAAGCTCTTTTGATTTTTCCCATTTCACAAGCAGGACAGAGATGATCTTTTTGAAAGTGAATGTTTGGGAGCCCTTCAACTAGACCATGTTTGACAAGAAGTTCAAGGTTCTGAAAATTGAGATGAGACAATTTATGATGCCACAACCAAGCTACTTCACTATTTTTGGAAATAAGACATAGAGTTTCTTTTCCATCCTTGGAGGTAAAGTTCATCATGTATAAGTTACCTTTCCTGTCTGCTCTCCACAGTTCTTCACCTGCCTTAGATAACAAGTAGCAATGTTTTTCATCAAACAGAACTAACATTTTTGCATCACAGAGTTGACTGACACTTAGTAAATTATGCTTAAGACCAGAGACATGGGCTACTCTTGATAAAGTAACATTACCTTCCTGTAGTGTTCCATAGCCCTTAATTTGACCCTTACCATCATCTCCAAAAGTTACAGCTCCACCAGATTTGTCTTTAAATTTGGAGAGTAAGTTTTGGGTTCCAGTCATGTGCCTCGAGCATCCAGAGTCAAGATACCAGATGTGCACACGCTGGGTCTGCACATAGAATTAGAGAGATTTAGGAACCCATTTCATAATGGGTACCTTAATGTTAGCTATTGGATTCATTGCAGAGTTTCTCTGTGGAAACGATGGTTTTCTAAAATGTTCAGATCCTCTGGGTTTTGTTTAGGTTTCTGGTTTTTGAAATCTTTGCTTCTGGTTATTATAGTAACTTTTTTTCTTGGGCTTTTCAGAGAAATAGCCATATGATTTAGAGAAGAATTGTTTTAACTTTAAGAACAAATAAAAGCATTCAGAGTTCTGAGACAAAAAAGAATTCATGGAATTTTCATTTCTGGAATGATAATTACAGTAGTTCTTATTTGAATCTATTCTAGCATCGAAATTTTTAAATTCCTTATCTAGTCTAGATTTATTTCTCTGAACTCTTGAATTTATCTCCGTTGGCTTTCTCTGATTCTCTTTAACTTGAGCTTTCGAATGATTCACTGAAACATGAGAAGCAGATGAATTAGAATTCCATTTAGCTTTTTGTTCGGTTGAGAACTTTGGCTTCTGAGAAGTTTGGCCAGAGAACTTGAAGTTGGAGTTTTGCTTGAAAACGGGTGCTCTTTTTGCCTTTTCTTTTTCAAGCTCAAGACTTGTTTTAGCTTGAATACACATCCCAAGGAGATCTGGATGAATAGGAAACTTTTTTCTTTGTATCCTTGGGGGTACAGAAGAATTTGGTATCCCATTAGAAAGTTTAGAAGCTTCTGGGCCCGCAGTTCTGACTTCTGTGAATTCACATGGTTTTGATAAAGAATCATTTTGAATTGTGAATTCTTTTTCAGAAGTATTGATCTCTTGATTTACAAATTTCAGCAAGAGAGCTTCAGAAGATTCAAAGAAATCAGAGTCCTGATCATTGTTTTCCCAGGGATAGAATTCGTGTTTGTCCTTGTCTTGACTTTCTGAAAGATTTAGATCAATGAAGAAACAGGGAGTTATCTCTGGAGGTTTTGAAAGGATAGCATCAGTTTTTGAATTTTCATTGAGGAAGCATTCATTCATTGTTTGAAGAATGTCTTGTTCAAAGATTGATGGAAATTCTGACAACATGCTATTTTCCAGAGTTTCAATGATGTCTTTTTCAAACATAGATCTTAAATTCTCTTCTGCATGCCTGGGTATAAATGCATCGGCTTAAGGTTTAAAGTTAATTGAGAGAAGGATCCAAACATAAAGATATTGTTCTTCTTCTGGACATGCTTTAGATTGACTTGAGCTTTTGGTCCAGAGGAGTATCTTATGTTTTTGAATTTTAACCTTCTGGGACTATGTCCATTCTCATACTTGGAGCGTTTAAAGGCTGATTTTTGGTATGTGATGGGAAAATCAGATTTTTGTTCCTTACCCATGCAGAATACAGAAGTTAATGTGGATCTCTTTTTACACGTGTAGGGATCCAGATCCTCGAAACCAAGGCCTGTTTTCCCTACTTGTGTATTGATCTTATCATGCACTTTTTGAGCTTCTAAATAATTATTAATTTGAAGCTTGTTTTTCTCAAGTTCTATGTGCATGACCTCCCTTTCTTTTACCCAGTAATTAGAAATAGCGACAGAGTTTAATCTATCACTTTCTTTATCTTTAATTTCTCTGTCCTTTTCCTTCAGAAGTTTTTTAAAATTTGCAATCTCTTCTTTGAACAGAGTCTCTGTGGATTTGTGTTTTTGTAAAATGTTTTCAATATCCATAGAGAGTTCTTGTTTTTCTTTTATTGCTATGATCATTTCTTTCTGGTAAATATCTCTTGCCCTTTCTGTTTTGGAAAGAGATATTTCAAGCTCTTTTCGAACTCTCTTTTCAACTACAAGCTTCTGTTTTAGTTTTTCAAATTCACAAGTTAAGTTTAAAACTGTGTTTTCAAGTTCAGAGGAAGTAGATGTGATGCAAACCGGAGTCTCAGAGGGCTGATCTTCTGAGTCTGTCATAGTCATTCCACAAAGGATGTCTTCTTCTCCACTGGATTTGTCAGATATCCAGTTCTCTTGCTCAGCAAACTTTGCCCTTTCTGTGCGATTGTATTTGTACTTATTTTTGTAATAAGCCTTATCTTTTACTATTGTGCCCTTGCATTCCTTTGCAAAATGCCCCGGTTTTCCACATCTGTAACACACGTTCTTCTTTCCTTCCTCTTCCTTCTCTCCTTCTACCTTCTCTGCCTTCTGAGCTTCCTGCCTCTGGTTGTTCTCAGTCCTTGGCGCATATGGGGTGTATGTCCTGTTGTTGCCTCTATTCCCTTGAAATGACTTGCTTCCAAATCTTCTGTTAAACTGTCTGGTTATAAGTGCCAAAGATTCAGCGAAGGCACTTATATCTTCATCTTCTGAGTCAGATGTTCTGAGTTGACCTCTGAGACAAATGCCTTCTTTCCTTTCTTTGCATTTTCTCTATTTTTCTTCCAGATCCTTTGGCTTCTGACATCAGTGCCAGAGGACCTCCAACAGTTGTTTTCTTCAGTAGAACCTCCTTCTCATAGGCTTGCAAAATACCATACACATCATGTAGTGACCATTCCTCAAGATCTTGATTGGCTTGAAGAGACATGGTTAGATTTGACCATTCTGGATTGAGCCTTTTTAGAAACAGAACATTGTTCTCTTCATTTGAGCGAGCAATTTCACATCTGTTGCACATGTTAATCAGGGTATTAAACCTATGATAGGTTTGCTCAAGAGTTTCGTCAGGTAGTGCTCGAAATGCGTTATACTCGTTTAGGGCTTGTGCTCGTCTGTTCTTTTTCATCTTTGAGCCTCCTTCGAATTGATTTGCTAGCTGATCCCATAATTCCTTAGCCGTCTCGCAGGAATCAAGGGATATGAAGATGTCATTTGGAAGAGCCATGATCAGTAGCCTTTTTGCTTTGTTATCAATCTCGATTTTCTCCTTGTCGTCATCGTTCCACTTTCCCCTTTCTTTGGGAACCATTTTCTCAGGAACTTCATCACTTTCAGGGGTTGCTGCGATCCTTGGGAGTTTGACCATGGGTACATAAGGACCGTTTAAGATGGTGTCATATAGATCAGTGTCCATCCCTTCCAAAAAATTCACCATCCTCACTTTCCATTGAGGGTATTCTTCCCTGATCAACGTTGGGGGCTTGGTTAAAGAACCAGCGGAGAACATGGAGGTCATACCTTGATTAGCCATTTTCAGCAGAAATTTGGATGAAGGAGTTTAATATTTGACGATTAATTGAAATCGAAAACGTTTTAAAAAAAAACTGGAGAGATTTATGAGATGATTTAGATCTAAGATAACCACTGATTTGAGAATTTTGTACTGAATTTCACAAAATCTCGAAAAACAAGGTAGAGTGAAGAACAGTAATCTAAATCGCGAGAAACAAACAAAATAGAGTAGGAATTCTCCAAAATCGGATGAGATCGACTAATCAAAAGTTGATTAGAAGGCTCTGATACCAATTGTTGGAACCCAGATCCCCAATTACTCTATATTCAGTAGATTTAAATACGAAAATCAACAGAGTAAGCGGAAGAACAATCTACTGTATTCAACAATAAGTTAATCAACAACGATAAACATTAAACAATTCAATTCAATGAAGAAAGATGTTGAAGAGCCAATGTATTCAATAAGCTGATGATTACAATACTGAAGAACAATTTCTCTCTCAAAATAGGAATTCTCGCCTCTCTTCACTCAAAAACCACTTTAACAATACAAGAAATGAAATCTACTTATACTAGAGTGAGAGAGAAAGTCAATGCATCAGCTAATGAAGAAGAGACACGTCAGGGAATATTGTAACAAATTCTGTTGAGCATAAGTCGCATGACTGTCCACGTCAGCAAGCGCATGTGCTGGAAATAACCGCTGATTCACAGAGGTCCACAGAGGTTGTCCAAGCCTCTGGGAGCATCTGTGTTCTAAACACTTAGAGAAATTCGCGGCTCTGGCATCTTCCAGATAAACTTCTACAAAAACACTTAAGATTTCTGATTACATACTTTTACATAAAGAAATATTCTAACAAGAAATGATGACCTGGCGCACGTTCCATGAAAGGAGTTGGAAAGGAAACGTCGCGGTCCGTCGTGTGTCAGAAAAAGGTCTGACATGTCCTTTTCTTATTTTTAAAAAGATTATAATGATAATTATCCATAAGGAAAGTTTATCATTATTAATTTGAAAATCTTCATCAATGACAATAAAGGATTTTCAATGAGGAGTTTTATTTTCAGAGATTCATTCTTTGATGAGAAAAGATATCAAAGAGTGATAAAGATTAGAAGATAATACCTGAGGAGATGGCCCAGATATCGCTGAATCAGAGTTCAGCGAATGGGAAGATTGAAGGCTTTATTTGTATCACTTTTTGTAAGTCACTGAATAAGAAATTATTCAGTGTTCAACATACCAAGTTCGCTGATAAGTAGATTGAATCTAGTTTCATCAAGAGGCTTGGTGAAAAGATCAGCGAGCTGATATTCAGTGGGTAAAAATTGAAGCTCAACTTCACCATTCATCACATGATCTCTGATAAAGTGATATCGGATCTCAATGTGCTTGGTTTTGGAGTGAAGTACAGGATTGTTGGCAATGGCAACAGCACTAGTAGTATCACAATAAATAGGAATTTTATAGAGGTTGAGATCGTAGTCTCTGAGTTGATTTCTCATCCAAAGGATTTGAGCACAACAACTACCAGGGGCTACATATTCAGCTTCAGCGGTGGAGGTGGACACTGAGTTTTTCTTTTTGCTTGTCCAACTAATTAACTTTCCACCTAGTAGCTGGCACCCACCAGTGGTGCTCTTTCTATCTATCTTACAACCTGCAAAGTCACTTTCAGAATAACCAATAAGATCAAATCCTGAGCCTTTGGGATACCAAAGACCTAGATTTCGAGTTCCTTCAGGTATCTGAATATTCGCTTTACAGCGATTAGATGGGATTCCTTCGGTTCAACTTGATACCGAGCCCAAAGACATGTAGAATACATGATGTCAGGTTTACTCGCTGTAAGATACAGCAAAGATCCAATCATCCCTCGATAGACAGTGACATTGACTGGTTTCCCATTGGGATCCTTGTTCAAAGTCAGAGGAGGTGCCATAGGGGTCTTCATCATTGAGCATTGATTCATGTCGAATTTATTCAGCATGGCTTTAACATATTTGCTTTGACAAATAAAGATTCCTTTGTCAGATTGTTTTATTTGCAAATCTAGAAAATATGTTAGTTCACCCATCATACTTATTTTATATTGCTTTTGCATTCTTGCAGCGAAACGAGTACACAATTTGGGTCTTGTGGAACCAAAGATAATGTCATCAACATATATCTGAGCGGGTATAGTATGACCTTTATATTTTCTTAAAAACAGGGTTTGGTCAATTTTTCCACGAACAAATTTTTCTCTAAGAAGAAATTTAGAAAGGGTATCATACCAAGCTCTAGGAGCTTGTTTTAACCCGTAAAGAGCTTTTTCAAGTTTGAAATCATAACCAGGATGGTTAGGGTCTGAGAAGCCAGGGGGTTGTTCAACATAAACTTCCTCGCTGAGTTTTCCATTTATAAAAGCACTTTATGGGCAGCATAAGCTAAAAAGAGTCTTATGGCTTCTAAATGAGCTACATGTGCAAATGTCTCATCATAGTCAATCCCTTCTTCCTGCCTATAACCTTAAGCAACAAGTCTAGCCTTATTGCGAATTATAGTCTCGTTTTCATCTAGCTTATTTCTGAAAACCCATTTGGTTCCTATGACAGTTTTATCAGAGGGTCTAGGAACAAGATTCTAAACTTTATTTCTACGAAATTCAGTTAGTTCTTCTTGCATAGCTGAAACCCAGCTAGGATCAGAGATAGCTTGATCTATCTTCTTAGGTTCAGAGAAAGAAATGAAGTTAACATAAAGACAGATATTACCTGTACCTCTACGTGTCTTGATACCTGCATTGGGATCACCAATAATATGATTTATTGGATGATTTGCAGTCCATCGCTGAGCTGGTGGTTGAGGAGAGAGATCAACAGCAGATTCAGCGACTTGTTCTTCAGTTTCTGGAATAGGACTTGTTGTTTCAGCAACAGGTACTTCATTCAAAATCAATTCAGGGGATTGATTTTCAGACGTAGTTTGGTTGTTCACAGAGGAATTTCCAAGAGAGGAATCAGCAACAAGAATCTGATTTAAGGGAGTAACATTCATCCCTAAAGATGGATGATTGTCACTTGAAGGATTTACAGGGATTTCGTCATCACATGCTTCAGCAGAAGGTTGATTGCTGAAATACGTTTCAGGTTCCCCATAATGGGATCTCATCCAAGCATTCAATTCTTCATCATCATCATCATGAGTATGAGAAGTGTGAATGGGACGCGATTCATCAAAGTTGACGTGCATGGATTCTTCAACATGTTGTCTTCTTTTGTTGAAGACTCTGAAAGACTTGGATACAGAGGAGTATCTAAGAAATATACCATCGTCAGCCTTTGGATCAAACTTACCCAAATGATCTCTGTCATTCAGAATGTAACATTTACATCCAAAAATATGGAAATATTTCAGAGTGGGTCTTCTCCCATGAAACAATTCATAGGGGGTCTTCTTAAATCGCTTAACTATCAGGGATAGATTTTGAGTAAAGCATGATGTGTTGACTGCTTCAGCCCAGAACTGAGTGGGTAGATGCGATTCGCTGAGCATTGAGCGAGCCGCTTCAATGATAGTTTGATTTCTTCTTTCAGCAACACCGTTTTGCTGAGGAGTTCTCACTGAGGAAAAGTTGTGAGAGATGACTTTTTCTTCAAAGAAGTTCACCAGAGTGATATTTTTGAATTCAGTACCATGATCACTTCTTATGGAACGAACAATCAGATTGTTTAGAACTTCAATCCTTTTGATAAAGGAAATTATCATTTCAGCGGTATCACTTTTGGATCGAAGGAAGAACACCCATGTGTATCTGGAGTATTCATCAACAATCACCAAAGTATATTTCTTTCTAGAAATAGATTGGACATTAACAAGTCTAAATAGATCCATATGGAGTAGCTGAAGATGAGCGGTCACTGAAGAAATTTGCTTTGACTTGAAGGAGGCTTTTGTCAGCTTTCTCTTTTCACACGCTGAACAAAGAGATTCTTTTGTAAAGGTATGATTTGGGAGGTCTCTGACTAGATCTTTTT
Source organism: Silybum marianum (assembly GCA_036898165.1). NCBI lineage: Eukaryota > Viridiplantae > Streptophyta > Magnoliopsida > Asterales > Asteraceae > Silybum > Silybum marianum. Next base: position 16,530,680 of record CM072528.1, read on the forward strand.
GAGACAATTCATTTATTGTCTTAAAGTTGAGGTGAGAGAGTCTTATATGCCATAACCAGTTTATATCAGTGGATGCTTTAGAGATAAAACACATGTTCTCAGAGTGAGAACTATTCATATTTATGACATACACATTTTCCACTCTTTTGCCTGTTAGGGCAAGCTTATCATTACCGTCAGTGACAGCACATCTATTCTTTAAGAATAGAACTTTGAAGTCTTTGTCACATAACTGACTACCGCTCAAAAGATTGTGCTTTAGTCCCTCAACGTAGGCGACACGAGAAAACAATGTGGCTCCGTTGGATAGAATTCCATAATCTTTAGTGTATCCTTTGCCATTTCCACCAAAGGTCACTGATGGACTAGCTTCTTCTTTGTAATCAAAGAGCAGAGATTTTCTTCCAGTCATATGCCTTGAGCATCCGCTATCAAGATACCAAATACCTTTGGCACTCTGCATACAACAAAAGATTAATTGTTTAAAGGTACCCATACTACTATGGGTCCTTCTTGGTTAGATAAAGGATTGGCGGAGGAGCTACTAGCTAAAGAACTCTCTTCAGTGGATATCTTCACCTTATTGGGTTTTGCAACCTTGGTGGATTTCACTCTCGCTAATTTATCAGCTTGAGCTACTTTCTTTCCATGAGCTAGTTTATCAGCTCTAGTAGCGTTAGGACATTTACTTGCAATATGGGTAGTTTCACCACAACGATAGCACTTCCTATATTTAAAGCGTTTGGAATGCAAAGAGAAAACATGAACTTTTTCAGGGATAGGACCAAGAATTCCTTTATCGATAGTCCTTGGAGGTATGACAACCTTTTCAGGGGTAGGAGTGAGATCGATCTTAATTCTGGGGGTTGGTCTCTGAGAAAAGTCAGAGATCTTCTTCCCAGATTTAGAATTTTTCTCAGAGGATTTCTTGTTCCTATTCTGAGCGATCTTATTCTTAGGAACTTGTTCAAGAAACTCGTTCTTGATCACCGTCTTAGAATTTATCACAGGAAACTTCTCTTTAATAGAAGAGGAAGAAGTTGAAGAAGAAGGATCAGGGATAAAAGAGACAAACATTCCAAATTTGAGCATGGAACGATCATTCTCTGATTCTTCCTTTTCAGGGCTAAAGCCTAACCCACTTCTTACTTTCATAGGTATTTGTGCATTGATGATCTTATTGACTTTATCAAAAGCCCTACACCATCCTTCGATGGTGGCCTTTTCAGACTTAAGATCAGCGATAGCCTTTTCACTTATCAGCAATAGTTTGCTACTTCTCGATGCTTATGGTTTGATTTGCAAAGACCTGGTCCTTGAGAGTTTCCTCAATTTTATAAAGTTCTTTGATTTTTATATGGCAATTTTTCAATTGCTCAGATAAATCAGTGTTAATTTTCTCGGCCTTAATCTTTCCGCTTAAAGCATTATAAAAATCAACAGTCATAGCATCGAGAGCTGACAAGTTATCACTTTCAGAGAGTAAAGAGAGAGAGGGAATGGTTACCTGAGTAGAAGGGGACTCAGAGGAAGAAGTTTCAGTAGCGTCTTCAGCATCCTCTATTCTTGCCATTAGACACAAGAAGGCAAGATCTTCTTCATCAGAGCCAGACTCTTCAGAGGTCTTGGCCCAGTCGTCTTCAGCGTCCCAATCAACTTCTTCAGCGACAAGGCCTTTGCCTTTTTGCTGGTATTTCTTCAGATCCTTGTATTTGTTTTTCAATTTCAAATACTTCTCCTTTTTATCAGAGGTCTGGGAGGTGGTAGGAGCTGCAAATTTCTTTGATCTACATTCACTTGCGAAGTGACCCTTTCGCTGACAGTTGAAGCATATAGCTGAGGCTTTCTCAACGGGCATTGTCTTTTGCTTTTCAGAGTCAGAGAGATTTGAAAGGTTTTCGAAAGTTGCTCTTTCTAGCGAATCTTTTAAAATTATTTGTTAAGAGAGCTAGAGAGTTATCAAACTCAGAGATGTCAGCATCAGTGAGTTGATCTTCTGAATCTGTTTGACCTAATTCAGTGATGGAGGTAATAGTGGAAGAAGAAACATTTTTAAGAGGAGTTGCCTCTGAAGTCACAAGTGCCAAAGAAGTACTTTTGGCACCTTTGAGTTCATTTATGAGGTTCTTCCTGAGAAGTTGAGATTGTTCCTCATTTAAGAGCATTCCATATAATGCACTTAAGGACAGAGTTTCAAGATTCTTTGACAACTTTAAACATGTAGTGTACACTGCCCATTGATCGGGTAGTGCCTCCATGAATTTGGTCAGTATTTCAGCTTTAGAGTACACTCTGTTTACTGATTTAAGATCAATCAACAAACAGTTGAAACACTGGTGAATTTGAGAAAGAGATTCACCTTTATGATACATAAAACTCTCATATTGTCTTACAAGGTTTATGCACCTAGTGACTTGTACTTCAGAGGTTCCTTCATATTGGACACATAGAGTATCCCACATGGCCTTAGAAGTCCTCATTTTCATAACAGAATGATAGACTTCATCTGGTAAAGACATTGCTATTATAGATCTAGCTTTTGAATCAATAGCAATTTCTTTCTTATCTTCTTCAGTCCATCGATTAGGAATTTTAATGATACTCCTTTCAGGGATGGCTGGAGTAGTAGTGGTGGCAGGAACACCAACTACAATAGTTGTAGGAACAAATGGTCCGTTTTCTAGATAGTAAGGGATCTTTGGATCTGATCCTTCTAGAAACAGAGACATTCTTTCCTTCCATAATGGAAAATTATCATGGCTAAATCTTGGAGGTTTAGCTAAAGATCCATTGTCATTGTAGTTCGTATTAGGGTTTGACATTTTAAAATAGTTTATAAGAAAATTATTTTAAAGAAAAAGAAACAAACACAGCTCTAATACCACTTGTTAATCCCTAAAGGGTCTACAAGAGTTCAATAATAAGTAAACAGTTTGTAGAAGGGGGGGGGGGGGGTTGAATACAAACACACAGATTTTGGTCTTTACATTAGTTTATATATCATAAACAAATTTACAGTTACAAGCGGAATAAGAACAAGTTTAAAACCTACTCTATTGTAACTAACAAACACTAAGTTTGATGCACAAGAGGAAGGAAGAAAGAATAAAGAGGGTTTAGGTTAGAATGAAGCACGCAATAAGATGAAGAAGATATCCTCATCTTATTTATACCCGTTTGCATTTAATGGAAGACAAAAGGTATATGCCACGTGTCAAGCTTGGATAGGAAGCTTGTCCTTGCTAATAAGACAACCATGCTTTTGGCCGAATATGAATAGTACCATATCAGATATGATGGGGACATAAGAGACAATTCGTACGTCCTTTTCTGACAAGGTATAAGGTTTGACTTTTGTGCATCGAGGATAAGATCAATCTTTAATCTTGTAAAGGAAGCTTCATTTGATCGTTGCTTCTGAATCTTCAAGGATGAACTTCAGTATCACTGAGGCTTCACAAGACTTCACACTTTGATTAGATAATCGTTGCTATCGCTGAATCGCTTTAGTTCACTTAACTGATTATCTCTTTCTTCAGCTAGGGTGTTCGATTTTCGCTGAATGGTCTTCTGGTGTGATAGCTGATCTTCAGGTGAATCAGCGTATGCTATCGCTGAATATGAACAGAAGCTTATACAATGGAATTTCACTAAGTATATAAAAGGAATCATATTCAAATCATCGAGAGGAGTTATGATTAACAGTAGTGCTGAAGAAACGGCAACGGATGTAGAGACCGTTGTCATGGCTGTGGCTACAGAGGACGATGGTATTACGCCTGAATCAGGAAGGGAAGTATTTTGAGAGACTCCCTTCTGTTGTTTCTTTGCAGCTGGCTTATGAGCGATGGTCTTTCGATGACCATCAGTTGGATCCTTTATTTTGGAGGGAGTAGAGGTGTTTGGGATACTCACTGATGGTTTGTTCAGTGAGATGGACACATGTTTTGTTGCATTAATGAGTTGCATCATGTAGGGAGTGAAAGGAGCATCATCTGGATGGACATCAATATCCAGAGACTTTTTGGCGACCATAGAGAAGCTTTGGTTGGCGACCTTTGGATATTCATCCTTGAATGCAGCCTCCAAGATGGTTGCAAAGAACCTAGGTTAAGGAATGAATTGGTTCCTCTTACCAGCTTTTACCCTGTTAAACATGTCGCTGAATATGTAGTCCGCATAGTTCAGCTTGTAGTTGGTGCAGAGAGCGAAGCCAAGGTCCTGGAAGTGCTTGTTGGCTTGATTATGAGAGCCAATCTTGGAGCCCAAGCACTGAATCACTTGGGTGAAGATGTATTGCCAGCGACCTGGAAGGCGCTTTTTCTCCATCTTTGATCTCACGGATTTGACTTCAGGGTTCTCCCAAACATAGCCAATAGAGTCCAAGAAGCCCTCTATCTATTCCTTGGTGGGCTCAGGGGCCCAGGGCTCATTCTTACCTCTGGAAGGAAGGCGGAGGGCATTCCTTAGAAAGCCTGAGGTGAAAGCGAAGTCGCCGAGAGTAGGGATTGTGAAACCGATAGCAGGGACCTTTTTGCCCTTGTCAGTGGTGAGAGTCGTGAAGTGAACTGTGTACTAGAGAGCCTGAAGATGCGCAGTGATTCCCACGGGATTGTGCACAAAGGCATACATCAGAGGACAAGCTTTGATGAAGGTGGCACCGTCGCTGAAGTATGATTTGTCAGCATGGATATCCACCAGGGCAAGGTAGTTCCAGGCCTTGAAAGTTGCTTGTTCCAAGTCGAAGGCGCTAGCAGGGGCTTTGGTGAGGACAATTGGTGCTTGTTCAGCGGCCTGAGTGTTCTTGCTTGAAGTTGCCATGTCTGTTTTAAAGATGGAAACACCAAATAGGAAAATCATGGTTTAATACAAGGGTAGTAAACCAGAATAGGTTTTTGGTACAAAAATTACCAAAAAAATGTAGAAGAAAAACAAGTGATTTGATAAACAAAGATCAAAATACTTGTTATTACCACAATTTTTAGAAATGGGAGAAAAAAAAATACCTAAAAAGGTCTTCTGTTCTAAGACGAATCCAGAACAGGTTTTGAGAAATAAAAAGGGTTATATCACATTAATTTTTGACTTAAAACTGGATTTAATTTTATAAAAAGTTATAAAGTTAAATATGTGATAAACGACATTTGAGTTTTAAGTAAAGGATAGGGTTAGATCAAACCTTAAACGTTAAAAACAAAGAAAAACGCACAAGTGCGTGTTCTAGGTGTTCTTGAGGAAAGCTTGAAGATTCGAGAAGGATTCTTGCTTTTGAGAGTAAAGAGCGCATAAAGAATCAAATGAGGAAATGAATTGCTTAAATAGCAAGAGCAGAGAGAAAAGGATAGCTAAACGACGATTTTAGCTTATTGAAAAGTAATGATGCACGTTCCTAGAAAATAGTAGGAAAGGAAACGTCGTGGTCCCTCATGTGTCAGATAAAGGTCTGACGTGTCCTTTTCTTATTTGAAAATTTTGAAAATGATTATAATTTAAAAATGTTAATCATTATCCTTAAATTCTTCATCAATAAACAATAAAGGATTGTCAGTGATGGGTTTTTAGTTTGAAGGCATTCCCTGAAAAAAAAATTAGAGAAATTAAAGATTTAGAAGTTCCTACCTGAGTGAGAATGATCAAGTATCGCTGAATCAGAGTTCAGAGAATGGAGAATTATTCAACATTTAACATACCAAGTTCGCTGATGAGTAGATTGAATCTAGCTTCATCTAGAGGTTTGGTGAAAAGATAAACGAGCTGATATTCAGTTGGTACAAAATGAAGTTTCACTTCTCCATTCATCACATGATCTTTGATAAAGTGATATCGAATCACAATGTGCTTGGTTTTTTTAGTGAAGTACAGGGTTATTTGCAATTGCAATAGCACTAGTGCTATCACAATAAATAGGGATTTTAGAAAGTTTGAGATCATAATCTCTCAGCTGATTTCTCATCCATAGGATTTGAGCACAACAACTACCAGCGGCTACGTATTCAGCTTCAGCGGTAGATGTGGACACAGAGTTCTGCTTCTTAGTTGTCCAACTTATCAACTTACCACCTAATAGCTGACATCCACCAGTGGTGCTCTTTCTATCAATCTTGCATCCTGCAAAATCACTATCAGAGTAACCGATTAGATCGAACCCTGAGCCTTTGGGATACCAAAGACCCAGATTAGGAGTTTCTTTCAGATATCTGAAGATTCGCTTTACAACGATGAGGTGAGATTCCTTTGGTTCAGCTTGATACCTAGCACAGAGACATGTAGAATACATGATGTAAGGTCTACTCGCTGTAAGATATAGCAGAGATCTGATCATCCCACGATAGGTAGTGATATTGACGGGTTTCCTATTTGGTTCCTTATTCAACGTCAGAGGGGGTGCCATTGGGGTCTTCATCGCTGAGCATTGATTCATATCAAACTTGTTCAGCATGTCTTTAACATATTTACTTTGACAAATGAAAATTCCTTTGTCACATTGCTTAATCTGCAAACCTAGAAAATATATTAGTTCACCCATCATACTCATTTTGTATTCTTTCTTCATTCTGTTTGCAAAACGAGTGCATAATTTGAGTCTTGTGGAGCCAAAAATAAAGTCATCAACATATATTTTAGCAACAATAGTATGACCTTTATATTTTCTTAAAAATAGAGTTTGGTCAATCTTTCCACAAACAAATTTTTCTTTAAGAAGGTATTTAGAGAGAGTATCATACCAAGCTCTGGGAGCTTGTTTTAACCCGTAAAGAGCTTTTTGAAGTTTGAAAACATAACCAGGATGGTTTGGATCAGAGAACCCACGAGTTTGTTCAACATAAACTTCCTCGCTGAGTTTACCATTTAGAAAAGCACTTTTAACATCCATTTGAAAAACATTAAAGTCTTTATGGGCATCATAAGCTAAAAAGAGTCTTATGGCTTCTAGTCTAGCAACAGGAGCAAAAGTCTCATCATAGTCAATACCTTCTTCCTGTCTGTATCCCTGAGCAACAAGTCAGCCTTATTGTAAATTACAGTGCCATTTTCATCCAGCTTATTTTGAAAACCCCATTTGGTTCCTATTACAGTTTTATCAGAGGGACGAGGAACGAGAATCCAAACTTTGTTTCTACGAAACTCAGTTAGTTCTTCTTGCATGGCAGAGACCCAACTAGGATCAGAGATAGCTTGATCTATCTTCTTAGGTTCAGCTAGAGAAATAAAATTAACATAGAGACAAATATTACCTGTACCTCTACGAGTATTGATACTTACATTAGGATCACCAATGATTTGATTTATTGTATGATTTGCAGTCCATCGCTGAGCTGGAGGTTGAGGTGATTGATCAATAATAGATTCAGCGATTTGCTCTCTTTCAGGGATGTTGTTGATCGTTTTAGCAACAAGAACTTCATTTAAGATCAATTCTAGAGGAGAATCAGAGGATTGATCAGTAGAAGATGAAGCTTGGTTATTCACTGAAGAATTTCCTAAAGAAGTATCAGATGGAGGAATCTGATTGACAAAAGTGACGTTGATCCCTAATGTTGACGAATCGCTACTTGACGTAGGAAGATCAGGGATCCCATCATCATTTGTTTCAGCATTTGGTTGATTTCTGAAATAAGTTTCAGGTTCCCCATAATGAGATTTCATACATTCATTCAACTCCTCGTCTTCTTCAGGGATAGAAGTGGAATTAGTTGGACGAGATTCATCAAAGTTGAGGTGCATAGATTCTTCAACATGCTGTCTTCTCTTGTTGAAGATTCTGAAAGACTTGGATACAGAAGAGTATCCAAGGAATATCCCATCATTAGCTTTTGGATCAAACTTGCCCAAATGATCTCTGTCATTCAGAATATAACATCTACATCCAAAGATGTGTAGATATTTCAGAGAGGGTCTTCTTCCATGAAATAGTTCATAGGAGGTCTTCTTGAATCGCTTCACTATAATGGATCGATTCTGAATAAAGCACGCTGCGTTGACTGCTTCAGCCCAGAATTGAGTAGGTAGATGCAATTCGCTGAGCATTGAGCGAGCTACTTCAATAATCGTTCGATTTCTTCTTTCAGCAACACCGTTTTGCTGAGGAGTTCTCACTGAAGAGAAGTTGTTAGTGATTCCCTTTTCTTCAAATAAATTAATCAAGGTACTGTTTTTGAACTCAGTACCATGATCACTTCTCATGGAACAAACGATAAGATTATTGAGGACCTCCATTCTCTTGATAAAAGCTATAATAACATCAGGTGTATCACTCTTGGATCGAAGAAAGAATACCCATGTGTATCTGGAATATTCATAAACTATCACAAGAGTGTACTTCTTTCCAGAGAGAGATTGTACAATGACAGGTCCAAATAGATCCATATGGAGAAGTTGAAGAGGTGATGTTACTGAAGACACTTGTTTAGATCTGAACGACGCTTTTGTCAATTTTCCTTTTTCATACGGTGAGCAAAAAGATTCCTTTGCAAAGGTATGATTGGGGAGATCCCTGACAAGTTCTTTTTGAGACAATTCATTGATTGTCTTAAAGTTCAGATGAGAGGGTCTTTTGTGCCATAACTAGTTTATATCTGAGGAGGCTCTGGAGATGAATCACATGTTCTCAGAGTGAGAACTATTCATGTTAATGACATATACGTTCTCAACTCTTTTGCCTGTTAAAGCAAGTTTGTCATTAGAATCAGTGACAGCACATCTATTCTTTAGAAATAGAACTTTGAAGTCTTTGTCACATAGCTGACTAACGCTCAACAGATTGTGCTTTAGTCCTTCAACGTAAGTGACTCGAGAAAATGAAGTGGCTCCATTGGATAGAATTCCATAACCTTTAGTGTATCCTTTGCCATTTCCATCAAAGGTCACTAAGAGACCAGTTTCTTCCTTGTATTCAGAGAGCAGAGATTTTCTGCCAGTCATGTGCCTTGAGCATCCGCTATCACGATACCAGATACCTTTGGCACTTTGCATACAGCAAAAGGATTAATTTCTCATAGGTACCCATATTACTATGGGTCCTACTTTGTTAGTGGAAGGAGTGGCGGAAGAGCTACTAGCTGAAGGATTCTCTTCAGTGGATATCTTTGCCTTGGAAGGTTTCCCAACCTTGGTGGATTTCACTCTCGCTGATTTATCAGTTTGAGCTACTTTCTTTCCATGAGCTAATTTTTCAGCCTTAGTAGCATTAAGACATTTGCTGGCAATGTGGGTATTTTCACCATAGTGATAGCATTTCCTATATTTGTGAGAAGGTTCGGAATTGAAAGATTTCAGAGTGCGAGAAGAAACATTTTCAGGAGCAGAGCCTAGAATTCCTTTGTCCGATGTCCTTAGGGGTATAACAATCTTTTTAGGGACATGTGTAAGGTCGATTTTAATTCTGGGAGTTGATCGCTGAATATATCCAGGGATTTTCTTCCCAGCTTTAGGATGACTTACAAAAGGAACAAAGGAGTTCTTTTTCTGTTTCTAAAAGTTTTTGATTTTAGGAACGTGGTCATGAACTTTCTTCTTGATCATTTTCTTAGAATCATCAGATTTAAGAACAGTCAAATTTTTAGAGGAAGAAGGATCAGGGATTGAAGAGACGAACATTGCGAATTTCAACATGGAACGATTATTCTCTGATTCTTCTTTATCAGGGTTATAACCTAACCCACTTTTGACTTTCATAGGGATTTGAGCATTGATGATCTCGCTGACTTTATCAGAAGTCTTGCACCATCCTTCGATGGTAGCCTTTTCAGCCTTAAGATCAGCGATGGCCTTTTTTTTCTTCAGTGATAGCTTATTGTCTCTCAATACTAATTGTTTGATTTACAAAGACTTGATCTTTTAGGGAATCTTCAATCTTTGTTAGTTCTTTGATTTTTAAATGACAATTTTTCAATTGTTTAGAAAGATCAGTATTAATTTGTTCAGCTTTAATCTCTCCATTCAGAGCATTGTAAAAATCAACGGTCATAGCATCGAGAGCGGACAAGTTAACACTTTCAGGTATAGAGTAGTTGATAGGAATATTTACCTGAGTTGAAGGAGACTCTGAGCTGGAAGATTCAGAGACTTCTTCAGCCTCTTCAATTCTTGCCATTAGACAGAGGAAGGCAAGATTTCTTCATTAGACCCTGATTCATCAGATGTTTTGGGCCAATCTTCTTCTTGATCCCAGTCAACTTCTTCAGCAATTAGACCTTTTCCCTTTTGCTTGTTCTTTTTCAGATCTCTGTATTTATTTTTTAATTAAAATACTTTTCCTTTTTATCAGAGTTCTGAGAGGTGGTGGGAGCAGCTACTTTCTTAGATCTACATTCGCTAGCAAAGTAACCCTTTCGCTGACAGTTATAGCATATGGCAGATGCTTTTTCAGCGGGAAAAGTTTTTGTCTATTCAGAGTCAGTGATAGTAGGAGTATTTCGAAAGTTACTCTTTCTAGCAAATCTTTTAAAGTTGTTCGTTAGAAGTGCCAGAGAGTTATCAAACTCAGAGATGTCAGCATTAGTGAGTTCTTCTGAATTATTTTGATTTAATTCAGTGATAGAGGTTATGGAAGAAGAAACTAGTTTTGATGGTTCTACCTCTGAAGTCACTAGTGCCAAAGAAGTACTTTTGGCACCTTTGATATCATTTATGAGGTTTTTACTTAAGACCCGAGATTGCTCTTCATTTAAGAGCATTCCATATAAGGCACTCAGAAAGAGAGAGTTTCAAGATTCTTTGACAGTTTTAAACATGTAAAGCACATTCCCCATTGTTCAGATAGTGCCTCCATGAATTTTGTTAGTATTTCAGCATTAGAGTATTCTCTGTTGACAGTTTTCATGTCAATCAAGAGAAAGTTAAATGTTTGGTGAATTTGAGAGAGAGTTTCACCTTTTGAGTGCATAAAACTTTCATACTGTCTTACCAGATTAATACACCTAATTATTTGGACTTCGTCAGCCCCTTCATATTGAATACACAAGATATTCCACATAGCCTTAGATGTTCTCATCTTCATAACAGAATGATAGACTTCATCTGGTAAAGACATTGCAATTATAGATCTAGCTTTAGCATCTATAGCTACTTCCTTTTTCTCTTCTTCAGTCCATCGATCTGGAGTTTTGATAATTCTCCTTTCAGCGATGGCTGGAGTGTTTGTAGTGGCAGGGACACTAGCTACTAGAGTTGTAGGAACAAATGGTCCATTTTCTAGATAGTAGGGGATGTTAGGATCGGACCCTTCTAGGAATAGAGTCATTTTTTCCTTCCATAATGGAAAGTTATCACGGCTAAATCTTGGAGGTTTAGCTAAAGATCCATTATCAATATAGTTTGTATTAGTATTAGTCATTTTAAAATAGTTTTGTTAAAAAATATTTTAAAGTTAAGCAAGAAACACTACTCTGATACCACTTGTTGGTCCCAAAGGAGTCTACAAGAGTTCAAGGATATAGAAACAGTTTGTAGAAGGGGGGTTGAATACAAACAGTCAGATTTTCGTTTTTAAATGAGTTTATATTGAATAAACATATTTACAGTTACAAGCGGAATTAGAAAAAGTAAACCTATTCTATTGTAATTTAAGAAATCACACACATTGATGCACAAGGAAATGAGAAAGAAAAGAGACATAGGTTTTAGGAATTAGAAAGTAGCATGCATAAAGATGAAGAATATATCTTCATCTTATTTATAACCGTTTGCATTTAATGCATGACAAAAGGTATATGCCACGTGTCAAGCATTCATAGGAATCTTGTCCTTTGTTCAAAAAGCACCCATGCTTTTGGCCACATATGAATAGTACCATATCAGATATGATGGGGACATATGAGACAATTCGTACGTCCTTCTCTGACTTAGTATAAGGTTTCACTTTTGTGCATCGAGGATAAGATCAACATTAATCTTTTTAGAGAAGCTTCACTTGATCGCTGAACTTGAATCTTCAAGGATGAACCTTTAGAGTACCGCTGAGGCTTGACAAGACTTCACACTTTGGTTTAGATAACCATTGCTATCACTGAACCGCTTCAGATCTTTAGCTGATTATATCTTTCTTCAGCTTGGTCTTCGACTTTCGCTGAATGTTCTTTTGGTGTGATGGTTGATCTTCAGATCTTCAGGGGTAGACTTGAGGCTTCTGATTTTCAGCGATTGCTGATAATATCCAGTTGGTGCTCCATATAAATTTCCTCATGTAAATGACCATGCAAGAAGGCATTTTTAACATCCAGTTGGTGGAGTACCCAGTCATAAGTAGCTGCTAATGAAATAAACAGGCGAATAGAGGGTAACTTAGTCAACAGGTGAAAATGTCTTGTGGTAATCGACCCCATAAGTCTGAGCATATCCTTTAGCTACCAATCGGGCTTTCAAACGAGCCACAGATCCATCTAGATTAACTTTCACAGTGAATACCCATTTACAGCCAATTTCCTTTTTGTCTGCAGGTAACTCTACCAAATCCCATGTACCATATCGAGATCATTAATCTCGTCAATCATAGCATCCCGCCATCCAGGATGCGCCAAAGCTTCACCAACAGTTTTAGGAACATATAAAGAATCAAGTGTAGTGTTCAAAGAACGAGAATGTAAAGAAAGTTTATCATAGGAAACAACAGAAGAAATAGGGTAGGTACATGAGTGTTTACCTTTCCGAAGAGCAATGGGAACATCAAGATCAGGAACATGTGTGTCGGAGGGTGATGGATCACTCGAAGCAAAAGGATCATCATTAGGTGGATCTGTAGAAGGTGATGAAGATGGTGTTGGGTCGAGATCTGATGTAGGTCGTGGCCGCCTATTATATACGTGAACAACTAGTGGTCTAGTAGGCTCTTGAGGCTGTGTCGAGTCGGATGGGGTAGTAGACACAAGAACAGGTATGGTATATACCAACAAATCATCATTATCTCTTGGGTTACAAGGACTAGACATGGGAAAGAAGGGTATATTATCATGGAATGTAACGTGTCGCGAGATACAATGTATCGATTGAGCGTGGGGGAAAAACATTTGTACCCTTTTTGAAGTCGAGAATAACCAAGAAAGACACATTTCAGAGACTTTGGATCCAACTTAGTTATGTGCGGTCGGGTATCACGGACAAAACAGAAACTACCAAAGATCTTTGGGTCGATAAGAAACAAAGATTTTGCAGGGAACAAAACTGAGAAAGGACTTCTACCATCCAAAAGAACCGAGGGCATTCAGTTGACAGGAAAACAAGTGGTAGCAACCGCATCAGCCCAAAAGACTTTAGGAACGGTCATGTGAAATAATAGTGCCCGAGCGACCTCTAGAAGATCACGATTCTTTCGTTTTGGGCTGGTGTGTCAACACAGGAAGGCTCATGAAGAATGCCATTTTGAAGCATATATGACTGAAAAGTTTGAGACAAATATTTGTTTGCATTATCACTACGAAGAGTTTGAATGGAGACTTGAAACTGAGTTTTAATCTCAATATAAAGTGAACAAAAGTGTGTAAACACCTCAGAGTGATTTTTCATAAAGTAAATTCAAGTAGTACGAGAGTAATCATCAACAAATGTAACGAAATATTTAAACCCAAGTTTTGAAGTAACAGGACATGGTCCCCCAACATCAGAATGGACCAACTCAAATGGGGATGAGGCCCGCTTATTACTGACTTTAGGACTTAAATGAATACGCTGATGTTTGGCAAATTGACAAGACTCACACTGTAGGGAAGGTAAATAAGAGAACTCGGGACACAACTTCTTCAGATTCTGTTAAGATGGATGACCTAATTGACAATGAACATCAAATAGAGACGATGAGCTAGAACAAGTTGATGAGGAAGGTACTTGAGGTTCAAATTTGTATAGGCCATCAGTCTCCCGCCCTCTACCAATAATCCTCTTCATCGACAGATCCTGAAAGACGTAGAAATCAGGAAAGAATGAGACACAACAATTTAAAGCACGGGTAATTTTACTTACTGATAACAAATTGAACGAGAAATTAGGTAGGCTCAGTACGGAAGATAACGAAACAAATAGGGTAAGATCGATGTTTCCAGAACCAAGGACAGCTGTGGTAGACCCGTCAGCAATTGTGACGTGTGATGGGGATTTGTGTTTATTGAAATTAGAGACGATGGGGGATTACCTGTCATCTGATCTGACGCACCTGAATCAATGGCCTATTTGGAGGCCGAAGATAATAGACATGTACTAGAGTTACCTGAGGTAGAGGCAACGTGCGCTGATGAACTTCTCGAATATCCGGTCAAAAGCTTTTCAGGTACACATACCCCACTGTTGTTGTCGGATATTTTGTTCTCTCCAACCATCTTCCGATAAGTCACGAACCAGAAGAGAAAACGTAGATCTTGGGACAAATAACAGCAAACCAAAAAGCGAACAACGCACTCACTGGGTGCCAAAGAAGCCAACAAATAGAGAATCATTCATAAGGTGCTAAAGAAACTGACGAATGTAGATGCACTCACAGGGTGCTAAAGAAACCGAAGAACATAGATGACTTCCAACCCAAGAAAACTTCTCGATCAAGAAAAAACGGTGAACAAAAAACGAATCGAAAAAAAAGTACTATTCACGCCGGATTTACTGTTCACTTCGGAGTTACTGTTCACCACCGGATTTAAGAAACCGAGCTCTGATACCATGTAATCAGGAATTATATTATTGCTTTTAACTTGTACATTAGAATGAATAATACAGGGATATATCTAGATAGAAAACCTAGACAAAGAAAAACCCTAAGGGCCCACGGGCTAACAGGCCTAAGCAAACATATTTACTTTCTAACACTAGTTAAGGCTAGCTATTCATTTTATAAGGTATACAGATACATACAATAAAGTTAGCATTGTTTCAGCTTGCCTTTTGTTTATTTATATAGTGTTTTGCTCTTAGTTAGTTCTTCTAGCTAACAATTATTTGATATGTGTTTAACCGGATATCTTTTATTTTTTGCTCAACCTTTTTAGGTCTTGGGATATTAGTTTATTTTTTAAGTCTATATTTATTATTTGATTCCTTTTAGTTTATTGAAGAAGATTGAATGTGCCCTGGTTGTGAGCTCTTTTAATTTCATTGCGATAATGAAGCGGATATAGCTCTTTTCATTGCCCTAATGAAGTAGATATAGCTTTTTTCATTGCCATAATGAAGCAGATATTTGACTAACGACACTTATTACGTGTATATCTAATTAATAATTGTAGGTAACTGCATCACAAGAAGCCCTCGAGTCTTAGAGACAAGCAAAAGAAGAATTGGAGTGGACCACATAAGAACTCGTGGCCAAGGATGTCGAGCGCTAGGAACGAGCCGCAAATCAGGAGAAGACCACATGATCGTTGCAGACAACGTTGGATGCTCTTGTCCTTAAATTTGGTCCAAATTCCATTCCCCAACCACTTAGGAGGTGTTTGGTTCGCATAATGATATTTGATCCATCAAAGGAATTTGACTTTGAAGGAACTGGAATGGAATTTGACCACACGTTTGGTTGATAGGAATTGGAATGGAATCTCGCAAAAAATAGAAATATGCATCTATCGGGGGTGAGGATGACAATTGTGTTGACAACATTAGTGGTGTGGTGGTAGGTAGGTGGGGTGGGGCAGGGTGTGGGGGTGGCGACTATGACGACAAAACATAGTCGTGTGGTGGGTGCAGGTAGAGGCGGGTGGGGGTGGTGGTGGGGTTGGGGGTGGCGGTAGCGGTAGCGGTAGCGGTGGTGGAATGATAATATTAATTGGTGATGGTGGTGGTGGTGGCAGCGACGGCGGTGGTGGAGACGGATATATTGCCGGCGAGGGTGGGGCGGGGGCGAGGATGGGGCGGGGCGGGAAGGGACGAAGGTGGTGGTTAAATTTATTTTTGTCTTTCTAAATGAAAATTATATATATTATGTCATATTTGCCACGGAATGGAATACAAAATCATTTACATATGCTAAGGAATGATCAAATCCCTCAACCGTGGAATTCGGCGGAATCTGATGGAATCCAATCAATTCATTCGGCAAACCAAACAGCGTTTAGGAATTAGGTCAAAGGAATTTGTCATTCCAATTCCATCAAATTTCTTTGCATTCTGCAAACCAAACAGCCCCTTAAGGTCCTTTATATGTTCAACTTCAAGACAAACGATTTTTTTTGGATAGATACAAAATTGAATTCTAATGAACTTAGGATCCTGTTCTTTTAGTAAATATTTTGTAATGCATATACATGATACTGCATTTTGTACAAGAAAATAATACATTTTTAATTTACTTAAAAAATACAGATTCAACGACGAATCAACTATGATTTGGAAAATCAAAATCCTTGATAATGCCTAGCTAATCTGTTCAATAGCTAATTAGTTCCCTAGCTAATCCGTATCAGACACATTTCTCAGTTTGTTCCCTAGCTAATCCATAGAAAAAATATGTTCGATAGCTAATCCGTAGCAAATACGTTCCCTGTCTAATCCATAGAAAATAAGTTTCATAGCTAATACGTAGCAAATACGTTCCCTAGCCACCTGTAACCAATTTGTTTCCTAACTAATCCGTAGTAAATTCATCAATTCGTTTCCTAACTAATCCGTAGCAAATTCATCGTTTTTCGATGGACTTTTACCTGAAAAGGGGAAAATAATAAAATGTATGAACCATTTATTTTCTATGGATACGGCGTCACTAATATTAAAGTCTCGTTGCTAAATCGTAGCAAAATATTTTTGCAACCAGCTATTTGTTACAAATTATTTGCTACGGATTTACTACGGATTTAACTGTCAGCTACAAATTTGCCGGTCGTTGTTGCCTCTTTTTCTTGTTGTGCCCAATATGTTAAATAGCAAGTTAAATAAATTTGCATGCTTCTTCCATATACATCTCAACCACTAAATCATAGACATATCTTCGATTCCAATCTCATGTTTCATGCACACTATTAGTTTATTCAAGCTCTTCCCATCCCTTGTGACATAAGGTTCTCTTTTGTATTCTTCCCTTATATTTTATAAGGAATTCTTAGTTATTGGAAATAAATACAAATAACCGTATCTCTTGTTTATTAGTTTATTCAAGCTCTGCCATCTTTTTTTGCAGAAGGTTTCTTTATTCCTCTCTTATATTTATATTTTATGCATTCTTATTCAAAAACAAATTCAAAGAACCATAATAATGGACCTTTAGACGAAGGCAACTAGTTATGCTAAAACTCAGTGCCAAACTCTGTGTGTCTATATATTTTTGTACTTAACAAGATGGATGATCCATTAGGTTGGGTTCGGTGAGAATGGAAGTAATACTGAGAAGCGTAAGAATAGATATTCACCCCTATATCAATCCTTATTGAATGTCAACATATGATGAGGTGTATCACACTGGATCAAATACTTTTTATAGCGCAATTCATGGTGGACATGAGATTAAAAATGATAGATCAGTGTTCAGATCTTTTCTTACGTTTCTTACCTTGACTCTTTTTCTTACACGATTTTTCGCTTGATCCATTAATTATAAATTAACCAAGATTCACAGTTTCTATAGTTTAATTACTCAAAGAGTTTTGGAAATTTTCTTCGTGTAGAGTTGATGCGGTAGTTACAAACAACTCAATTACATGTTAAAACAACCTGAGGGTCACGAGAAAAACCGACATTGTTGTATATAAAAAATATGGATCCATCGTTGGAGGCAACGCTAGTGGCGTGCTTTCTCGAGTCTTCAAGTCATAAATCTTTACATCATATTTATATGTTTTTGTTGCATCCCCATGAAATCCTCGCTCGCATTAAATATTTCTAAACAATTATTAGAAAATTGTACATGTGATTCAGCATGATCAACATATAGTCTTTAGTGCCTACATGCACAATGATAATACTGCATATAATAATATAATGGTTTTTGAACCATGAAACATAAAGACATGTAAATAGATTTTGCAAAAAGTATTAATTAAGAACATATATCATTGTCTTTATTCCATGCCAATGTGAGTTTGTGACCAATGAATTCTTGGATTCTTTTGTGCATGTCTTTATTTTCGAACGGAAGGAGTTATTGTGGGTTCGAACAATTTTGCTCCCTTTTGACAAAGTAAATTAATTAACCTAAGGTTAAGATAAAAAAAAAGGGGGTTAATCCGGATTTTTCATGAGAAAACGGTATTTCTGATTTTATTCAGTTCAACGTCACAAACTTTTTTTTCACACCAGATCTATGTGGTATGCATGACAACTAATTATAGTTCTAGCGACGTCAATTAGCATGTTAAATCGTGGTTTTCAAAAGATGGCTTCCAATATTTTGGGGCGGAAATTTAATTACGTATATAGCCCGACATGTGAACCCACCTCAATGAAGACATATATAGTTCCTTTCAATTCAAAATCAAAAATGACTATTTAATTTTGAAATTTTCCGATTAAAAACAAAAATGACAATTTGGTATTATTCTCACTTTGTCATTTTAAACATATTTGTTGTTTTAATTTATAATTTTTTTACGGAGGAAGTGTCTCACAAGCCGAAAAGAATGAGGTATTGGAGTTGGAAGTATATTTGCCCTCACCAGGGCATTGCTGTTTAAATGGATTTGGCGGTTTCGGGAAGATAGAAATGATGTATGGGTAAAAGTGATCAAATCTATATATGGCAATAATGGCTTGATTGGTTCCCAAGATATCAACAATGAGTCAAACTCCACGTGGATTGGAATTCTAAAAGCAGTCAATCAATTGGCGGAGAAAGGGGTCAACCTGTTTTCATTTTGTAAGAAAAGTGTTGGAGATGGGAGCTCAACTTTGTTCTGGGAAGAGAAATAGCAAGGAGATAGTTCGTTCAAAACCCAATTCCCAAGGATCTACGCTCTTGAAGTTCATAAATCGGTAACAATCAAAGACCGAGCGAGATCGGATGACTGGACCTCTCACCTTCGAAGACCTCCGAGAGGTGGTGTAGAAACGGCTCAGATAGAATCTCTTAAAGAAATTCTCAACACGGTGACTCTATCTAATGTTAGAGATAGACGGAGATGGTTGTTGGAGGGTCTGGAGAGTACACCGTGGCCTCAACTAGGAAATTGATAGACTCGAACTCTTTGGAGGTTGATCAAACACAGTTGAATAGGTTGGTAGCCATCAAGGTCAATGTTTTCGTATGGCAGATGGGGTTGAATAAAATTCCAACTAGGGACAACCTAGTTAAAAGAAATATTGATGTTAATACCTCGTTGTGTCGGATTTGTGAAGAACAAGTTGAATCGGTGAATCATCTTTTCTTTGAGTACCAGGTGGCGAAGGACATCTGAAGGAATATAGGAAGGTGGTGGAACCTGGATATTCCTGATTTCAACTATGTTCAGGACCGGATGAATTGGATGGCGTCCCTAAGAACGAAGAAAATGGTGACTAATTGCTTGGAAGCAGTTTCGTTTACGGCGCTCTAGTCCATATGGTCTTTTCGAAAGGGGACCTTATTCGGATCTATCAAACCAAAAAAGGCGGCTCTGTAGGATAAATTGTAACGCACGCGTATAATTGAGTGCATCATATAGAAGTAGGGATTGTAAGTTTAATTGGATAGGCTGGATTCAAGACCCCTTCCTTACTATTTCGGTTTTGTAAGTTTCCTCTAGCGTCTTACTAATGTTTTAATAAACTTCCGATGTTAAAAAAGAATTATAAAATTTTTAATATGATTAGAAGTTTTATATTTTATTTTGTTTATTATTAATTTAAAATATCCATAATTTTATTGTTCAAGTCCTTTGTTAGAATGGTTTGAATGTGAATAAATTAAAGCGTTTTTCGACTCTTTAAAATGTTTTTAATATAGCCTAAACTTTGATTTGCAAAATTGTTGGTTCTAATGAGGGCTCTCGTAGAATTTTTAAAGCTAGACAGCTAGAAGGCATAGTAAAGTAGGAAGATGTTGGCTTTAATTTATTTTTATCATCTAGGGAACTAAACCAATGCCTAAAAGTGCTTTCTTATTCTTCACCCTTTAATTTCTTGATCACTTTATTTATAATATATGTTGATAAAGTATGCAAGAATCATTCAATACTATCAAGTTAAGATCTTGATAAACAAAAATAAAAATTATCGTGTCCAGAGTTAGATAGATACATGATGAACACTTGTAACTAAATATTTAAATAATTTTTTGATATTTTTACTAGGAAGGGATAGCTAAGAATTGAGATGTTGTTTATCCTATTTTCTATTAACATTATAGCAGAATTTATTGTGTTAAAAATTACAAATTATATGAACTTATGCAACTCTAGCACTCATATATACCATACATGACCCACAGAAGCCAGAATGCGATAACCATCGAGACTTTCATGCACACCTTGATAGTAATTAGCCTTTATCCGAAAGTGCAAGGTCAATTAATTATGTTAACTGGCGTGATGGACAACGATGACCAAATTGAATGTATATGGACTTTTAATGTGTTCAGAGAACCACACCCAAAAGGTCAAATATTTGTGATCGACTACTACTATACAACTACCACAACAACCATTGATAATTTATGGAACCACATTTAAGTGTAAGATTCAAAACTCAAATTATCGATAAGAATAAGAAGTAGCAATCACTTAAACAAATTCAAGTTTTTACTGCTATCCCACTAGTAATTATTTCCAAGGGAACCTAAAACCGTACAAATCAATCAAAAAAACTAAAAAGAGTCTCTTCACTACTAAACGAAAAACTTTTGCCAACGCAACTAAAAGGTGATTCCTCACATAACCGTCACTAAATTTGTCGGTAAATTGCTGGTGGGTAATTCAAATTAGTGACAGATTACCCAAGGATACTCTGGGTGATCCGTTGGTATTTTCTCGAAAAAACATAGGATTTTACCAAAATACCAGTGGTTTTTCTGGCTGATCTGTCCGTAATCTCCTACGGAAATTTTCTTGGATAGTTTTTGTGGGTGAAAGTCATTTGTTTTGTAACGTTTGAAATCAACCCAAAACCAAAAAAATCTCCTGAATCAATAAAAATCCCGAAAAAGTCCTAAAAACCACAAAAACACTAAAAAATCCTTCACAATCAAAGAAAAAAAATAAAAAAATCCCTCGAAATGGTGTAATTAGGCTGAAAACATGTCAGCAACTTTTGGGGACTTTAGTCTACCTTAAAGGTGCACCCGCTAGGCAAAATTCATGGATCCGCCAATGAGTCTAGGTATTGCGGCTCCTTACCAATGGTCGCCGGTTCGAGTCTAGTTAGTGCCAGTGCGGATTTTTGTGGCTATGCCTATATGCCTAATGAAATTAGTCGACGTGTGCCCAAGCTTTTCCTGACACCTCGCTCATCCAAAAAAAAAGAGTTGCTATTTAAGTGATAGTCTTTTCACAGCATGATTAATAGTAATAAGATGTTGACTAAATAACTAAACACCCACAAAGACGTTTTATATCACTATTGCTTTACCATATATTGTTTTGCCCCTTAAAACATTATGGAAATGAACAAGTAATTAAAATAAGAAAAGTATCTTTCCACAATTTCCCCTTTCCACTTTACTCTTTCTTTTTATCTCTTACAATTAACTTTCCGATATAGCTTCTTTTCATCTTTAAAATTAATCAATAATTTAATATAATCATGATCACCTCAACTCATTTTGGTTCTCTCCTTTCTGCCAACTTATTCCTCTTCAACTAGTATAAATTTGAGCTAGGAACTTGATATATTGTCATACCACATCAAGAACATTTACTAACATTAGCTTTCTTCCAAAACATTGGAAGAAAAAAAAAAAGACAAACCAGTGTAGCTTAGGCTATGGGAAGAACCAGTTGGCAAAAGAAAACGTCCTTCGCCATTCTCAACATTTTCAAAACTAAGAAGGCACAAGGAGATCAAGAGGATGTATGGGATGATTCTCTAAAAGCATACAAAGTTTTCCCAAGTGATCAAGATGGAATTCGTTGGGTGGCTGAGCCCGGAATTGATAAAAGAGCTTCTGCATATATTAATAGTACGACCGACAGGTGGAGCCATCTTGATGTTGCGGAATAATTAAAAATCTCGGTCTTACAACTACTGATCAATCAACCCCGATTTCAAGTTCGTTTTCAGCTCACACATTGTATGTTACTCCTTCTCAAGTTTTAACAGAATGTGTAAAATCATAATAAAGAGTTTTAGTTGCATATTTGTTGGTCATGTTTCTTCATTTTTGCTGCTCATATCGAGCTATAGTACAATAAGTGTGGGTTTCAAATTTATCATTTTGTTGGGGCATTTGAAAATGAATGTGGGCAACGTTATTTTATCATTTCAAGAAAACATGTATGGATCATAGGGATATATATATATATAACCGCATTTGTTTAACTTATTGGAATTTGTTTACCACGACGTATAGGTCATGAATGAAATCCTCCATTTGTATATTTCTGAAAGAATCACAATGGTGCTTTAACGTGGAATGATGATCGTTGTTCTGTCTTTTCATGTACTGCGTACCAAACACACCCTAATGGTCCTATGACAGGTACATGGGCAATCAATAGAGAAAATCAGTAGTCACTTGGGAAACTGGTCGCTATTTTAATTTCTATTGAGTGATCATTCCACCATAATCCCACAAAATTAAAGCATTATTTCAACCTTGTTTAATTCCATGAGCAATTGAGGAAGCGAATCGGGCTGCTTGTCTCGTCTCGAACATTTCCAGTTCTCCATACGATATAGAAAGAGCGCAAATTAAGAGAGTAACACTACTAAACGAAAGACTTTTGTCTACGGACCTTTCCCTGGAAAATCCGTTGCTAAAAGGTGATTCCTCACAACCGTCACAAAATTTGGTGTGTAAATTGCTGGTGGGTAATTCAAATTAGTGACAGATTACCCAAAAATTCCCTAGGTGATCCGTTGGTATTTTCTCGAAAAATATCGAATTTTACCGAACCACTGATATTTTCTGGATGATCTGTGGTAATCACCAACAGAAATTTCTCTAGGTAATTTTTGTGGGTGAAAGTCATTTGTTTTGTAGTGTAAGAGGCCAACTTCTAACAACTATTGCATCAGCAAGGCTTCCTCCCAAGTGGCCGAGTCCCAAATGTCGGATTCCAACAACAATCCATATCAATTTCTTGGATTGAGCCTCTCCAAATCTCCAAAATATTCTCCAAAATGGATTATCAAAATTCAAAATGTTAAAAAAATTACATTCAATTATAAAAGTTCCTCCGGTTTGGAGATTATATCACTAAGTATATTATTAAATTAAATAAAATATTATTTCTCGTCATTACTCATTTAATTTCAATAACTCGAATTAAGTAATCACTTGCAATGAGTACTTCAAATTTAGGGATTTTACTATTTCTCTCATACTTTCTCCATTTTGGAGAATACGTTGTAAACAAAAAAAAAATATTAGCTCTATATGTAGTTGTTGTGATAACATGCTCTTATTAATCCTAATACTTACGTAGAATTCAATATTTCTTGTAATTCATCTAAATTAGTATGATGAACGAAAGAGCATCTTTCAGGATTTACAAGAATTTAAGAGGAAGAGTACTTGTTAACTTGTTAGAATCTAATATTTTCTCGTAAATAACTTTATTACTTGGTGATCAACCTATAGAGTTAAGTTTTTCAATTTACTAATAATTTATTTTTGTAAAACAACACTGTCCCAGTAATTTATAAATTGAACTCTTATGTTAAAATCTATGATGATGACAAGTCGTCACGATATGGTAAAAAAATTAAGGTCACATGATGTTGTTCAATTGATCAAAATAATCTATTGACGACGAGTTATTTCCATAGTTCAGAATATTTTGCACCAATTATGTTGAGGACTATTTTAACTACATGTCATAATAGGTCTAAATGTTTTCGGTCATTAATTAATGCAATATTTTTTCCATCAGTTTTTCTAGATCTACGACAATGACATGTCATTGCAAAGAAGTTATAATATACGTTTGGCTCAAAATAATAGGGGCAGACAATAAAAAATGAAATTGAACCTATTGCGACCAAAATAATAGTCATCTATACCAATTTACTTTTTGCTGTTGCAAGTGTGTTTTCTTGTAAAGTGTAAATACTGAAATTTCAAATTGGGAATAGATCATAAAGGAGTGAAGAAAGAGGTTTTGGCCAGTCACAAGCAAGTCTATAATAACATGCATTGTTTTCTCGATTGGAGCAAAGTAATAAAGATTATTTATGAGTACACCTTATGATTCTTTCACTACTAGAAAATTAAGTATTTTCAACGAAAAATATGGTTGAAATTTTTTTTCTACGAATTTTATAAATATTATTGACAGAACATAAATTTTCTACGAATTTTCAACGACTTCCCGTTGAAAATCTTTCATAACCATGCATTTTTAATCAAAAAAATTTCAACGGAATGTCTCGTCAAAAAAATTTGGGTTGAAAATGCATGTTTATGAGATATTTTCAATGGAAATTCGTTGAAAATTCGGAGAAAATTTATGTTACGTCAATAATCCCTCTAATTAAAATTCGTAGAAAATTTTCAACGACATTTTTCGTTGAAAATACTCAATTTTCTAGTAGTGCACTACTAGAAAATTAAGTATTTTCAACAGAAATTAATTTTCAACGGAAAATGTCGTTGAAAATTTTCTACGAAATTTAGAAGATTATTCACAGAATATAAATTTTCTACGAATTTTCAACTTATTTTCGTTGAAAATCTGTCACAAACATATATGCATTTTCAACCAAAAAAATTTCAACGGAATGTTTCGTCAAAATGTTTTTGGTTGAAAATGCATTTTGTGAGAGATTTTCAACGAAAATTCGTTAAAAATTCGTAGAAAATTTATGTTTTGTCAATAATCTTTTTAAAATTGATAGAAAACTTTCAACAATATTTTTCGTAGGAAATTTTCGTTGAAAATACTCAATTTTCTAATAGTGAATTTTGTTGATATGTGTTTTAGCCAGAAATATTAAAACTCGACAAAAGACTTTTAAAAAAGGCAACCAGCATCATAAACTTTTTGGAAAACAATTCATTTGATAAAAACAAAAATCCTCTTCACAAAATTCGTTGTTGGTAAACTCGAGAGAAATTTGGAGGAATTAGTATGATACTTAATTAGAGATCGATGAATTGAGATTGATATTTCATTATTACTTCTCAGAGCGTATTGGTTTCATGACCCAATAAGCAGGACCACCACCCACTAGAGAATCTCCTAATTGTTATGTTCCCATCGCTTCCCAATTTCGAGGAGTTAGCCACATTCAACAACCTTTGATGGTTATACGGGTATCACAAACGAGTTGGATGTTTGTTGTCCCTATCATTGTTTTAATACGAAGCGTGCTAATAGATAATTTATAAAAAAGTTTTCTGTGTTACAATCTTTTAAATAATCCACCATATATACAGAGAGAGAGGAAAGTTCAAATGCGAACTCAAATTTGGTTGTGAACGTGAGGACAAATGAGAGCGCGACACATGTCTGAATATAGATTATTCAGACTAAATAAATAAATATTATATTCAGTCTGAATATTTCTTTATATGTTCATACCGAATAAATACTATATTCAGTCTGAATATTTATTTGAATGGGACACGTGTCGCACTCTCATTTGTCCTCACGTTCACAACCAAATTTAAGTTCTCATTTGAACCCGCCCCTATATATATGTGTGTATGTGTGTGTGTGCTCATGATGTTTTGCTACTAGAAATCAAGATATGGAGGTTGAACTTGTCAATAGATTCATAACTTTTAGAGCACAATCAATCTCAATTCGATAGTGATGTCAGACAATTGTCATTGTCGTACCGAAAGGGAGCCTTTATAAAACAATTGTCACTGCTTGTGGATCCCTAAAGAGCAGGATTTGCCTCAATATTAGTCTTTTTCCTTCAACTTTTCTCAAAGCAGTCAAAGCAACTTCCATTATTTCAAGAGTTTGTGGAACTTCTTGTTAGCTATTCGATGTTTTGCCATGAAAGAGTAACTTTCTGCTTTTGTGTTAAGCATATTTATTTTTTCAAATAAATTATTCGCTAAAAAAGGTTTTTTTTAGTCAAGTGTCACAACTTCCTCCTATTGTTTTGTAAAGACTGAAGAATAAAATTTATATTTTCGCTCCTATTTACTACGGCGACGAGGTGAAATGCGTAGAATAAATAAAAAAATCATTGTTAAGAAGTTTATAGTAGTCAAAGCCATTGATACGTTGGCAATATCCGTTTGTTATGAGTGGTCCTGGAACTGTTCTAAGAGGAACTACTGTACGGGATTTATTAAAACCTTGAATTCGGATGTAAAGTAACTCCTGGGTGGGGAACGAAGCCTTTGACAAGATCACAAGGGTTCTATTTGCAGTATTTTAAAATTAGACAAATGGGGTTTAGTTTGTTGACATAAGATCTAATCGTATAAAGAATCAAACGTCATAGAACTGGCCCGACCTCTTACATTGCTAAAAAGTGAGCACTCTTTGTCAATCTATCCACCACCACCCATATGACATCGTGACCCTTCAAGGTCTTTGGAAATTTAGTCACAAAATCCGTAGTGATGTGTTCCCATTTCCATTCTGGGATCTTCAAGGATTGGAGGCTTCACTTGCAAGCACGTCACACATCTCTCCACATAATTGGCTACATCCAACTTAATAACGGGCTACCAATACGTTAATTTCAAATCCCTATACATTTTGGTGCTACCCGGATGAATAGAATATTTGGATTTGTGTGCGTCCTCTAATAGTAACTCGTGGTTGCCCCCGATCTTGGGCACCCAAATACGGTCTTGAAATAACTTCAAACCTCGGCCGTCTTTCGTCAAAAGTAAGTGTTGCTTAACCATCACCTCACTCTTGAGGTTCTCTTCCAAAAGTGCCTCCGCTTGGGATACCTTGATCCGGTCGATCAAGCTAGACACGATGTCGATTCTTGTAAGCACGACCCGTGTCCCACTACTGTACTCCTTTCGACTCAAAGCATCCGCTACCACGTTTGCTTTACCCGGTGGTATAGTAATTCACAGTCATAATCTTTAAGTAATTCAAGACAACGCCGCTACCTCTTATTTAACTCTTTTTGATCGAATAAGTACTTCAGACTTTTATAGTCGGTGTAAAGTGTGCACTTAGTGCCGTAGAGGTAGTGACGCCACAACTTTAAAGCAAAGACCACCGCGACAAGCTCCAAGTCATGGGTAGGATAGTTCTTCTCGTGATCCTTGAGTTGTCTTGATGCATAGGCAATCACTTTACCTCTTTGCATTAACACACAACCTAAACCCATCTTGGATGCGTCGCTATACACCACAAAATCCTCGGATCCTTCCGGCATGGAGAGGATCGGGGATTCACACAATTTCTTTTGGAGAGTCCTGAAAGCTTCTTCTTGTTTGTCGGTCCAAATGAACTTCACGTTCTTCTTTCTCAATGCCGTCAGGGAAGATGCAATCTTTGAGAAGTCTTGAATGAACCTTCGATAGTATCCCGCCAATCCCAAGAAGCTTCGGATCTCCGACGGACTCTTAGGCGGTTCCCAATTCATCATTGCTTCTATCTTGGATAGATTGTCCACCTTCACTCCGTCTTAAGTGACAACATGACCCAAAAATTGGACCTCCTTCAACCAAAAATCATACTTAGAGATATTGGCGTACAATTTCTCCTCTCTTAAAACCTCTAGAACTTTTTGAAGGTAATGCTCGTGGTCTAATTTGTTCTTCGAGTAGACGAGTATATCATCAATGAAAACTATTATTTATTTGTCAAGGAAAGGTCAGCACACTCGATTCATCAAATCCATGAACACCGCCGGTGCATTTGTTAAGCCAAATGGCATTACCAAGAATTCGTAATGGCCGTAACTCATTCTAAAAGCTGTCTTCCCCACATCATCTTCTCTCACCCTCATTTGGTGATAGCCCGAACGAAGGTCGATCTTTGAGAAACAACCCGCTCCTTGAAGTTGATCAAAAAGATCATCAATTCTAGGGAGTGGGTACTTGTTCTTCACGGTTGCTTTATTAAGTTCTCGATAGTCGATGCGCAATCTCATCGTGTCGTCCTTCTTCTTCACGAACAAGACCCGTGCTCCCCATGGCGACGAGCTAGGCCTCACAAAACCCTTCTCTAAAAGATCTTGTATGACTAACCCTTGACTGAGCGACCGAGACTCGCGAAGGAAACTAAAGCAGAAACAAACGAGCAGAAGCAAATTGCGACATCATCTCTTGCATTTCAAATGGTGCCAATCGGTAGGGTGCTCTAGCGATGAGAGCGGTCCTAGGTACAAGATCGACACAGAATTCAACTTGACGATCGGGTGGCAAACCGGGTAAGTCTTCGGGAAATACATCGGGAAATTCACTAACAACCTAAACGTCTTCCAACTTCTTCTTCTCTAACTTTGCATCCAACAAATAGGCTACAAACGAAGGACACCCTTTGGCTAGGCACTTGCGTTCCTTTCCCATGGTTAGAAATGCTACATCGCCTCTCCTTCTCTCCCCGTAGACTACCACGATGCTGTCATCCGTTAAAGTGATCCATATCAATTTCTTGGAGCATACGAAAAAGTAGAAAATAGTAGACTTGGATAGAAAATAGTGGACACAAAAGTAGACTTGGATAGAAAATAGTGGACACAAAAGAAAAAGTAGCACCGGAATCAAATAGAACACAAGCGGGTACAAAGTTAACAAGGAACGTACCTGACACCACATCCGCTGACGCCTTCGCCTCGTTCGCCGTCATCTTGAAGGCCCTCCCCGTTACCGTCGGAGTACAACTAGCTTTTGCTTGAGGGCCCACAGACTTCAACTTTGGGCACTCGTATCTGAAATGGCCCTATTCTCTGCACTCAAAGCATACGAGTCCTTTGATTAGGCACTCACGACTAAGGTAAACGGGTTTCCCGCACTTGTAACAACCACTTGAGGAGGAGTTGCATGCTCCAAAATGTTTGCTCCGACATTTGGAGCACCAACTAACTTCTTTTCTAGAATCGGTCCTCCGGTTGTTATTGTTGTTGAAATTCGACCTCTTGGAATGCGCCAAGTGGCCCTCCAACTTTCTCTTCTCCCCGAATAATACCTTCTCTTCCTTGCCTAGTTCATAGGCATCCTCCAACAGTTGAGCTTGATCGATGGCCTCTTTTAGAGTAGAGGCCTCTGAAACCCGTACCATTGCCATCATGTCGGATGGCAACCCTTTAACGTATGCCTTCACCCTCTCTTTCTCATCCGGAGCCACATGCCCCACCAGATTCAACTTCTCTACAAATAAACGTGTGTATTCTCTCACAGTTTTGGTCCCTTTCTTGTGAGCCCGAAAATCATCAACAATGCGGTCAATAACTCTCTCGTTGCAATATTCTTCCATGACTTTCGCTTTGAACATCTCCCAAGTAAGCATGGAGGCGATGACCGACCCAAGTGTAGTTGTGGTGATGTTCCACCATGCCAAAGCCTTGCCTCTAAGCATTTGTGAAGCAAACGTCACCCTCTATTTCTCCTCACTCTCGCTCGAGCCAAAAGCTTGCTCGATCTCACGTAATCAATTCATACAAACCACCGGATTATCCGATCTGGAAAACTCGGGTGGTTTGGAGCATAAAAAGATTTTGTATGAGCAACCTCAGTCCGTTTTTCTTGTCTCGCCTCCGGGCGTCTCTTCTATTCCTTGAGCATTGGCATTTCCTCCGGAACCCACTACTGCATTCTAGGTTGTTGCCTCATGCCTTCTGATACTGGCGTCTCGCTCTTCGAACATTTTCATGATCGCCTCGTATTGTTGTGCCATAGCGGAATTAACCGCTTACATCATACCAAGTCTAAACTCGTCTTGAGAGCCCACCTCTACCATTAAAGGGTCGTTCAAGGTATGGTTGACTTCTGGCATGCGTTCCACTCTGGGCACAAACCCTCGTGGGACAATAGGGATCAGGGGTGGTTGAGTGACATCCGCTGTCTCTTGAGGACCCGGAGTCAAAATACTAGGAGTCGCACCGTCAGCTTCGTTCCGTGATCTAGTACGTGTATTAACGATCTTAGTCTGTCAAGAGTATAGAGTAGGAGTAAGACAAATCTAACATATATACGTATAATACGTTCACCATTTATCGCAACAATAGTAAGGTAAGCATACTCACATAACAATATACCCAAAATAGCATTAGCTACGTGATATTTTGAAATATCATACATATAAGAATTCTTATTACCAAAATCACGTTTCATGATTAGTGCATTTTCGCCGACTCTAAAGCTCTCCTATCTCAAGAGTGTCTACCCCTATACATCACAATTTAATTCTTAAAGTCTCAATATAAGTCTAGGCATCTTAAATTCATACCTAGTTCGCTTAAACTAGAGCTCTGATACCAACTTGTAACACCCCTAAAAATAGGAGATAATTTAAACCGAAAATAAATTTGCGGAATAGGATTAAATACCAATAACTCACCCAATAAATGGGGAAAGAGTAATAGAGTTTACATCACTATATGGATACTAAATAACAACCTATTAATCTATACAAATCCAGAATATAGATTATGTTCGGTTGTTACTAATATCCTCAAAATAAACTATCACTAGTACAAAAATGACCTTTTATGAAGGTTTTGAAAAAACAGGTTTGCAACGGTTTGGTAAAAAACCGTTACAAATAGTCACAGAAAAAATTCGAAAACTGTTTTAGTAACCGTTTTTATGAAAAACGTTACTATTACCAAAAACCTAGAGACATAAAGTAACGTTTTAGAGAAAAATGTTACCAAAAGGTCTCATATGGTAATGGTTTAGAATGGTCTTGAGAAACGTTGCTTTATGTTGTGACGGTTTTTAAAAATCGTTGCCATAAAGGACCATTTAGTAATGGTTTTTGTCTATACCGTTGCTCTATGTTGTAATGATTTTAAAAAACCGTTACCAAAACTAAAAAATATATAGCAACGTTTATATGAAAAACGTTTCTAAATGTCACCAAGTTCTACGGCAACGGTTTTGCAAAATTTTCATCACCAAAAGGTAGTTTATGGCAACGGTTTTGGAAAACTTTACGTCACCATATGTCATACTACGGTAACGGTATTAAAACACTTGTGTCACCATATCTCAAGTTATGTTGACGGTTTTGAATAATTTACGTCAACATATGTCATGATGAGGTGGCCATTTTGATTATGTTACCATATCTTACAACAACGATTTGGTAATAAATGTCACTATATGTCATTTACATGAGGGTTTTAAAAATAAATGTCATAATGGTGACATTTTGTATAGAACCTCATCGCATGTCATGTTATGATGACTGTTTGAATAATAAACGTCAACATAGGTCATTCTACGATGACGGTTTTGTATAATAAATGTGACTATACGTCATGTTATGATAACGATAAAAGTCAATGTATATCATGCTACAATAACGTTTTGAATAATAAATGTTATTGTACATCATGTTAGGTGACGGTTATGAAAAATAAACATCATGGTACCTAATGCTACGATAAAGGTTTTGAAATATAAATGTCGTCATTCGTCATGCTATGACGATGGTTTTGAAAAATAAGTGTTACTAAATGTCAAGTAACGTTGACGGTTTCGAAAAATTTACGTCACCATGTCATGTCATACGGTCACGGTTTACAAAAATAAATGTCACTGTATGTAATGATAGTGTGACGGTATTGAAAAATAAATGTCATTGTGTGTTACGATACGGTGAAAGATTTGAAAAATAAACGTCATCATATGTCATTATTATGGTGACGTTATTTAATAATAAATGTCGATGTATGTCAATCTAATGTGATAACTTTGAACAATAAACATCACCATATGTCATAATATGTTGAAGGTTCTTGAAAAATAAACGTCACATCATCACCTTATGTCGTGATGCGACATAGGTAGTGGTGGTGGGCACGGGTTGGTCCAAAAAACCCAGTTAGTGTCGGTCCAAACCATGGGTCGACATGTCATTTTAAATATTTTTTTAAGAAACCAATATTTCAATTTTCTGATTTTGGTATATAATTTTTAAATTTATAACATATTTTTGGTGGTCAAAAAATTCAAAAGAAAAAAGCTTTAGCCTAGAACAAATCCGGTAAGGCTCGGTCCAAAAAGCTCAACTTGGTTTTTACTTGATCCAAAAACATCTCCCACTCGAATCGACCCGACTCAATTATTTTTATCTAAACACGGACAACAAGTATTTGTCTGGTCCAGACAGAACCAAAAAATCTCGCTCCTAAAACGATCAAGCCTTGTTTGTGCATGCGACCCGATCTTTGTGTCCAACTCTAATAAAATTACAATATTTTATTTTATATAATTAATAAATAAGAAAAATATAAAGCAACAATTATTTGCTAAAGACTAAGAGCATCTCCAACCGCTATTGTAAAATAGAAAAAAATGGTTTTTAGCAACTTTAGTGCTCTAACAGCTATGGTGTCCCATATGCTAAAATAGAGAAATGGGAAAAACGAGGTAAAAAATCTCTAAATTTAGAGAATCTCTAAATGGAAAGATATGATTATTTCAATAATTTCCACCAATAGTTTGAAAGTTTGTTTAAAAAAGTTGTTGAAATATTAAATATATAGAATGTTTTTGATAATATAATTATGATAAAATTGCTAAAGTAGAATAGCTGTTAGAGTTTGATGCAAATTTTCTTAAAGATTTTAACTTTTAATATGCTATTTTAGAGGAATTTTAGCCTAGCTGTTGTAGATGCTCTAACAATTACAAAATTACCATTTTACATTCATGTTTTTAATTTTTTTCTTCTTATTGAAAAAACAATCCAAATTTACATAGAAGAACAATAATAATCTACGCATGTTTATGACAAAATCATAAACCACTACTAAAAAAATGATGATACAAGCCAGTTGTGTAACCGGGTCCAATCAAGAGGGGTAGTAATGTCACGATTATACTACCCAATTGAACAACAGGGTTGTATCCGCCTAATGTAGCCCGATTTTTATTAGTCCATTGGTTAGTATCTAGTTTAAATAGAACGAATCTTATTTAATATAACCTGGGTTTTTTTAAGTAGTCAAGTAGTATGTGACTAACATAACCTGGGTTTTTTTTTAACTAATCAGGTAATATATGACTAATATAACCCAGTTCTTTTTGTGTAACCGGATAGTATCTTTGTTGATATGACTAATGAAGTCTGACAATTTAAGGAACCAAATAGTATTTACCAAAAAATCACAGATTACGAGTAATATGAAAATAAAATTAAATGAAAACCCACAATTAGGCGTTGTATACCAGGCTTATGATCGTGTGAGAAAGAGAGTTAAGGTGAGAAACGTAAGAAGAGTAAGAAGATATTTGAACCATTCAATTTTAATCTCATATCCACCCATGAATTGCTCTTTAGAAAGAAGTTGATATGGTGCATCTTATAATGCACATCCAAGCATGGAGATCCTTTCTTACGCTTCTCACCTTAAACCTCTTTCTCACTAGAACCCAACCCTTATATACCACAAACCCAAATCAAAACTCTCATGATTAAGAAGAGATGGTGAATTCAACCTATACTTTTTTTTGGCGAATACAACATTCTAAATCACGGTTTTTAGGTGTCTTCTAGTATACTTGTTCTATTTGGCATTTATGATTTAATGGTTGAAAGATGATAAAGCATCATCATAGTCTAGTTAGATCACTACCCTGTCAACGGAAGAAAAATAAAGCTTTGGGATGCAATGTTAAGAATGTGTGATGATGATAACGCAATACAACAAAAACATCAAGATCAGGCAAGGAGGAGATTGTATGTTTCTAAAAATGTGAAGCGAGAATTACCAAAAAAAATGTGCCAATAAATGTTGAATCGATCTTATTGAATCAGCTCATCCAATGCGATTAACAGAGTAGGCCACAAGTTCAACAAACTGAAATATTAAATTTATACAGAAAATTAATAGCCGTAAAGAATACGATGAACCAAGGAATTGATGAACATAGAGAGAGAGAGAGAGAGCATAGAATACCTATGAATAAAGAACGAGGTCACAAACAGAACTCCTCTTTCTCCTAATTCCTTCCATCCGAACAGAAACAAAAAAAACCAAGCGAGAAGGATATCTCCTCTCATACCATTATCAACCAAAGAAAACAATAAAAACAAAGAAAAGTCTAAAAGACCGAGGAAAGATAATAGAGATGAGAACCCTACACCTTCTATAATGTCATCGTTATAGAAAAGTCAAAGAAGATTTGTTTTAAGTTTTCAATTTTTCTATTTCCTCCTCTTTTTTTCATTTCCCTCGTTTTTTTTCCGTTTCCCCCTCTTTTCATTCATTTTTATATTTAATTCAATAATTAATATATACGTAAACTATATTTTTGATAATCTAAATATAAAATATTTGTTAATAATTTATACTTCTAAAAATACCCAAAATCGTTATATTATTTTAACCTCAAATAGAATATGTCAAATATATATTTTAGAGTAACTCTAATTTTGGTCCTTGAGGTTTAGTAAAATATTTGAAAGTAGGACCTGGACTTTGATAACTCTAGAAGTTATCCTATTTTTATATCAATTATGTGTCGGGTTGCCTCGGATTGAGATTTTTTTTGGTTTTTTCAGACCGGGTTGGTCGGTATTTAGAGCACCCCTTGCTTTCAGAGCAAATGAAACCATAATTATGTTAATGGGTGAGCTATGTCGAAGAAAATAAAATCGAACAAGCCCCCTAGCCCGTTACATTATTATAGTTCATTAAATTTTATATATAGTTAATAGGTTTGTGCTTTTTTTATTAAAATTTAGAAGTGGTTTTGTGTTGGACTCTGTCTACCGATACCAATCGCCTCCCAAATATATGTTATAATACATTTTGAATCCCAGTCTTGAAATATTAGATAGAAAGTTAATCATGAAGAGGAAATTGTCATACTCTAAATACATTGGAAGGTGTGTGAGGGTTTAATGAAGTTATAACATGTTATATGCATTAGTTACATGTAAACTTGAAATTTATTGATTAGACCTTAATACACATTATACCAAATCCTTAATAAAATGTTTCTAACACTTTTAATCGGATGCTTTTTAATATTACAAAGATAATTGGTAATGTTGGATTATAATTATAGATAATGGGTTGTGATGTGTTCTAATGAGCAATAATGGATAATATTGGGTTGTGATAGATGATTATGGTCATATCGGGT
The DNA here is from genome assembly GCA_036898165.1 of Silybum marianum. Lineage (NCBI taxonomy): Eukaryota > Viridiplantae > Streptophyta > Magnoliopsida > Asterales > Asteraceae > Silybum > Silybum marianum. Next base: position 16,565,910 of record CM072528.1, read on the forward strand.
TGTAATCGATAACAATGGGTTGTGATAGAATATAATGGGCCATACTACGATGTAATGGATCGCAATTGAACATATTAGGTTTTATTTGATCATACTATGATGACGATAGGTCATATTGGGTTGTTATGTGTCATATTTGGGTTGCAATATGCAATTTGGTTATTTTCGGTTATAATTGATGTCAGTGAGTCATATTAGGCTGTAACTAATGACGAGTCATATTGAATTGTAATTGGTGATGATGGACCATACATTGTAACGGGTGGCAACGAAACATATTGAGTTTAATAAGATATAACGAGTCATATTTTCTTGTAACGAGCGATAATAATTATATTGCACTATATTGAGCCATATCGGCTTTAAATGGATAATTTTTTTATTGTAGTAGTTTATATTGGGGTGTAATGGTTCATATTAGGTTATATGGGTTATAATGGGTCGTATCACATCAGTTATAACGGGTCATATTGGTTGCAATTGGTGATAAATTGTTAAATAACTACAACAAAATTGGGATTTATAGAACAACAAAAAAACTAAGTGTCATATTATTCAGTTTTATAAGAATTAATTTATATGACAAAAAAAAAGCATCTTATCTAAATGAGTTATAATAAATTTATAAGACGTTTTTGGGTTTCATAGTAAGTTTCATAGAACATTTTTATTAAAAAAACGTCATATTATCAATTTTTAGGATTAATTTGAAAAAAATGTCTTATAAAATACCAAAAAAAGATATTTGATAAACCAAAGAGAAAAAAAAATCACAAAAACTAAAATACCCAAAAGTTAAACAGTGTTAGTGTCAGAGGGACGTTAAATGTATTTATTTTTGATAGAAGGGACCCAACTTGACCCCTAATGTACTTATTTCAAAAATAAGAACCATATCGTGGTGAATAGTTTTCATCCCATGTTAGGGTTCATATTAACAATTGTTAATACAAATAAGGTTTTCTCTATAATTAAAATAGTGTCTTAATGTAGGGACTAGTATTGCAAATCCCAAATCTTAGTTTTAAAGATTCTGTGATCCTCTTTATGCGGATCCGCCCCAATAATAAATAATTAACAATATATTAATATGTATTTATCCTTTTAATTGCAATTGATTCATTTTATCTCATGTTTCAAAATCCCCACGAAATATACCCTAGGTCTCACCTTCCTCATTCTCTCATCGGCATCACTGCAGCCTCCTCCCCATACGGTAGCTTCAATGGCTCAGTCTTCCACGCCTCATGCCTCCTCACTTTCACCGGCAAACAAGGGTACGTAGGACTCCATTTTTTTTTCTTACGGTGAAACTCGATTTTTCTTCATCTCCTCAAACCCTTGTTTTCTTTGTTTTACCGTAGTAGCTAATTATCTCTTGTGTAAAATTGGGTTCTATGTTTGAATATTTGATGATATTTCTTTTGAATAAATTTCCATGTATTTTACGTTTCCTATCATTTTTAGTCATTGATCATTTGAATCAAGTTGAGATTTTAGTCAAATAGTGCATTTAGAACTTATATATATATATATATATGACATGGGAGAGGTTCAAATGAGAACTCTTAATTTTTAAGGGAACAAAGGGATACATTCCATAATGTGTCCCTTTGTTCCTTTAAAGAGAGGTGACTCTCGTATGATCCCTCCCCTATGTGACATATGGGGTTTGTATACGTGTGTTTTTAGGGATATTTGGTTTGATCCATATGATTGCATACATGGTTCAGGTTATAAATTCTTATTGGTATGCCTTCAATCTTTCACCAATGGATGCTTAAATTAACTTTTAGTCCCATAGAATATTATCTAATGATAGTCCTGCTTTATTTTAGGCAGAAATTTGTAGTTAGTGATGCCAATTCATCTCAAAAACCACTTTCTTTTATGGGTACATTAAGTTCCTTCCTCATTTTTCTTTCATAGTTAATTTCTCCATGCTAGATGCAACAAAGCAAAGGATTTTCATTTCTTCTTGTATTTTGGATAACAAATACTTGGGAATTTTATTGATGTTGAAACTTAGGCGACACTTGTATTTTAAGAGGTGCTGAAGTCTGAAGTCTGATTTCAATTCTGAAATGGTTATGAAACGTCTAAACGAATCAAACATAAATGGTGATTAAGAGCTTAAAATGAAAAAAAAAACAAACAAGGCCTTTAAGTGTATGAAATTGTCAATCCCACTATTACCTTGAATGACAACTAGTTTGCCCTTTAACAAGCATTACACCATTCTTCATGTTTTATAGCTTACCTTTAACTGATATTGTATATGGTTTTAATATTTTATTTTATATTATGTTAATATGATGTGTGCCCGCAGTCATTGGAGGTATAAGAAACATGTAAACAAATTTCCTGTCTAAGGTAACTGCACCCTTCCATTGTGTTGTTGACATTTTTGAATGTATTCATGTTTAATGAGCCAATAAGATAAAGAGTGTTGCCTGACAACATCATATATTGAAATAGTTTGTTTTGGTCTTCTAATATCTCTGCTATCTTATCTTGTTTCTTGAGTTGCTTCCTTTTGGTTTTTGATTAAAAATGTTTTTGTGTATGGTTAGGACTTAAGACATCTACACTGAGGAGGCTTTCAAAATGTGTGTGTATTTCAGGTATTTTGTAAAGATCAACACAATACTGGGATTGAGGAAGCATTGTATACCCCTCCATTCATTAAGTACGATAAAAAGAAAACTTAAAATCTAAAATCATATCATAATTGTGTGAGGTCATATCTATATCACAAATATTCTTCTATTTATACTATTTAGTTATTACATTTTTGGTTTTGTTGACGGCAGAAGGATAGAGTCATCGCATAAAAAATATTTGGGTGATTGTTAAGGTTAAAAATGTCAATGTAGTGAACCAAGTTCTTTACTTACACAATGGTACATTTTTCCCAATACTACCTTTTCATACTTTAAATAATAATGGAACTTTTCAGACGGAAATGGAAATACAAGAACCTCTCTAGTTTAGATTCATTGGTGGACCTTCTAGAGGAGACCATATAACTTAAAGATGAAACAAGAAGTTGATCGCAATGAAGACAGTTAGAACTTTGACAATATGTAACACCAGAGATATGTTCTTATCATAATACAAGTACACAATCATGTATGATTAAATATCAATGTAATTTCCATGTTATTCAAATGTAAACTTTAGATCCTATTAATATGCAATTGCATTTAATTTTTCATTACTGGTTTATATGATAAAATTTTACGTTCGTCACCCATCACATTGTGGGGTATATAACTACTATATATAAACACAAATATTTCTCTAATTCTGCTATATTTTTTATATATTTGTGCAATCAGGAACTAGGGGGAACTAAATTAGATACAAAGTATGTAATTAGTATCGTATATTGCGTCTCATTCTAAAACTTGTTGGTCATCAGATTCTCAATGATTGACTTTCGAACCAATTTACTACTCGTTACAATTATGTCAGTGTTCTTAAGAGTTTTGATTTTAATGTTTATAAGTCTGAACTTGTTTTATCTTATCTTTTCTTCAATCATATCTTAAAATTATTACTTGTTACAACTATGTCACTCTTTCATGATTTGTTGTATTTATCAGTTGTAATTCTATATACTTAGATTTATTTTCTTGTTATAGTTGTATTTCTTGTATTTATTAGTTGTTTTTCTACGTTCTTGCAGGTGCCGCAAAAGAGTTCTAAGTTCTAATTATAATGGCGGGAAGCCAAAACGTACAAAGGGATGGTGAAGAGATTGAAACGAACGAGGAATATAACTTAGATAAGAAAAAAACCTTTTAAGATATTTAGTACTTTAGTCATTGTTTCTCTCATACATTATTCATATAATGTTTATTATAACTTCATTGTTTCTATATGTAATGTTAATCATTTGATTCATATTTTGAGTTTTTAAATTTATCATACATTTTACCCTTAAATGGTAATACTATTCCCAAAAAATAGTTTATTTGTCATACCACAATGACAGTTTAAAAAAATATTTAGGTTTTTAAATTTATCCACAACAATGATGGTTTTGAAAAATAAATGTCAGCATGCCATTTTTGGGGTAACGTTTTTTTTTGAATTATAAATGTTACCGTATGTAACGCTACGGTGACGATTTTGAATGATAAACGTTATTATATGTCATGTCAGTGACAATTTTAAAAAATAAACGTGACAATATGTCATGCTATTGTGACGATTTTGAAAAATAAACGTCACTGTATGTCATACTATGGTGACAAATTTGAATAATAAATATCATCGTAAGTCATTCTACAATGATGTTTTTAAAAACTAAACGTCATGTTATGTCATCCTATAGTGATTTTTTTTTAAAATAAACGTCACCGTACGTCATGTAATGGTGACGTGTTTGAAAAATAAACGTCATCGTACATCAAACTATTGTGATGTTTTTGAAAAATAAACGTTATTGTACGTTATACTATGGTGACAGTTTTGAAAGCTAAACGTGACTATAAGCTATGCTATGGTAACAGTATTGTAAAATAAACGTCATCGTATGTCATGATATAGTGACAATTTTGTAAAATAAATGTCAACATATGTCGTGCTATGGTGACGGTTTTGAAAGATAAACGTTGTTGTATATTCTGAAACGGTGAGGGTTTTTAAAAATAAACGTCACCGTAAGTCCTGAAACGGTGACGAATTAAAAAGTAAACGTCACCTTAAGTCATGCTATGATGACGACTTTGATAAATAAAAGTCACCATATGTCATGATATGGTGACAATTTTAAATAACAAACGTCGGCGTACATCATGCTACAGTGGCGATTTTGAATAATAAACGTCATCGTACGTCATGTTACGGTGACGGTTATGAAAAATAAATGTCACTCTATGATACTCTATGATGATGATTTTTAATATAAACATCAAGGTATGCCATGCTATCGTGATAATTTTAAAAAATAAACGTCACCATAAGTCGTGCTATGGTAACTATTTTTATAATAAATGCCACCGTATGTCATTCTATATTGACGGTTCCAAACAAATAAACGTCGTCATCAGACATGGTATGGTGACGATTTTGAAATATAAACGTCACCGTATGACACATTATGGTAACGGTTTTAGGAAAAGAAAGACTTTTCTTATACACCTAAGATGACGGTTTTAGTCTATCGCAACAGTTTTTGATGCGATTCGGTAACGTTTTTTAAACGTAACCAAAAGTATATCAAAAGTGACGGCAACTACGATGATGATTTTTATGTTCACAAAAACCGTTACCATATACCTATGGTAACGGTTTTTAACCGTCTCTTAAGACCATTTTTGTACTAGTGTATCTAGCGACCCCAATTCTACACTTGAAGGTGTATTTCCAAAAGATGCCTCTAGCGGCACCAAGCTCTACTCAACTCTTCGGAGACCCACTAAAATGAACACCTGATATACATGCCATTTGAGGAAAAGTGTTAGGCTTAACGCCTAGTGAGAACAAACAGTTGAATAAGTAAAGCCATTGAACATTTGAAAGCAATAAAGAAACTTTAAACAACTTAACTTTACTCTTTACTCTTTTTCTTTTACTCACACTTACTCTTGGGAGAACATAGCTTTCAGAATAACGGGGGAGGCCCGATAATGCACTAAGATCTACCAAATTAGGTCTTTAGTTTAATGCGTAATTAAGCTCAACTAAACTAAGTCTTTTGCTTACGGGTAACAAGTTCAACCAAATTAGGTCTATACCTTGATATTTATAACCCAAACAAGTTCAACCAAATTAGGTCTATACCTTTCTACTATATAAAATCGACTTTTATGCCTATGGATCTGTTACATTATACTGATAAAGTTTAATACATCAATTCAGACATATCTATAATTTCCCAACACAAATACTTTGTATGATTAACATTTCTTGTCAACTAAGAATTTTCCCAAAATTAGGTCAAGACGGTTTTGAGTTCTAAAACCAATAATACTTTGAAATCAGCCAATACAAAGGGTTGAAAACCGTTCCTTATACTCATTTTAACAACCCAAGTGAAATCCCCAGATATCTCAAGTTTGACCTAAATTGCCAAAATTAACTAAATGCGAAAATACTTGCAATGCAACCTTGTAGGAAGTATCATATATCATTTTGACATGTATAAAGTTTTATAAAAGTGATAAATTGAACTCACAAGCTAGGGTTTGAGAAACCCTAGAAAAATCCCAAAATGGCGAGGAAGATGGAAATGGTGAAGAGCACAAAAATCTTGAAGCTCCAATGTTAAATCTCCAAGCTAGATGTGTAATAAATGCTCCAAAGAACCACAAGGGTGGTGCCTTAATGGTTTGAGCTTGGACTCCAAAGGTCAACAGTACCAGGAGGTACCAGGTTCAAATCCAGGGAGGGGTAAAAAATATCCCCTTGTGGCCACGGAGGTTCAAATGCGGTGACTACAGGCTACCTGCAAAGCGGGTAGTCGCCCCGGGATTAGTCGGCTCGCATAGCGGGTTGAATATCCAGGTTAATCAAAAAAATAAAATAATAAATGCTCCAAAGATGGTAGAAATGAGGAGTAAATGGGATGAGGGCCGGAGTTAATGAAGTGAGATGAAGGAAAATCGGGTGAAATTGAGTTTTTGGGAAAAATGCGGCTGCCATATGTTGGGTCCAGGCAACAGAAAAAACGCACCCCTGCAACTTGTGCCGCGACCTCAGGTCATGTGAGAGGCCGCACGTGTAGGGTGGGGCTTCTCCAGTGAGTTGTTTGGGAAAAATTGCGACCTTGGCCCGCGGGCCTAGTCGCGCGAAACACAGAACTCGCCCGGACGGGCCTTTTCCTTACTTTGAGCTAATCCAAAAAGTTTCCACCACACTAACATTAAATTCAATCAATTTAACCTACCAATTTCCATATTTTCTTAACGTTTAGTTATATAAACTTCATAATTAAATATCTAACCCCTAATTCCATCCCCTTTCCCCTTTTTAGAGTTAAATCCAGAAAATAAAATATGCTCTAGTCCACCATTAGACTTAGGGACCGTTTACGAAACGGTTACCTGGGTAAGTGCTTACCATGCCATATTACCTTACCGGAGGAATATAACAAGTACCAAAAATCTTACCCGATAAGAACGAAAACAAGGAAAACAATGACCAAGACTCTTACCCGGGTAAGTGATTACGACGGCTCTTACCACGGTAAGCGCTTACCGAGTAAATTGTTGCATATGATGCCGTTTTGGTGGACTAAAATCTTACCCGGTAAGTAAGTGATAGTGTTAAATTTTGCCGGTAAGCACTTACCCGGGTAAGATTTGGTAAACGGCCCCTTAATCTCGCTCCCAACTCTATTTATGGATTAAAGTTAATAACTTGGGGTGTTTCTTAAATTTCCGGGAGTTACAGAAAAACATCCTAAAAATATACTTTATAGAACATAAGTTTATAGGATCAAACCAAAAAACGTCATATCTAAAAGTGTTACAATAAGTTTATAGAACACTTTTTAGCGTTTTAACAAATTTATTAAAACATTTTAAAACAAAGTGTCGATTAACTATGTTATACGACACTACTTGAAAAAGTGTCCTATAAACAAACGTGTCCTATAAAAAGAAGGGTTTCTAAGACACTTCTAAAACGTGTCATATAACATAACTTAAAAGGACACTTTGTTTTAAAAGCGTCGTAGAAATCTTGTTAAAACGCCTAAAAGCGTCGTATAAACCTATTGTAACACTTTTATATATGACACTTTATGGTTTTGTTCTGTAAACTTGTGTCCTATAAAGTATTCTTTTAGAGAGTTTTTTCATTTTAGGCATCCTATAAAATCAATTTTATTGTAATGTTGTAAGAAAAAAAAAATTGGAGCAAAAATTCTTGAGATTTCAAAGAAAATATTTGAAACAAAGCGATAAAATAAATTAAGAATGGTGCATAAAATTAGATAAAGCATAAATAGATGTAGAAAAATGAGGAGATGCAAAAGGGAAGAGATGGACAAAAACATAACTAGAAAGATAAGGAAAATAGATGCAACACAACGCTTGTAAAATAAGAACCAAAAGAGTTTTCATCTAATTTTGAAATCCCATATCTAAAACTAGGGAATGAAGGAGTTACATAATAGAAACTAAGTCTAAATCTATACTACTATCGTATAGTCATAGATCTATTGGAGAAGAAATAAGGTTAAACCCTAATCTACAAAGAAAGGAAGAAGAAGAGAGAAAATGGGAAGGAGGTTACTCCCAAGAAAATAACTGGCTTCCCTTTTCTCAGAATCCTAAGAGAAGAATTTATACTATACCCACAAGATGAATTACCAAATAATTATGCTTGAAAAGAGCGAGATTTGAAACTTTCAAAAACTACACGACCATGTTAAATTGATATTGATTTCTACGCGACCGCGTCGAACTGCATGCCGTTGCTACATGGCCATGTTGATTTACTTCTATTCTTTTATGTAGAATTCTTTAGGCTTCGTGGAAGAAGGCTTTAGCCTTATTGTTGGGCTCACAGATTTGCATTTGCATTTGACCACCCATATCCAAATACTTCACTTGATTTGTTTGCATTTAATCCCCATTCTGCATCACTTGTCTTCTAACTTCTCGGTTTTCAACGCTCGATCCATCATCATCAATTAATCGAACCAATCCTATCAAAAACTACATATAAATAGTAAAAATATCCAAAGCACTCCTCCAACGAAGATTAAATGGAAATTGACTAAAAATCAAATAAAACCAAAATGCAAACGATTAATCTAAATGTAAAATGCAACTATAACAAAGTTAGCGCCGTTCCAGAAAAAAAAACTAACAAAGTTAGGTGCATAAAATGCATTTAGCATATACCTCGAATGAAATTAGTTGACCAAACAATGGAAAATTTTATATATGTTAAGATTGTTTTTTTTGTAGCTTGGGCTTACAAACCAACGCTTGACACACCTACAAGTGGAAAGATAATATAACCAAGTTCCAATTGCTAATGAAATAGTTGTCGGGGAGGGAAGCCAATATATCGGGACTCCACCAACATGCAACGGAAGGTGAAGAACTAAAGGCGTTTGCTTTCGATCATGGCAATGAAACTGGTAATATCCTTAACCACAAGCGTTGTGGCGTAATAGTTGAGATGCCGAATGATGTGGTGAAATATCCATATACCAGAGTTCGATTCAAGACCTACACAACAATTGTTTGCTACTGAGTTTATCATGACTCATTTCTTATGGTCATAATTACCGGGATTAGTCCAGACATAGCCTAAAACACCATTACGGGAAAAAGAACTCTTTGATGTTCTTTCTACATAATGTCCAATCAAGTCATTTTTGTTTTGCGTATTATAGTTTACAAAAACTTTAACCCAACGACAAACTTCATTAAAATAATTTATGTTTTTACGTAAAAATGATTATTAACATGTGGTGTTAAATCGAAGTTTTTATAAAAAGTGTTTGAATTAGTTTATAATGGTATCAAAACGTAATAAGTTAATAAGTTTTTTTTTAGGGTGTTTGGATTTGCTTATACATAAAAAATAACCAAAAAACTGATCAGAATATTCTAATTTATCAAAAACTACTTATTACCGATTTGACACTAGTATAAGTATTTTAATTTTTTACCAATCCAAATACTAAAAACTACTTATTACCGGTACCTCACTGAAATAAGCCAATAACCAGTTTAAATAAGTCGATAAACAGTTTAAATAAGCAATCCCAAACACCCGTAAGTTATTCTTCAGATTTCAGATGCATCGATAAAGACATGCTGATATACTTTATGTAGGCAATAAGAGCCAACATATTTTTAGCAGTCAAATGTCTTCTATGTCACGTTTTGTGGTTCAAGAATAAAGTGGATTGTAGATTGAAAATGATAATTAATTATGTGATTAGCTCTTTCGTTGAGGGTTCTTAGCATGTTAAAAGTTAGACAGCTAGCAGGCACAGTGCATGAAGCAGGAAAATCTGCAGCTTTGTTTTATTATTATTTGGGCAACTGGACCTATACTTCAAAGTGCTTTGTTATTCTTCGAACCACTTACGAAAATTATATACATAAGTTGTGTAACAATCTTCCCTCCACACCAAATCAAGATCTTCAGAAACAATTAATTAACATTTATTTAAATGCTGAAAATTTAATTGTTCTATGTCTTGAGTAAGGTACCGCAATGAATTTATATAGACTAGAATATATAATAATCGATTATAGGTACTAGAATCGGAAAAATGTATTTTCCTAAATGGCAAAATCAGTAAGATGTTATGCTCGACTTTATACAGCTCTTAAAGAACAATATTTAAAGAATATATAACTACAACCAAATGTTATTTTGAGAAGTGATAAATATTTGAGAAACTAAGAATTGATCCTAGCCCTTCTGTCAACATCACATTTGACTATTACGACTTTCACCGATCAAAAATTGAAGAAATATAGAGGTAGTTTCGTAACTTTTACAAATAGGTGGCAAATGAATTCATATGTGAACCTATGTGATACACATATGTATTATATGTTTATATGTGAACCCGTGCAATCCACATATGAACTATTTTAACTTATTGATATATGAACTAATTAACTGATTTACATATGAAAATATAGTTCATACATGAATCACACGTGTTCACATATGAACACATTTGCCGCCTATTTTTTAAAAGTTACGAAACTACATATTTATCTTCTTCATACCTAGCCCATACGAGGAATTATCCAATGTTTCATAGTCAAAGTTGCAAATGTTGACCGGATCATGTCAATGAAGGAAATTCTACAACCAATCGCCAAATCCTAATCTCATAAAACAGGAACTCGTCTAAACATACTAGGCCAAAACAGGCCTTATAGAAAATATAGAAAACGAAAACAACAGGTTCGCTTTTGGGTCGCACCATAAGCTTCTCAGGTGGTGTCACAATTAGATCCGAAGTTAGAACCACAATATTCACACCAATTTGTCTATTGAAAAATTCCCACCAATTTAGGTTGAACTAGTTAACCAAAAGGATTCACTACTAAATGATAGTTTTGTCTACGAACTTTTCCCTATGAAATTTGTCGCTAAATGGAGATTCGTTATAAAAGTGTCACAAAAGTTATCAGATAGATTGTTGATGAGTAATTCAAATCATTGACAAATTACCCGGTGATTCTCTTCGTGATCCATTGGAAAAACACCAGATTCTACCTAACCATTGGTTGAGGCCCTAGGGCTGTAATGTAACATCCTATCTGCCTAGGGTTCAATTTTAGACATACACAACAATTATAGTCACTGAGTTTTAGAGCGATTTCTTACAATCATAATTTATTGGAATTACCCTTCCAAAATAAAAAAGGTTGAACTAGTCAACTATGAAATAATTGATCCACTGATCACTTAACTTTCCCTTCCCTTTTTCTTTCAGTTTCTGATTTGCCACTTCGGAATTGTTGCATTATATGAACCTTGTAGGCAATTAAATAATAGATCATGATCAACTCATGGCTGTACTCCCTTTGATTCTCAACTTTTTAGCCAAATGGTATAGTACGTACCACAAGTGGTACGTCTTCAACTATTATAAAATTGACTCACAACATCATTAAATTTCAATTCAAAAGTGTAAAATATTCTTTGTATTATTAGTGCAAACATCAGGTTAAATGTTTTGGAAGGGAAACAAAGAAGAAACAAGTAAAGGGTACCTTATGGGAAGAACCAGCTGGCAAAAGAAAACTTCTTTGGCCATCATCAACATGTTCAAAACTAAGAAGGGTCGAGGAAATCAAGAGGACGAATGGGATGATGATCATTACGTAAAAGCATACAAAGTGTTTTCAAGTGATCAAGATGGAGCTCGTGGGGTGGCTGAGCCTGGTATCGACAAAAGAGCTGGTGCTTATATCGACAATATCACAAACAGGTGGAGCCATCTTGAGATTGCCGACTAAATTAATGAATTGAAGTTGGTATTCTCGAGCTCGTAAGACTTTGTCAATTTTATGTTTGGTTGTTTTATGCATGTTAATTAATCCTTGTTTGTTATCTGTAGAATGTGCAATAGATAATAAGTATTGTCTACAGATTTCTTCCTGTTCACTCATGATCATTGATATGATCGAGCTACAATAATAACAAGAGTGGCTTTGAATTATATGTTAATTAATTACTAGCTACTTCTCATGCATTATTTGTTACACGGATAATTTCTGTCTTTCATTTTTCATATGACCCGAGAAACAACTGTCACGCAGGCGGCAGTGGCGGACTTGGTTTACGAAAGAGGAAGAAGGGGGGGGGGGAGGAAAGGGGGGAGAGCCTATTAAACAAAAACCCAATAAATTTTTGTAAGGGACCCTCTAACCCAAGCTGACTATAGTCGACTGCAAAAACTGCCTTGAAATCAACCAAAAATTAAATAAACTGAAAATTCTTCAAAATCGACAAAAGAATCCCTCAAAATCAATTAAACACTTTAAAATCTCTCGAAACAGTGTAATTAGGCTAAAAACACGTCGGACGATTTTCAAGGCCTTTTGTCTATCTTAAAGGTGACCTCTGTACTGTACTAGGCAAAAATTGTGGATCCGACAAGTGATAATAACATAAACAATTATACACTAGTGAGGTGAACGCTATGTTATCATGATTCACTAATAACCCTCAATCACTTTGAGAAATACTATATGAGCTTAGTTCTAGACTTGTAGAGATAATATCCATGCCAATTGTTTAAGCATTAATATCTAATAAATTGAGTATATTCCTTTTCATTAATTCTTCTTTGAGACTCAAGTCACAAATCATCCTTGGAATCGTGAGTCGATCAAAATTTTCGAAGAATTGTAAACTTATAAAAGGTTGCATTTGGTTTGATGAATTCACTCATTTTGAATCACGGATAGGACATGTATTGTTGATAAATACCAAATCTTGAGGTGTTTTCGAATAGCTCAAAGTTCTTTCAATGGGTAAATTATCACATTTACTTTTAAGGGAAGAAAGAAGTTGATCTCGATTATAAATGTTAGAACCAGAGGTAACCAACAAGAATTTTGTGTGTGTGTATTCAGTGTGAATAATGCTTATTGAGTCTGAATATTTCTTTGATTATTGATTCTGAATATGACACTTGTCGCGCTCTTATTTGTTTTCATGTTCACAACCAAATTTGAGTTCTCATTTGAACTTCCCTCTCTCTCTTTATATATATATATATATATATATATATATATATAGGGGTTTAATCAAATGAGAACTCACTAGTTTGTGATAACCATGAGTTTCAATTTGAACCAATCAATTTATTATATTAATTATGTTTATTTAATTAATAGGCAAGGGTAAATTAGTAATTTAATTAATTTTAATTTAGGTATTTCTTTTTCGTAGGTATCAATCAAAGATTTAATTCCTTATTTTTTTCATCAAACAAATTAATTCCCGGTTGATATTCATGGTCTGCACGGCGTCAAAGTTCGTCCCTGTTGTTGCTGCAAAATTACAGAAACCATCATCTCATCCTCTCACCCCAATATCCTATATAGGATATTTATTAATTCAAGAAATTAAATAAATTAAACACATATTATCATGCAAATATTTGGACTAAAGGTTATAATATTCATTACGTTCAACGTTGTGTTTTCTTTTTGATTTGATGGGGTATTATAGTAGGTATCACAACGGTTTCATAGTGGGTATCATAACGGTTCACAGTGGGTCTCATAGTGAGCATCACAGTGGTTTGTAAATTTAAAGGAACAAAGGAACACCTTGTAGACCATATAGTATGGGTCCCACATAATATTAAATCATATCTGATTCAACGGAACCCACCATTGAATCAGATATGATTTAATATTATGTGGAACCACATCATATATGGTCCACAAAGTGTTCCTTTGTTCTTTTAAATACAGGGTGTTGTTATATGATCTCTCCCTTAACCACAAAAATATTGAAAACTGTGAGGATCGATCTTAATTATCTAAGGGTTTTAATCAATGGTTACAAAGGATAGCATATTTCGTAATGTTAGTAAAAAGCATGTCCAATTTCATCTCTAATTTAAAAGTTTTGAGGATAAATTAACTTGTAATTTTAGCCTCTGCTCCATCCTTCATCTTAGTCAAACATGTATGGTGCCTACATCACCAACCACATCCCTTCAAAAAGAACATCACCATCGTTGTTTCTTCGTTCTTGCTTCCTTCTCATCCGTTCGTCATCGATATTCTTCCTTCTTAACCCCTCACAATTTCATTTGTTCGCGTTCTTCTTCTAGAATCAACTTTTCACCAAAAACCTCACTACTACAGGTTCGAACATCCAGTATGAGATATATAATAGAAACCCTAACTTTATGTGTCTTCTCGATCGAACCCAGCCAAGTCAAATAATCATCAACGATTTCTCTCTGGACAGCGACAGAGACGCTGATGGTGATCCTCGTTGCCGGATTTGTATCTAAGAGACGAGACAACGGTCGCCCGAGATCCGCCGACATCCGTTTCGCACAATGATAATCGCCTCTATAGATCTTCTTATATATACAACCAAATAACAAAGATCCAATGATTATCAATGTTTTGCACGTGATCGGAGAAGCATTAGCATAAAGAGACGGAGACACACACTGATGAAATAGAGACGAAGATTCTAGTGATCACCTTGATTTCGGCACAAGGTCTAAAGATTTATAGAATATTTTTCTATGATTTCGTTAGGTGAAAATAGATTATAGACGAAATTTGTGATTGATTTCATGTGGTAAATCCAAGGTTCTAAATGGCGTAAGGCGTGGCGTGGCGGCAAAGTCAAGCCTCAAGCCTTTGGAGTTACGGCGAGGCCATGGCGTTTTTCAAGGCGTGCCCTAAGGCGGCATATACACACAGACACACACATATAGACACTTACCAATCCTTGTATTATTAGCGTTTTGAATACTTTAGAACATATTAAATTCGTATAAAGTAATAAAATTAAAAAAGAATGAAAAACCATTGATATAAAAAATATAGAGTTTATAGGAAATTATATTGAGAGTGCAAATTCAGGATTAAATATCTTGAATCTCTACTCACTACTTTTTCCTATATTCAAAGACTTTGTGTTTGATGTTTCGTATACGAGAATGTCATTATGCATTTACCTATTTAAGGTTTTAGTTTTTAAATTTCTTTTTTATGTTTATTTGAGTCCTAGATCTTGTACATAATTATCATTTATCATGCACATTATATATTAAAGTAACCCCACACCTTATAAAATAACGCGTCGTAACATGCAATAACTTGTTGTAACGAGCCATAAAGCGTTACAATGCAAGCCAAGCCTTACAGTGGGGCCATAGGGGTTAACGCGGCGGTGACCCCAAGCCTTGACGCCATAACGCACCATAACGAGGCCATAACGAGTTATTTAGAAAAGTGGGTAAATCATATCAACATTGTAAGTCCCTTATTACAATAGATTTGTATTGAATTGCTCAAGGAATCCTCATTTTATTAAGAATTGGAGAAAACCTTACAAGAAAACATACATTACACTTTAATCGACTCTCATAATGAGCAAGGAGCTTATTACAAACTATTTATACATGAAAGGTAAAACTAAAGTAACAGACATTTAAATCACATCCCAATTACATAAAGACATGTCATCAAAAACTCTATTCAGAAGTCCTTCAGAACTTCTGAATTCTGCTCTTCAAAACTTTTGAACTGTCTTCAAAACTTCTGAACTCTGTTCTTCAGAACTTCTAAACTCTGTTCTTCAGAACTTCTGAACTGTGATTCTTCAGACTTCTGAACTCTGAAGTTTGAATATCTGAATAATGACTTTATAAAACATTTCAAAATATAGGATCCAAATTCATAGGATTCTTCGGATCCTAACAAACATATTCATGAGTTGGATTTCATATGGTGAAATATTATATTTATGAAAATTGTGTTTTATTTCATGAGGTGAAATAAGGTTAGTATGTGTTTCTTATGGTGAATCATGTTTCATATGGTGAATTTGTGTGTTTTATATGGTGAATCGTGTTTCATACGGTGAATGTGTGATTAGTTTCATATGGTGAATGAATATGAATGTTTCACCCCGTAAATCTTGTTAACAAAACGACGATTATGCCTCTTTTAATTAAAAAGAGCATTTAATTAAAACCATAAGATCAAAACAAAACTAAGGCTTAGATCGGTTCTCACGGTTTTCAACCTATAGTTTTTATTTGATTTAAACCCTATAAATATATGTATATATATATATATATAATTATATATATAATATAGGGGCGGGTTCAAATGAGAACTCAAATTTGGTTGTAAACGTTAGGACAAATGAGAGCGCGACACATGTCATATTCAAACTGAATATAATATAATATTTATTCAGTCTAAATAATCTACATTCACACACGTGTCGCACTCTTATTTTTCCGCACGTTCACAACCAAATGTGAGTTCGCATTTTAATTTTTTTCTCTCTCTCTCTCTCTCTCTCTTTCTCTCTTTCTCTCTCTCTCTCTCTATATATATATATAAATATACATACATATAGGGGATAAATCAAATAAAAACCACAAAAATATTACAAACTCGTGAAAACAGATATAAAAGTATAGTTTTTCATGATTAATTTTCATCAAATGGTAGGATTTAAGATATCATTTCACATATAGTTGTTTCATAACGTGAAACTTTCATATTTATTTGTTTCACCATATGCATATTTTTTACGCTTATTTTTTGTTTCACTATGTGAATACAATTTTTTTTCATATGTAATTATTTCATAAGGTGAACATAAACATATGTGAAACAATATCTTATACTAAATTATAGGTTTTGATGAAAGAAAATAAGTTAAAAAATATTTTTATATCGGTTTTCATGAGTTTGCAACCATTTTTGTGATTTTCATTTGATTATTGCTATATATTTATATTTATATATATATATATTAAAACATAATTGTATGAGAGAGAAAGAGAGTGTGAGGGACAACAAATGCAGTTGCAAACCATAGACCAACGAGAGCACATGTATCCCTATTCAATCATGGACGTGAATTTTTGCAGCATTTACGAATTACAACAGTCGACAAATATTATTGTATGATGATTGTTACACCATTCATTACGAATACCTTGTGAATATCCTCGACACCTAACACACCCTCGTTCGTCCGCCGATTCACAATGGAAATCGCATTCATAATGTAAATTAGGAACTGCTCTCAACACATAAATATATACACATTATATATATATATAAATATATAGAGTACGGTTCAAGGGAAAACGCTAAAAAAAGAGAAAACCAAAGAACACTCTGGAAGGCTTCCATCTGGACAGTATGCACTAATGCATACCGGTAGTTTGTAACATGCATTAGTGAATATTCGTCAATGCATCTGTAACTATAGAAGCATTGATGCATAGGGACAGAAAATGCTTGTATGCATTAGTGCATACCGTCCAGATGGAAACCTCCCAATTTGTTCTTCAGTTTTTTTCTTTTTTTAGCGTTTTCCCTTGAACCTCCCTCTATATATGTATATATATATATATATATATATATGTGTGTGTGTGTGTGTGAAGGTCACTACTAGAAAATAGAGTATTTTGAAGGAAAACGTCATCGAAAATTTTCGACATGTTCTAGAGGGATTATCGACAGAATATTAATTAATTTTTTCTCTCCGGTTTTCAACAAATTTATGACGGATTATCAACCGACAACCTACCGTCGATATTCTATCGAAAATCTTCGATGAATTATCGATGGTTTATAGATGAAAACTAGGTTCGTCGAAATTTTACAAACCGTCGAAAGTTCGTCGACGATATCCATTGAGAATCCATCAAAACTATTCAAATAATTAATAATTATTATTTTTAAATCCGTCGAGAGTCAACTAATATTGTCTATCGATAATCCATCAAAAATTATTCAAATAAATTTTTTATTAATATTCGTCGATAATCCATCGAAAATTATTCAAATAATTTTTTTATTAATATCCGTCGAAAATCTGGCGATATATCCCGTTGATAATTCCATGAAAACGAGTGCGTCGAAGATCCTTTGAAGCGGCCGTCCATAAAAAACCGGTCAAAATATCTTTCGAAAGTGTTGTCGAAAATCCCTTGGAATCTTAATGGGTTTTTCGACGGGTTTTTTTTGTCGAAAATTCCGTCGAAAATATCTCATTTCACCAACGAGAGTTTTGGTCGAAAATCCGTCAAAAAAAAGTCCCTTTGTTTTGTAGTGATGTGAATCCCAAACAAATATCAAGTGTAAAAGAATCAAATCAACACAATAAGAATCAATGAGTATCGCAACTCATTATGTGTATTGAATGTGAGAGTTTTGTGGTTACAAGTTTAGCTCTAAAACAATAATGAACTCTTCTAATTATCCCTGACTAGAGTTAAACAAAACAGTATATACCCCTTAGGGTATTTTACACAATAAGCCCCCCTCCCCCGGGAACTTTAATACAACTAAAATAATCTCAATAATTTCCCCTTTTGTAACAAAGTTGCGTCTTCATATAAATCTTCTTCTGGGTTTGACTCCAAGCAGCTTCTCAAAATGTCTCATGCCACTTTTGAACTACAGACGATCTTCAATCATATTAAGAGCTTTCACGATCATTTCTTTGTCACTATCATCCATCTTGATCATCTCTTTCTTGTCTATATTCAGCTTGTCTTGCAGCTTTAGCCTGATGATATTTAATGTTCCATCTAAATAAGCAGCAATTTCACTGAATTTGAGAAATCGTCTTTAATGAGTGTCATTTTGATAGACAACTCCAAATTCAGGAACTCCAAGCACCATAGCCAGAGGAAACCTATCTATATCAGGAAGATTTTGGCCTGGCTCGAGCAGATTAACTTTTCGCTTATTGCTCTCAGCGCCCAATTGAAGATCTTCTACATAAGCAAACTTGATATGTCGATGCATTAATTTGATTATAACACTTAGGCCAATCATTACATCTTCAGGTCTAATCTTCCAGTCTCGGATCTCATGGTACATGAACTTAAAATCATCAAGTTGCAAATTATGGAAATCAGCTTTAGAAAATTCCCATACTCTACAATCTTGTCTAGTGACCGTAAAGATAGGATATTTGGCACAGGAAAGTTTATCAGAAATAATTCTTTTATTTGAGCATATCTTGTGCTTTGTCTTCACTTCACATTCGCTTTTGCTTTTATTCCTCATCACGTGCAAGTATTCAATGGCTTTAATACGATTGAGTTCAGTGATCCTGATGAACTTGATGGGATCCATATTTTGCTTCATTCAAACAAAGATCCTCCTTTAAAATTCGTCGAGAAACGACACTGTGATCCTGGTCCTCTCCCATTTGGCAGCATATTTTTCTTGTATATTATGCTATTTGATTTCATTTGATGACAGCGCCAACACACTCTAATTTCTATATGATGATTCAACATGGGAATTTTGTAGAACATATGGTTCCCTTTGTGGTGATTCAGGGATTGCCTTCTTCAACATATGAATATGATCAAAGTCTCCCTCCTCTTCAACTTCAGAGTCAGAATATTCAAACATTTCATCTATCTCTTCTTTGATCCTTGATTGTTTGGATCCTTCTTGGTCATCATCGCCAGAATCGATATCAATGACCTCATTAGTTATTTGAGTAGGTGCTTCCCTTTTCACCTCCGCCCTTTCTTTAGTAACCTCGGGCTTTTCAACCGTCAGTTATTTAATCACAGTAGTTTCCATAAACTTAGCTTTGATTTGTTGAACATCTTGGGCAGATTGAGCTTCGGTCATAACTGTTTCGTTCAGCCATTGGAATATCCGCAATACTTGTACCCTAATGTAGACGCTACCTCTTCTCCCCCTCATGGCGATGATGAGCATCATCATCATGTTCATCCCGAACGACGTTTAAAGAAGTCGGCTTGTGACATGCACGTGTGTTCCAGGACCGGTATACGCTCCATCATGCGATTCATAGCATCTTACAGGGAGAAAGTAGATTAGTTGATCAGTTTTGTGAGGTTGGTAAAGTTGGACCGAACTTCAACTTTGAATTCGTTGAACTCTGATCTCGTCATGGATTGAGATTCAGTCTGCTGGTGATGAAAACAGGACATCTCCTTGATTTTCATGTCTAGTTTAGTATAAATAGATGGAGTGTTCCTTGTATTAAGGGTTGGTTGAATTTGAGAGAACTTGAGTATATCTTGTATTGATCCTTACTGTAATCGTTGAATTCTTGAGTAAAATACAAGTGTTTATTGAGTAATTGAATTAATCCATTCTAGTTTCATTGTTGATTGCATAAATGCTTCCAATACTGCTCGATATATCAACTGTAATCAACATTGTTTGAGTGATAAACTGTGATTTGGGTTAACACAATTGGTATCAGAGCTAACTAATCAAACTATTGATTAGCCGATCTAATTCAGTATGGAGAAATCCCCACTCAACTAGAATTCCTCAGTTTAAATTGTTGTTTTCAAATCATACTCTGTTTTACGAAATGTTTTCAAATTATATCTAAAAATTGTGCATTACTCTCGATTGTTTTCAAGTTTTTGATTGCTTAGATCCAATCCTAAAATCTTCAATTTTTTCTAATTCTTCCTCAATATACCCAAATTTCTGTTTTCTGCGAAAAATGGCAAACTCAAATTGAAATGCCATGTATACCTCACGATCTTTGTCTAAACCTCCAACTCTCCTTAGAAATGAGTATCCTCAATGGAAGATATGAATAATAAATTTCTATGAAGGTTTAGATTTAGATCTATACTCATCAGTGCTGAACGGGCCATATGTTCCAACATCAGTTATTCCAGAATTCCTACTAATGTTACCACTACTGAAATTCCTGCCCAAAGAATTCCAAAGGGGAGAAAAGACTGGGATGATGAGGACACGAGGAAGGTTGAGATTGACCTCAAAGCCAAAAGGCTTCTTATCATGGAAATCCCAAATGACATTTTCCAGTCATTAGTTTCATGTGAGACTTCAAAGGATCTATGGGATCAACTAGCAAATCAACTTGAAGACGGAGCCAAAATGAGAAAGAACAGAAGAGCACAAACTCTGAATGAATATAATGGCTTTCAAGCTATGCCAGAAGAGACAGTTGAATAGACATATCACAAATTTAATACTATGATTAATCTGTATACAAGATGTGATATCATCAGATCGCAGGAAGATAACAATGTCTTATTTCTTAAGCGTCTGAATGAAGAATGGTCAAACCTATCAATGTCTTATTTCTTAAGCGTCTGAATGAAGAATGGTCAAACCTAATGTCTCTTCAAGCTGACCAAGATCTGGAGTAGTAGTCGTTGCATGATGTTTTTGGGACTCTTCAAGCCCATGAGAAGGAAGTGCAGAAGAAGAAGACGAATGTTGGTGGTCCTTTAGCCCTTATTTCAGAATCAAAAGGGCCAAGCAGAAGGACCAGAGACAAAGAAAAGAGAGGAAAAAACAAGGCTCTCATTTCTGAAGCTGATACAGAAGCTGGACTTTCTGGTTCAAAGGATAATGAAATAAGTGCATTTGTTGAATCTCTGGCCCTGATTACCAAACAATTTACCAGAAAGTTTGGAAATCTATCTTTCCAGAGAAGAGGAAGATCTGACAGAGGTGAAAGGTCAAATCCGCAAGTCTACTTACCAAGACAGGAAGCACCTCTGGTAAAAAGTAAAGAAGAGGAGAAGAAGGAGAAGATAAGACAAAAAAAAGATGTTTGCTACAGATGTGGTAAACCTGGGCATTACTCCAAAGACTGCAAAGGCCCTTTGGTCAAGGATGACATGTACTATAAAAACAAATATAAGTACAACAGAGATGAGAGGGGAAAGGTGGCCGACATAGAAAACTGGGTTTTTGATCAATCCAATAATGTAGACGGCATGCTCTATGGCATGGCAATGGAGAATGATGCAGAGGATCAGCCTCAGATACTCAGCTTTGCTCTACATCTGAACTATCTGAACTTGAAAATACTATCCTTAATCTTACTCAAGATTTTGAAACTCTCAAACAGAAGCTGTTATCTAAAAAATGAAAGAGGAAAGCTCTTGAAAAATCTCTTGATCTTATTGAAAAAGAGAGGAATATCTTTAAAAGAGAAATGGAGTTTCTGACTGAAGAGAAACTAGAACTCTCTGTGGAGAATGAAAAACTTTTAAAACATAAAGGTTCCACAGAAAGTATCTACAAAAAGGAGATTGATGAACTTAAACAGATCTTGAAACAAAAAGACAAAGAGATTGAAGAAAAAGAGAGTGATAGATTGAATTTTATAGCTCTTAAAAATATTAAAAAAAGGGAGTTTCTGCACATAAGTCTTCAGAAGAAGGAGCTCCTGATCAAATATTATTAAGATGATCAAAATGTGCATGAGAAAATCAATATGCAAATGGATAAGACAAGTCTTGGTTTTGATGACCTTGGAATCTGTATTCCGTGTTGGAAAAGAACAAAAACCTAATTTCTAGTTCTGTATGAACAATCTGTATTTAAGAGATAAAAATACAAAAATGGACACTAAGTTAGAAAACTCAAAAATGAAAACACCAAGTACTCCTCTAATCGAAAAACCAGCAAAATAAATCAAATTGATGTAAAATTGGTATAGAGGAAAGTTGAAGTTTTCAACTTTGGTTCATTTACTCACATTACTTTAAATCCAAAAGCAGATGAGTTCATTCCCATGCATGCAGAAGAAGAGCTAAGATCCAATTTTGAAAAAGATCTCCTTGCAACTCTGAATGAATGTATGATAAAAGAAGTTGCAGGGCAAGAAAATAAAATGTTTCAAAATGAAATATCCAAATGCTTTGCACCTTCACAAGATCATCCAGAGATAACTCCCTATAGCTTTATCGACTTAAACGACTGCCTAGACAGAGATGATGATGATTTTGAAATTTATTCATGGGAAACAAAAGATCAGAATGATGATGAATTTTTTCAATATTCAAACCTACTTCTGACATCTTTTGAAAACATATTACCTACTGTATATGTCCCAACTATAAATTCTAATCCTGAACATGGTGAATTTTTATTTACAAATGAGTCAAGAGATTCTACAGTGGTTGACTTTATAGAGAGATAAATATCTGAACCAGAAGTCACAAGACTTCCAAATGGAATTCCTATGATCTCTGTTGCATTAAAAGAACAGAAACCCAAAATTCCCATATGTCCTGATTTTATGGACATGTGCATCAAAGCCAAATCATGCCTGCAACTAGAAAAAGAAGCACAAGTCAAGAAAATAAATCAACTTCAAACTCTCAAATCTTTTGTCTCAACGTCTAAATTAAAATAACCTATTAAGTTCACTAAAGAACAGAAAGGAAAATGGATCATGAAAGATAATCTAACTTCATCTGTTTCAGTTAAATCTCCTAAGGTTCAAAGGGAATGGCCTACGCATAAGAGAATTCAAGAGAAAACATCAAACTACAAAGAAAATAAATCTAGACTAGATAAGAAGTTCAATAGAACAACTGATGCTAGAATAGATATGAATATGGAACTTTGAAAGAAGGATACATGACTTTATCAAAAGTGGCTTATGTTTATGTTCTAAAGCACAACTTATTAAGTCTAAGCCAACTCTGCGATGTTGACATGGGCGTTTTCTTCAAAAACAAACACTATTCTTTACTTATAGAGTCAGATAAAGAATTACTCAAAGCCAACAGGAAAGGTAATCTTTACTTAATGAACTTCACTTCTAAGAATGGAACAGAGACTCTCTATCTTATTTCAAAGAAGAGTGAAGTAGCTTGGCTCTGGCATCACAAGTTGTCTCATGTAAATTTCTCAAATTTAGAGAAACTTGTGAAAAACACTCTAGTTGAGGGCCTCCCAGAGGTTCACTTCCAGAAAGATCACCTTTGCCCAGGTTGTGAAATGGGAAAGATCAAAAGAGCTTCCCACAAGACAAAGAGTGATCATGCCTGCCCCGAGACCTCTGCACATGTTACATGTTGACCTCTATGGTCCCATTGTTGTACAAAGTCTTTCTGGTAAAAAGTATATTCTTATACTAATTGATGAATATTCTAGATATACTTGGCTTGCTTTTGTATGACATAAGTCAGAGGTACCAGAAGTGCTAATCACTATGATAAGGAAAATCCAAGTACTTCTACAAAGTAAAATTCAGAAGCTAAGAAGTGCTAATGGTACAAAATTCAAAAATGCCAAACTTGAAGAATATTTGAACAAAGAAGGCATTTTCCCAAAACTTCTCAGCTGCAAGGACCCCTCAACAAAAAGGTGTGGTGGAAAGAAGAAACATAACCTTGGTTGAAGCTGCACGAACTATGCTTGCTGCTTCTAGAATTCCCACTCACTTCTGGGCTAAGGCTGTTTCTATTAGGGGTGTTCGCGGTGCGGTTTGGTGCGGTTTGAGGAAAAACCGCAAACCGCACCACATATGCGGTTTGAGCATTTTCCCAAACCGCAAACCGCACCGCATTAACCTCAAACCGCACCAAACCGCACCGCAAAATGTGGTGCGGTGCGGTGCGGTTTATGCGGTTTGTACCTATTGCACTTTATGTCTACAATCCAATATTTATAAGTTTAAAAATACATTATAGTATGAACCATAAAGTGACCGTAGCTCAAAAAAATAAAGAGTTTCAATATATCCGATTCTCAAATACATATTGCATAATTAAAATTATTCTAAGAAGTAAAATTAATAAATTCCGAACTAGATTGGAAGTGTGAGTTGTGATGTGTCCAATTAATTTATTAATATTGTCAATTGTTATATTAGATCTAACTAAAAGCGTAAAACACAAAGGCCAAAAATATTACATAAATAATAAATTATTCTATATATATGTATGTGTTATAAATAAAATTTAAAATATATAAAGCATGCGGTGCGGTGCGGTTTGAACTGCGGTTTGATAGCTCAAAACCGCACCGCATAGTGCGTTTTGGTAAAAATGCAAACCGCAAACCGCACCGCGAAAGTTCTAAACCGCGCTTTGCGGTGCGGTGTGGTGCGGTGTGGGCGGTTTGTGCGGTTTGGCGGTTTGGATGAACACCCCTAGTTTCTACTGCCTGTTTCACATAGAACAAATCTATAGTGGTCAAAAGACACCTCAAAACTGCCTATGAGCTAATCAATGAAAGAAAACCTAATATAAAGTTCTTACATGTCTTTGGTTGCAGATGCTTTATTCTCAATGATCGTGATAAACTTGGCAAGTTCGACAAGAAGTATTAGGAAGCCCAATTTCTTGGATATTCACTCACTTCTAAAGCATACATAGTGTACAATCTACGAACTGAGGCGGTCATGGAAAGCGTCAATGTCAACTTTGACGATCAAGCCAACTAAGTTATGAGTTTTCCAACTCAGAACATAAGCTAAACAATGTTACTGCTGACTACCTCTCCAAATCCACAGAGTCAGAATTAAATTCACTTTTTGAGGATTTCTTTGGAGATGAACCAGTCTCTAAGAGTGCAAACAGAGATGTTCTGGTCAGAATAGCAGAAGAACTTCGAACATCTAGTATAAATATTTTTGGTCCTTCTGGTTCCCCTACTATCTCTAATGACCATGCAGATACAGATGATGAGAATTCAGAAACTATCATATATGCATCCTCAAACTCAAACGCATGTCTAGAGGAACAAATCCCTGCTCCAGAAGTAGAAAGCTCAACAATAGATCCCTTTTCCTCTGTTCCTTCATTTGAGGGGGGGCAACTTGGTTCTTTTCCAACTTAAAGCATATTAGAAGATGAAAATCCTAATACAGAGATAGCACCCCCACTGGTTTCTCAACCTTCCTTGAAGAAATGGACAAGAGACCATCCCTCTAACCAAATAATTGGTGATCCTTCTGATGGTGTAAAGATCAGATATGCCACTGCTAATGAAGCATTCTGAAGCCCTCCAAGATCTGAGTTGGATAGATTCCATGTAGGAAAACTTCTACAATTTGAACGAGACAAGGTTTCAAAACTTGTTCCCTTAGCTAAAGATAAAACTGCTATTGGTATTAAGTGGGTTTTCAGGAACAAGAAGGATGACGATGGAATAGTAGTCAGAAACAAGGCAAGGTTAGTTGCAAAAGGCTACTGTCAAGAAGAAGGTATTGACTACGATGAAATCTTTGCTCCAGTAGCAAGACTAGAAGCAATTATATTATTTCTAGCCTTCTTTGCAGACAAAGACTTCAAAGTATATCATATAGATGTTAAACCTGCCTTTCTGAATGACAAGCTTAACGAAGAAGTATATGTCCAGCAACCCCCTGGTTTCGAGAGCTCAGCTCATCCAGACTATGTCTACTTTCTAGATAAAGCTCTGTATTGGTTGAAACAAGCATCGCATGCATGGTATGATAGACTCTCTAAGTTTCTGATCAAACACAAGTATGAGAAACGTAAAATAGATACCACTCTGTTCAT
Source organism: Silybum marianum (assembly GCA_036898165.1). Classification (NCBI taxonomy): domain Eukaryota; kingdom Viridiplantae; phylum Streptophyta; class Magnoliopsida; order Asterales; family Asteraceae; genus Silybum; species Silybum marianum. The sequence goes on from CM072528.1 coordinate 16,592,413, forward strand.
CAAGAGGTGCAAAGGTGAGTTAACTACGGTCCAGATCTATGTGGACGATATATTCTCTAAGTTGATAACAACTGAGTTTGAGATGAGCATGACGGGAGAATTAACATTCTTTCTCGGGCTCCAAATCAAACAGACTACCTCTGGCATTTTTATAAAGGAAGCCAAGTACGTCTACGATATTCTCAAAAAGTACAAACTTCACAATTCCATAACTATGAAAATACCAATCTCTCCTAGTATAAAACTTGATGTTGATGTCTCTAAAACATCAGTTGATGTCAAGAACTACAGAAGGATGATTGCATCCCTTCTGTATTTAACTGCAAGTAGGCCAGATATTATGTTTGCCACATGTCTCTATGCCAGATATCAAGCCAATTCTAAGGAATCTCATCTGGCTGCTGTTAAGAGGATCTTTAGATACATGACAGGAACTCAATTCTTGAGCATATGGTATCCAAAGTACTCTGGTTTTGATTTAACTGCATATACTGACTCAGATCATAAAAGATGTAAGTTAGACAGAAAGAGTACATCTGGAAGTTGTCAACTACTTGGTAAAAAGTTAATTAGTTGGACATCCAAGAAACAGAACTGTGTGTCCACCTCTATAGTAGAAGCAGAATATGTTGCTGCTGCAAGTTGCTGTTCAAAAGTCATCTGGATGAAAACCAACTCAGAGACTATGGTTTTTTGTAAGAAAAAATCCCCATCCTATGTGACTCAGAAAGTGCAATTGCTATCACCGCCAATTCAGTTAGATACTTTGCCTACGTGTCAGTATGTGAAAGCATAGCTCATTGACTTCATTCTAGTAATCGTGTAAATAGCTAGAGCTTCCCTTGTATTAGGGATCGATTAAATTGGACAACTCCTGTGAGATATTTTGTGATTGTTCGTATTGTAATCATTCGACTCACTGAGTGACATACAAAATATCTTTTGTCCAATATACATCTGTTCATCTAATTCAATTTATCAATTCTAATTGTTGATTACTAATTGCTTCCGCTTATTGTTCATTATACAAACTGTGATCAACATTTATTGAGTAAAATGGGATTTGGGTTCCAACAATGTTAATTATATGATTTAATTATTAACTTAATAATTAAATAAGAATAAAAGCCCAAAGACTTAAGGTAATGTCTATCTAAACTCGAAAGCTAATTAATTATTAAGTTAATAATTAATTAATTAATTAAGTTTATTCTTATAAAGGTAATTAAGACCATGAGGCTTGAATTAGCCCTGTCCGCGATTATAGAAAGGAGTATTTAAACCCTTGTTGGCTCGATTAATTAATAACACAATTTGGAAAACCTTGAGAGCCAAGAAAAACTCTCCCTCTCCTGTCCTCTTGATCGACGCACACATACATACACAGCACCTAGAAATCAATTTTCATGGTGTTCTCTGGTTATCCGGGCTAGCAATCGTTCGTGATCGGATTCACACTCACGTGGATACCACTAGAGGAGATCTACTTTGATCTCTAACGATATGTATTAATCAACCACTACAATCATTGAGGTATGATTCTTAAACATCATATGGTTGTGTTCTTATTTTCTTTATAGATGTTAGTAACGGATCTCGGCTTCAAGGGTTTTACCGGTTATTGTTTTATTCCGCTGCAAGTATATGATCCTGGTGAAACGCTAAAGTAGTATCAGAGCCCCGTTATAATAACCTTAGAGATTGAATCATATAAAGCGATCTAGAAAGAGTAACCAAAAGTCACCATCGCCGCCCCCGTGCGCCACCGTGTGTACTTCCGTCGGGCGCCACAACCGTGGAAAACCGCCGTCGTGTGGTGTGTCTCACGGTTTGGTTTGGTGACTTTCCCCTTTCGGTGAATTGGGCTTATAAGGTTTCTCCGTTTAGGCCCGTTTTGGCCTAATAGGGTTTTGACCTATTTTAATAGATTCGTTTGGCTTGTTAATTTATGTTTAAATGGACCCAAGCATGATTTTGTTTTTGGTTGATTTCCATGATGGACTCGATTTAGGCCAAGACCCGTGGTTATTTTAATTTTATTGTTGGTAAAGTTAAAATGTATTTATTTGTGGGTTTTGTAATTTTAAACGATCTACGCATCATTTTTTTTATGATTTCATATGTTATGTAATAGTTAGGTTATTTTTGCCTGGTGTAGTTTTATTTTACGTAATCGAAAGACCGAAGGAATCGCAGACGGCGTCCCGTAGTCCACCTCGATTGGCGGAGCTACTGGGAGTCAAGATGTGGTGTAGTTAGGTTTTTGGACCGAGGTTTTCCATGTGGGCACAGAAACCTCTTAGTTGGCCTAATCGAATCCATAATATGTGTGTTTGCATGATTGCGTTTGTGTTCGTTTATTTTTTCATATTTTTATTGCCTATAATTATATGTTATAATTATCGCAAATTTTAAAAAGGTAAAATTATCAGGACCGCTATTTTCGGTAACATGTAGATGTTTTTACAAATTAAAATTGATAAGTTATCAAAGTAATACCGATATAACTGGTTTTATAAATTAATTGGTACCGACTCAAAATTGTTTTAAAATCAATTTAGAACGTTAATTTAAATTGAGATTGGTAAAACCCTTTATAATAAAATGTGTGTTTTTCGCCACCCATTTAAAACGATTATCGACCACATAACTAGCTGATTTCGGGTGAGCATTTCCGAAACCGAGTCGGATAAGTGTGTGGTGAGGTAAGGAGACGACTCACGGGATCATAACACGTTGTGAATTGCCCTCTTATTATGATAGTTGTGACCCGGACGACCAATTTCTGAGTTGTTACTCAAAATAGAAATCGTGACGTTTTAGAATGGTTAATGTTGGAACCCAGATCCCGTAAACACTCAATGAATGTTGATCACAGATGTAAAGCAAACGATACGCGAAAGCATATAAGATCAACAATCAAACTAGAATTAGTAAACTGTAATGGATGAACATATTCATATCGATCAATGAAGATTTGTATTTCACTCAGAGTGCCAAAGATTACAATAAAGAAATACAAAAATATCTCACAGATTCTCTCCAATACAATCGACGTTTAATACAAGGGATAACTTTCTCTATTTATACAGTTACAAAGGTAAAAGTCAATGAGCTATCCTATCACGTGTTGACACATAAGCAAGGTCACTAACCGAATCAGTTACGCATGAGAAGCGTGACTTGCCACATCAGATATCACGCGTGTAGGTCCTTGTATTATATCCAGAAGATACTTCATCTTCTGGAGCACTATGCTCTGGACAGAGCTTCTGGAGACGCTAACTTGTGGAGAGTTACACTTTGTTCTTAATAGGAAAGTTCTGATTCATACTTTTACATAGAAATAAATTCTAACAGTTAAACTCATTTGGGGTATTTGTACATTGTGTATTTCCCGTCTACAAATGACCTCAAGGTGAGGAATTGAGATTAAACATGTCTTTAATTTTAAAAGGAATCTCACGAAAGATCTAAGAGTTGTGATGATCACAATTGGAAGTTGCATACCTAAATAATTAATTTTCACCATTTGCGAATTGACCAATCGTGAAAATTAACGAAATATGGACTTTGCTAAAGAAATTAATTTTAAGGGTTATTCAAAATTTTAAAACTAATACTAAAATCGAACTTTTCTATAGATGTCTGTTAATCAAGAAAACACAAACCTCTCTAGTATATTTTACGGTCATCCTAAATGTAGGAATACTGAATGGACAAAACTTCTTGGAATGGTTGCAACTGTTAAGGATTATCCTCAAATACGAAAATAAGTTCTACGTACTCGAGTTTCCCCCTCCCCCCCCCCCCCCCCCTAAGCAAGGTACGCCCATGAGAGTGCTCAAGTTGCTTATGATAAGTACCAAAGAGGGGACATCGGTCAGTTTCCCCCTCCAACCTCCCTCCCCCCCAGCAAGGTCTTGGAATGGTTGCGTTTGTGTCCTATCTGATGTTAGCCTCTACGACTCCTGAACTAATGAGTGATTATGAGGAGTTGTTAGCCTGGGAAACGATGAACAACCTGAAGACCATGTCTGGATAACAGTTGAGGCAAGAAAAGTTTGAAACCTTGCGATTTCTACATGCTTGTATGATGCAAGAGGGGACATCGGTCAGTTTCCATGTCTTAAGGATAAAGGGACATATTCACCATTTAGTTCGATTCGAATATCCTCTTGGATAGGAGTTGGGAGTCATTCTGATCCTAAACTCCTTGACCAAATCATATGATAGTTTTGTGTTCAATTATCACATGAATGGTTTGAACAAGTCTCTTATAGAACTACATAGTGTCTTGAAAAAGAGATTAACTCCAAGTTGGAAAATGCCAAACCTGTTTTGATGATCAAAACACAAGGAGGGATAAGCAAAAGAAGGGGTCCAAAATCTATTACTGGAAAAGGGAAGGCTAAGACTGGAAGATCTAGTCAAACCAAGAAGAATGAGGGAAAGATTCTCCTGGACACAATTTTACTTCAAAGAAACTGTCCAGTTCTAAAGGCAAAGAAGGAGAGGGTTTAGGGAGCCGGTCCTTCAGGTATGTTTACTATCGATTTATACACTTCTTCTGATGATTCCTGGGTATTGGATAGCGGGTTTGGAACTCATATTTGTTCCTCTTCGCAGGGACTAAGAAGTGAAAGGTAGTTATGACCAGGCCAATTAGACCTCAAGATGGGCAATGGGAGAAGAGTTAATGTTGTGGCTCAAGGAGATTATGATATGATCCTTCCAAGTGGGATACTTATGAAACTTAATGATTGTATTTACGTTCCTAGTATCGTTAGAAACATTGTTTCAGTTGCACGTTTGAGACAAGAAGGATTTATGTTTAAATTTCTTGACGATGGATCTATTTCTGCATGTTTCATGATGTGTTATATTTTATTGTCAGGCCAGTTAATGGCATTTATGAAATAGATATTCGTAGTGGTCTCAATTCTGAATCGATATACATTGTGAATGCTAAAAGTCTTAAGAAAGACTTAGGTCAAGCATACTTGTGGCACCGTCGTCTTGGCCATATAAAAAAGAAACGTATTACCAAGTTCCTAGTGGACGGGATATTGGAATCAATTGATGATTCTTTTGATAAATGCAAAGATTGTTTATTAGGGAAGATGACTAACAGACCTTTTAAAGGGAAGCCCGAAAGAGCAAGTGAGTTGTTGGGAGTGATACATAGTGATGTATGTGGGCCCTTCAACCCAGCCACAGGAAATGTTTTCTACTACTTCATTACTGATGATTACAGTATATATGGTTATGTTTACCTAATGAAGCACAAATCTAAAAGCTTTGAAACTTTCAAAGAGTTTCAGAATGAGGTAGAGAACCAACTTGGCAAAAGGATAAAATCCCTTCGATCTTATCGTGGTGATGAATATATGTGCCATGAATTTACTGAACATCTTAGCAAGTGTAGGATTATATCCCAACTAACTTCTCCAAGAACACCACAACATAATGGCGTTTCCAAAAGGAATAAACTGTACCTTGTTAGATATGGTTAGGTCTATGATAAGTCATACCAAGTTGCCTGAGAGTTTTTGGGGATATGTTTTGGAAACAGCCGCCAACATACTAAACAATATACCAACCAAGAAGGTCGACAAGACCCCACATGAGATGTGGATAGGGAAGATCCCAAATCTATATTACATGAGGGTCTGCGACTGCAATTCTTATGTTAAGCGAGAAGCTTCTAGGTAGCTAGTTCCTAGATCTGATAAATGCATCTTTGTAGGATATCCCACGGAGACTATTCTGTATTATATTTCCCACACCACTGAGAACAAAGTATTTGTTGCTCGCAAGGCTGAGTTTCTACAAAATGATTTTCTAACTAAGCCAAGCAACAGAGATAGAGTGGAGCTTGAAGAAATTCATGAAACGCCTACAGACGCACAGGTTGACACCGGTGATTAACAAGATGTTGAGGATAACAACAAGAGACAAATAATCCGATGGTCGGGGGGGGGGGATTCGTCAAGAGTCGGATACATACCTAGGGTTTCTAATCGGCTATGACGATACGGTTGATGATGAACCGTGTCGTGATTATGAGATATGGAAGATGGATTCCAAAACCGCGTTTCTTAACGGAACGCTAAGCGAGGACATGTACATGGTACAACCAGAACGTTTTGAAGATCTCAACCATCCTAATAGAGTGTGCAAGTTGCTTAAATCAATTTATGGACTGAAGCAAGCGTCTCGGAGATGGAATCTCCGTTTTGACGAGAAAGTCAAAGAATTTGGATTTGTCAAAAATAAATCTGCTTCTCTTGGTTCCTATGAACAAAATTGCTGCATTCTACTGCTTCTCCTAGCAGCACGACGCTTGTATTGCTCTCCCACAACCCCGTTTTCAATGAAGATGAACCTTGTGTATACAAGAAAACCAGTAGAAGCATTGTTATCTTCTTAGTTCTTTATGTTGATGACATACTAATTGTTGGAAACGACATCCCGATGCTAAAAGGTGTAAAAACCTGGCTAGGGAAGTATTTTTCAATGAAATCCCCAAGAGAAGCCGCGTTTATCCTTGGAATAAATATCTATCGTGATATATCAAAGCGCTTAATTGGATTAAGCCAAAGTACATATATTGACAAGGTCTTGAAACGCTTCAAGATGGAGAGTTCCAAGAGAGGAAACTTGCTAATGGTACATGGTGTAAAAATAAGCAAGTCTCAATGTCCTTCATCGAATGAAGACATAGATTGCATGAAGGGTGTTCCTTATGCTTCAGCAATAGGATCTATAATGTACGCGATGATATGTACAAGACCTGACGTATCTTATGCTTTGAGCATGACTAGTAGATATTAGTAGAACCCTGGTGAAGCTTACTGGCTAGCAGTTAAGAATATCCTCAAGTACTTGAGGAGGACTAAAGATATGTTCCTGCTATACGGCGGTGTAGAACGAGATATGTGTGTACGAGGATACTCAGATGCTAGCTTCCAAACCGAAAGTAACGTTATCAGGTCACAATAGGGTTTTATGTTTACACTCAATGATGGTGCCGTAAGTTGGAAGAGCTTCAAGCAGAGCACGGTAGCAGACTCAGCTACAGAGTTAGAATACATGGAAGCTTCGGATACCGAGAAGAAGGCCGTGTGGATGAATAAATTCATTACATACCAAGGAGTAGTTCCTAGCATAGATGGCCCCATAGAGATCTATTGTGATAACGAGGGTGCCATAGAACAAGGAAAGAAACCTAGGTCTCACCAACGGTCTAAGCACATTCTAAGGAAATATCACATCATTCTAGAGATTATCAATCGGGAAGCTGTGAAAATTTGCAAAGTTCGTTAGGAAGATAATCCGGTAGATCCATTCACTAATCCTATGAGTCAGAGCAAGCATGATTGCCACACTAACTCTATAGGTTTGATATTTTTGAGTGTTTGAATAGATTTGTAAATTTTAGTATAACTTTTGGAACATTAAGCAATGAAAATATATCTATTTTTTGGCATAACGGGTATGAGTTATTACATTAATTCCATTGTGTTAATTATTAACATGTTTAAATCCAAAACTATATGATACTGTTTGAAACTATCCATGGTCAGTTGTCACTGGGGACTGGTGATGAAATAAGATCATAGTGAAGTTTGGTTAAGGTCAAGTTGGGCAAGAATGGGATCCGACCAAAGTCACTTGCACTTGTGGGTACGAGTGTTAGAAGACCCGTTTTAAAGATCACTTCATAGATCGATGTCATAAAGTGAACTTTGAAAAATGGTAGTTATTCATTTATTCTTTGACCTGAGATGTATATTGGGACCTGAGACGTTATACTTTGATATATGTCTAACGTCGCCTTTAACCGGGTGATTAGAAGGACTATGTTAGGTGCAATGTGAATTGTGTAAGAGTCGTATGCATGCAATATGGAATTTGCTCCTCTCAAGATGAGAGAGAAATCTTTGGGCCCCTCGATGATATTAAATGAGAAATGTATGGCCGTATACAAGTAGCTTGATTGAATCAGTCGTAATTATTCTCTCATTAAACACCGGGATCGAGAAATATAATAATTGATCAACCAAGGATGAGCCAAATCTATGTCTTACGTTCAATTTGAGATACCACGTAGCAAATGGATAAGGAATACAATTATCATAACATTGACTATATCAATGGAAGCTTAAGAGCGTACATTCATTTGATTTTCAGGGCGATGGCGCGTTGCTAGACACATAACCACTGTTTGTGTTTGATGTGGCGTGTGCAAGTGAGAGACTGTAGGACATTATATGTCACGTCATATGAAAACACTATTGATGTCAAATAAACCTATGAGGGTCACACGCATAAAGTGTGTAGATCACGAATTAACCAAGTTGGTTACAAATCGATAGAAGTTACAAGTTCTAAAGTATGGATTATTATTCTAGTAGAATGATAATAAAAGTGTGTGAAATATAATTATATTAATTATATCATTTAATTATTAAGTTAATAATTAAATTAGAATAAAAGCCCAAAGGCTTAAGGTAATGTTTATCTAAGCCCAAAAGTTAATTGGTTATTAAGTTAATAAATAATTAATTAAGTTTATTATTATAAAGCTAATTAAGCCAATGAGGCTTTAATTAGCCCGGTCCGCGATTAAAGAAAAGAGTATTTAAAGCCTTGTTTATTTTTTTTCAGAGGGATTAGGCTGTTCTTAATTAGGAGGGTGCCTATCTCCCAAGGGTGTCTTAAAAACAATGTCTGGTTGAGGATCTGGCCTCACTATTGTGAAGAATGTATCGGGATCGTCATCATCATCTCTGAGGGAATACGATGATGGACCCTCTTCTTCTTCTTCTTCTTCTTCTTCTTCTTATTCTTATTCTTCTTCTTCTTCTTCTTCTTCTTCTTCTTCTTTCTTCTTCTTCTTCTTCTTCTTCTTCTTCTTCTTTCTTCTTCTTCTTCTTATTCTTCTTCTTCTTCTTCTTATTCTTATTCTTCTTCTTCTTCTTCTTCTTCTTTCTTCTTCTTCTTCTTCTTCTTCTTCTTCTTCTTCTTCTTCTTCTTCTTCTTCTTCTTCTTTCTTCTTCTTCTTCTTCTTCTTCTTCTTCTTCTTCTTCTTCTTCTTCTTCTTCTTCTCATTTTCATCCTCATTGTTTTGGATAGAGAATCATCAACGTCTTTTCCCTAATCAGCTTCAGAAACTTGTTGTTTAGGGATGAGAGAATTTGCTGCAACAATTATCTACTCTTCAAGCTCTTTTGCTATCTTCTCCCCCTCTGTGTTTCCGTTAGGGAGGACATGCACCAAGAGTGTGTTCACATTTTCCTTGATAGTGGCAAGGGTGTCAGATTGTGTCTTTTTAATCAATGATAGTGGATTCAGGGACTCTCTATCACTATCGGTGATGTAGACAGCAAGGGTCTTCAAAAGCTTGAGGATCTCTGACAGTGTCTCCCCTTGTGTGTCTAGCTTAGTTCCCAGAGTTGTGATTGAGTAGGAATTTTGAGCGATGGTGCTCTTCAGAGATGAAACCTCTGTCTTCAATGCTGAGACATCCGATTGGATGTCTCAGACATTGGTCTTCATGTTAGGTATCCCTGATACCTGTTTGAAGATGAATTTCACCAAGATCTGCAAGTGATCGGCCCTCATCTTTATTTGGGCCGCCTTACCGACTAGATGATCTAGTGCAGGTATCTAAAGAGTGGCGGAGGGAGATTTCAAAGAGACCTTAGGGATCTCTAGGTTTATTTTGGGCATAGAACTGCCTTGAACCTTCTACCGCTTCAGCTTCTTTGTTTTCTCCACCTTTAGTGATGGAGAGCCAGTGAGAGGTGCATTAGAAACGCCTGTAGGTAACATAGATAAATGAGCCATAAAGAGCTCAGGGTTAGAAGAAATAAGTTGGGTGGAAGTAATTGTATGCAAGGGTTCCTTGACAGTATCTAAAGGATTACTCCTTAGGTTGGTACTTGCAACGGATGTGTGCAGAGGATCACATGCCTGTTTCTAAGAATGTTTTTGAGAAACATTTTCAGGTCCCGTGCACGTTGCTTTGCACGTTTCAGATTGTCTAAACAAAGCTGATAACTGAACAACACGTTTCTCAACCTCTTCGGATATGGGGACAACCATATCTGAGTCATGGATTGATGTGTGGGCCAAAGAAGAGTAGATAGAAGGAGAAAAGAAGGCAGGATAGAAGTATTACCTGTACCAGCTTCAACGGAGCCGGTTACTATAACTTTAGGGACCTCAGTCTCTGAAGGTGGGGGTAGTGCTGATGAAGCGGCAACGGTCTCTGATACCATTGTAGTGGTGGTGGTTGAAGATGGCTTTGGTGATATACCGGATGCAGAGATGATCGACTTTTGAGAATCGTCTTTCTTTGGCTTCTTGCTAGGAGGTATGTTTGATGTGGAGTTTTTACGTCCATTAGCGGTTGGGTTTTTCCTTTTCTTAAAAGGAGAGGAAGATCTATCAAGGTCGATGATTGATGGTTTTTCAGTGACCTAAATACATTCTCTACCATAACGGTAGGAGCTTGGACTTCAATGAGTGGGGGTGCGGGATCCCTGATGATCTCCATCATTCTAGGAAGGTAGGGAGCATCTCCTTCTTCCAAGTTATGTTCCAGGGCCTTCTTGCTGACCTGGGAGAATCATTGGTTGCCTTTCTTGAGATAGTCTCTGAATACATATTCCAAGTTAATAGAAATGAAAAGAAAGTAAGGGCTTGTTTTCTCCCTCTTCTTCACGCTGACCTATTTGTGTAGGTCGTCGAAGATAATATTCGCATAGTTAATGTTGCGACCATGGTAGAGAGCATATGCCATGTCCAGGAACTTTCTGCTTGCTTGTTCCTGGCCTCCAGGCTTAGTATCGAGGTACTGATAGTGCCAGACAATGGGCATTCGACTTTTGTCGATCTTGGTGAGTTCCATCCTGTGTTCCTGAGGGTTGTCATCCTTAGGAGGCCAGTCATAGCCTATTTGCTCGAGGAACTCTCTGATTTCTTCCATCGTGGGTTCCAAGTCCCATTGCTGACCCTTCCCCTTTGAAGTTAAATGGCATGCAGTTCTGATGGCTCCCGTGGTGATGGCTACAGAGCCAAGGCTTACGATGAAGCCAATAGCAAGAAGAGAGACTCCTTTGTCAGTGATCTTGGTGGTGTAGTGAGCGGTGTACCAAAATTGTTGGAGGTAACAAGTTATTCCAACAAGCTTGTGGCAGAATGCATATCAGAGAGGACACTTTTACAGAAAAAGAGCTCCGTCTCTGAGATAGGCACGCTCTTCAAGGACTTCAATAGGGCAACGTGGTTGCAAGGCTTCACCAAGGCTTGTTCCAGACTTAATTTGGTGACCTTGGTAGCTTGGAAATCAATGACCAATTGAGTGGTCTGTTCAGTTACAGAGGTGACGTTCACATTGGTGTTGGCCATTTCTGTTTCAGGGATTGGAAAACCAAAAAGAAAGAGCATGGTTTAATACAAAAATGTATAAACCCAGAGAAGTTTGGTACAAAAAAATACCAAAGTTTAAAGGAAAAACAAGTTTTTTGATGAATAACATCAAAATACTTGTTATTTGGCAGATTTTTATCAAAAACGTTTTAAACAAAAATTTATGTTAAAAGCACCAAAATGTTTATTTGATACAAAAATATACCATAAACAGAGTTTAGAAAAATATTTTAGAATATTTTGGATCAAAAAAACCAAAATGTTCTTCTGTTCTAAGAAGGAACCTTAAAACAGGTTTAATGGTTTTGAGGTTTTTTAAATATAATACACAAAATCATAACATAAATCACTTTAACAAGAAGCTAAGAGTAATGGGTAGAAGTTCCTAACAACATTTAAGTTGTTTTTATGTAAATAAAAAGTATTTAAAACCAACCTTTTTGTTCAAAGCAAAGGAAAACGCAGAAGTGCGTGTTCTTGTTTTTTGTAGAGAGAATGAAAATTCGATTTCATTCCTTGAAAGTTATGAGAGCGTAAAGAGTAGAAAGAAATTGAAACTACCGTTTATAGGTAGATGAAAGAGAAAGAGAAAGAGGAGAGAGAAGGAGGCTAAACGACAGTTTCTACTTTTTGAGAAAATGTAATTATGACCTTTGCACATCCCTAGGGTTCAAGTGGACAGGGAGACGTTATGGCTGACGTATGTCAGAAAAAGATTGACACGTCCTTTTCACAAATAATAACAATATCATTTAAAATAATAAATGTTAATCATTATCCTTAAAGTCCTCTTATCATTGGGAATGAATGCATTCTCAGTGATGGGTTTTATCTATTCAAGAAGTATTCTTTGAATAACAAGACATTCAGAGAGTATGAGGATAGAAGTTCATACCTTAGTAAGATTTCGATATCACATACGTGAGTTCAGGAAATGAGCTAATGAATATGAAAATTCAGTTTGTTATTACTGTAGGATGTTGATCACTAAGAGTATTTACTCATCAGCGTTCAACATACCAAGTTCGCTGATTAAAAGATTAAATCTTGATTCCTCAAGAGGTTTTGTAAATAAGTCAGCGAGTTGATATTCAGTAGGTACAACATGAATTTCAATTCACCATTCATAACATGATCTCTAATAAAATAATATTCGAGCTCAATTTGCTTGGTTTTGAGTGAAGTACATGATTATTTGCTATTGCAATGGCACTAGTACTATCACAATATATAGGAACTCTTTATAACTAAAAATCATAGTCACTGAGTTGGTTTCTCATCCAAAGAATTTGGGCACAACAACTTCCAGCGGCTACATACTCAGCTTCAGCAGTTTATGTGGACACTGAATTTTGCTTTCTACTTGTCCAACTTACCAACTTTCCTCCCAGAAGCTGACAGCCTCTAGTGGTTCTTTTCCTATCAATTTTGCATCTTGCAAAGTCACTATCTAAGTAACCAGTTAGATCGAACCTTGTGTCTTTATGATACCAAAGAACAAGATTAGGAGTTCCTTTCACATATTTGAAAATTCGCTTTACAACGATCAGATGGAATTCCTTAGGTTACGATTGATATCTAGCACACAAGCAAGTTGAGTACATGATATCTGATCGACTCGCTGTAAGATACAGCAGAGAGCCAATCATTCCTCTATAGGCAGTGACATTAACAGGTTTCCCATCAGGGTCCTTGTTTAGTGTTAGAGGAGGTGCCATAGGAGTTTTCATTGAAGAACTTTGAGTTAGATCAAATTTCTTCAGCATGTCTTTAACATACTTACTCTGACATATGAAAATGCCTTTCTCATATTTCATTATCTGAAGACGAAGAAAATATGTTACTTCACCAATCATACTCATTTTACATTCCTTTTTCATGCGATTAGAAAAACGAGTACAAAGCTTAGGTTTAGTGGAACCAAATATAATGTCATCGACATATACCTGAGCAAGAATGATATGACCCTTGTGTTTCCTCAGAAACTTCTCTTTTAGGCTTAGGTTTAGTGGAACCAATCAATCTTTCGACGTACAAACTTCTCTTTTAAGAGATATTTGGACAGGGTATCATACCAAGCTCTGTGAGCTTGTTTTAACCCATAGAGAGTCTTTTCTAGTTTATAGACATAACCTAGATGCTTAGGATCAGAGAATCCTGGAGGTTGTTCAACATAAACTTACTGGATAAGTTTTCCATTCAGGAAAACACTTTTAACATCCATCTAAAAGACTCTAAAGTCTTTATGGGCTGCATAGGCTAGTAAAAGTCTGATTGCTTCTAGCATGGAAACATGAGCAAATGTTTCATCATAATCGATAACTTCTTCCTGTCTATATCCCTGAGCAACAAGTCGAGCCTTGTTTCGGGTTACAGTGCCATTTTCATATAACTTATTACGGAACACCCATTTGGTGCCAATAATAGTTTTACCAGATGGAAGAGGGACAAGATTCCAGACTTTGTTGCACTGAAACTCAGTCAGTTCTTCTTGCATAACACTAATCCAATCAGAGTCAGTGATAGCTTCATCGCTCTTTTTAGGTTCTAAGACAGAGATAAAATTAACAAAGAGATAGGTATTACCCATACCCCGTCGGGTTTTAATACCTATACTCGGATCGCCTATTATTTGATCGATGGGATGATCACGAGTCCATCGCTGAGTAGGTAGTTGAGGAGTTTGATCACCACATATTTCAGCGGCTTGTTTAGGAGTTAAGGAAGATGCTTTAGCAAAATGGTTTCTTCAACATTTCTTATAATCCCTGGTTGAGATCCAGAAGGGTTATATTCTCTAGAGTAGAGTTTGATACTTGATCATTCACTGATGAATCGTTGTTTAAAGTTAGAGAAGGAAGAATATGATATTAATCATAGTGGAAATGATATGAGGTTCGTCATCATCATTGGTTTTAGTGACTGGAGGTGCACTGAAATAAGATTCAAGTTCCCCATAGTGAGACTTCATCCAATTGTTCAGTTCCTCGTTGTCTTCAGGGACAGGAATAGGGTTTATTGAACGTGATTCATCAAAGTTAACATTCATGGTTTCTTCAACATGTTGTCTTCTTTTGTTGAATACTCTAAAATCCTTGGATACTAAGGAGTATCCAAGAAATAAACCATTATCAGCCTTTGGATCGAATTTTCCAAGATGATCTCTGGCATTTAGGATATAACACTTACATCCGAAGATGTGTAGAAAACTCAGAGATGGTTCTCTTCCATGAAAGAGTTCATAGCCTGTTTTCTTGAATCTCTTAACTATCAAAGATCGATTCTGAGTGAAACTGATATATATATATATATATAAATATATTGTATCCAAGCTTACAATATTGAAGACGAGAAAGTCAAAGCTTGAAGTCAACATAGTTAGTCAACAAAGTCAATATTATGCTTAATTGTATTTTACTCTTTGTATAGAGTAGGGATATAAATACCACTTGTTATTGTACTTTGAAAGTTACACTTTGAGAAAGCCTTTCATTGTTATATTCATATATTTTTTATTGTAGAAAAAGATTGTAGAGAGAGAATATATCAATACATATGATTTGATGATTCATTGATTGTGTTCTTGTTATTTGTTGTTAGATTCATCATTATTAGGTATATCTAGAATTAACAAAAACATGCAGTGTTAACTGCTTCAGCCCATAATTGAGTTGGTAAATGAGATTCGTTGAGCATTGAGCGAGCTGCGTCAATGATTGTTCGATTTCTTCTTTCAGCAACACCATTTTGCTGAGGATTACTTATTGGGGATAAATTATGACAAATTCCTTTGTCTTCAAAGAAATTAATCAGGGTACTATTTTTGACTTCAGTGCCATGATCATTTCACATGGAGCGAACAGTGAGATTGTTCTGTACTTCCATCTTCTTGATGAAGGAAATGATTTCTTCAGGAGTGTCACTCTTATATCTAAGAAAGATACCCAACTATATCTGGAATACACATCAACTATGACAAGAATATATTTATTTCCAGATATGGATTGGACATTGACAGGTCCAAAGAGATCCATATGGAGTAAGTGAAGAGGTGTGGTCACTGATGACACTTGCTTTGATCTGAAGCTTGCCCTTGTCAACTTTCCTTTTTAACATGCTGAGCAAAGAGATATCTTTGCAAAAGAATGTTTAGGGAGTCCATTGACAAAGCCAATTAACATTTGGAAAGGCTTTAGAGATAAAGCAGATGTTCTCTGAATGAGAACTGTCCATATTGGTAATATAAACATTTTCCAATCGTTTGCCTTTGAGAAAAAGTTTGTCATTTTTATCAGTAACAACACATTTTGTCTCTGTGAACAAGGCTTTGAAGTCCTTATCACAGAGTTGACTAATGCTCAAAATATTGTGCTTTATCCCTTTAACATAAGAAAAACGATTAAAACAAGTTGCTCTGTTGGTCAGAACACCATAACCTTTGGTGTATCCTTTGCCATTTCCACCAAAGGTCACTGAGGGACCTTTTTATACCTTATAACAGCGAGCAGGGTTTTTGCTCCAGTCATATGTCTTGAGCATCCGCTATCGAGATCCCAGATATCTTCAGCATCCTGCATAAGATAAGGGAATTAACTTTTCATAGGTACCCAGAGAACTATAGATTTTGCAGTGTTAGTGGAAATATTAGAGGTAACAATTGTCTCATTCTCTGAAGATTTTTCTTTAGTGGACTTTGTCACCTTAGTTGCTTTACCAACTTTGGTGGATTTTGTTTTCACTGATTTCTCTGCTTTAGCTACTTACTTTCCGTGAGATATCTTCTCAGCCTTTGTGGCATTAGGGCACTTGCTTGCAATGTGAGTAGTTTTTTACAATGATAACACTTTCTATATCTAAAAGAAGGTTTAGTACTAGAAGCATGAAGCATAGAGGGCTTAAGATTCTCAAGACCAGGACCAATATATCCTTTCTCCATAGACCTTGGATGAACCATCGGTTTCTCAGGTTTAGAGAGAGCGAGATCTATCTTGATTCGGGAAGCTGATCTCTTAATACAACCAGGGATCTTCTTCCCAAAAATCGAAGGATGCCTCACTGAAGGAGTAGAAGGATCCTTCTTTAGTTTAGGAGATTTTTTGACCTTAGGAACATGAATAATGGACTTGCCTTTAATCACGTTCTTTGAGTCCTTAGAGAGGGGTTCAAAAGGTTTAGACTCAAGTGTAGTGGAACACTGGGTGGAAGTGTTAGGGATAGAGGATACAAAGGTTCCAAATTTAAGCATGGAACTATCCTTCAGAGATTCTTCCTGATCAGAAGAGTATCCCAGACCACTTTTAACCTTTATGGGGATCTGAACATTGATGATCTCACTAGCCTTTACATAGGCTTTGCACCATTCTTCAATAGTAGTTTTTTCAGCTTTGAGATCTACGATAGCCTTTTCGCGCTCAGTGATACCTTGTTATTTCTCAATGCTTATTGTTTAATTTACAAAGACTTGGTCTTTAAGATCTTCTTCGACCATAGTTAATTCTTTGATTTTTAGATGGAAAATTTTAAGCTGTTTAGTTAAGTCGGATTTAATTTGTTCAGCTTAGGTTTTACCATTTAAAACATTGTAAAGATCAACAGTTAAAACTTCAAGAGCCGACAAGCTATCTGGTTCAGGGATAGAGGAGTCTTTCAAATTTGATACTTGAGAAAACGAAGATGAAGGATTTGACGTTGAAGAAGCTTCAGTGGCTTCTTCAATTCTTGCCATAAGGCAATTAAGAGCTATGTCTTCTTCATATGACCCTGATTTGTCAATGGTGTCGGCCCAATCAACTTCCTCAGCGACAGATCTTTGCCTTTTCACTAGGATTTCTTAATCTTCATATACTTGTCCTTTAATTTAAGATATTTGTCATCTTTTGGTTTGAAGGATATCTGAGAAATTGTTGGAAAAACAACTTTTTTTGATAGGCATTCGCTAGTAAAGTGACCTTTGCATTGACGGTTAAAGCATATTGCAGATGCTTTATCAGTAGAAGATATATTTGACTTGTCAGAGTCAGTGATAGCAGGATTTTTTCTGAAGCTGCTCTTTCTGGAAAAAACCTTCTATACGAGTTGGTTAGAAGGACCAAAGAATCATCAAATTCTGACAAATCAAGGTCAGAGATGTCCTTAGAGTTCGACTGGTCTAACTTAGTGATTGAGGTAATAGAAGAAGAAACTGTTCTTGTGGGATCAGTCCCTGATGATACAAAAGTCAAGGAAGAACTTTTGGCACTCTTAGTGTCCTTTAAAAGATTTTCCTTTCAAGTTAGAGATTGCTCATGATTTAGCAATATTCCATAAAGAGTACTTAAAGAAAGAGTTTCAGTGTTCTTTAACAGTTTAAGACAGGTAGTAAATGTGTCCCATTGTTCAGGAGAGATTCCATGAACTTTGTTAGTACTTCTGAGTTAGAATATTTTCGACCAACTGTTTTCAGATATATGATCATGATAAGTATATCAGAATAGCTTCAAAAGAGACTGGGTTCTGAAGATATGCAGATCTGAAGATAGAAGCTCAGAACTCAGAGAAAGTCAGAAAACACCTAAGGCATAACTTCTGAAGTGTCAACTTCAGAAGTTCTGAAGGTTCTGAACATGTTTCTGAAGATACTTCTGAAGGTGCTTCTGAAGAAGTTCTGAAGAAGTTCAGAACTATTTCTGAACATGTCTGTCACAAATGTACTGTCTGTTTAGCATTTTCTCTCTTGTATAAATAGTTGTTAGATAGTCTGTTAGAACTAACGTTTCATAATCTTGTAATACAGTATTGCAATATCTTTCATTTGATCAATACATATGACATTTGGCTATCAGATCTAATTCCATATTCTACTTTCTTCATTATATTGATTGTTAAGGGTCCTAACAATTGGTATCAGAGCCAATTCATCTGTTCTTGAAGAAGATTTGTTGTCAGATCTGACAGTTCTTCTTGATCTACAAAATTCAAATTCAATACAGGTGAATTCTCGATCTTCTAACAATCAAAGATGTCTAAAGAAATAGTCTCAATCGGATCTGAAACGAAACCACCAACTCTCTTCTTAGGGGAATATCATCAATGGAGAATTAGAATGATACAATTCTTGGATAACATAGATGAAGCTTTAATGCAATCTATTACAAATGGTCCACTAGAGGTATTTGTTGAAATTCCAGCAGTTCCAAGAACTGAATCCACTCCTGAGATCCCTGCTTCAAGAATTAAAAAGAGTCCAAGGATGTACAATGCAACGAAAGCCCAAGTCAAAGTTGACAAAAGAGCTTTAACTCGCTCACATTGGCAATTCCTAATGAAATTTTTAATAGAGTTGATAGTCTTTCATCGCCCAAAGCCATGTGGGATGAAGTAGAGGCTCAAATGCGGGGGAGTACCAAAGCACGAGCACAAAGGCTAAACATCTGTGTAGGTACTTATGAAAATTTCAGATACAAAGATAATGAATCTATTACTGATACCTATAATAGATTCAATAACATTACGAACGATCTAAGGAGAAATGGAGTTCGTAAATCAAATTCGAAATTAACAATAAATGTCCGAATAACTGGAGTGCGAATGGTCAAGCTTCTCGACAACATGGTCACTAGAAATCTTTCTAGAAAGACAATTCATGATGTCTATGGGATTTTATTTCAACAAGAAGATAAAATCAAAGTTAGACAACATGAACGAGAAAAAGGCAAATGAAGTTGCTCTGTTAAGCAAGAAGTTTAACAATTCTATGACCATGTCAACAAAGAAGACTGTTGATATTCCTGAGGTTAAGGTTTGTGATGGTGATGAATCGGATGAAGAACTCAAGAGAATTTCTGATAATATTGCATTCTTGTCAAAGACAGTTCACACATAGATATAATCAAAAATATCGAACAAAGCAAGAATTGAAACCGGACCTAAGAAAGGTCAAAAAGCGGTCAAACCGAAACAACCGAACCAAAGCAAGATGCTTCAATTGTGGCAAACACAGGCACTATGCAAGACAGTACAAGATGCCTAAAGTAAAAAACTCAGGTTACTATGAGAAGAAGCATGCATTAGCAAAGAAGAAAGAAATCAACCCTGCTCTAATTACCAAGTATGAGGAAGACTGGTTGAATTGAAGTGATGGAGAAGAAGATGAAGAAGTGGCACACTATGCAACAAACTGCTACATGTGTCAGATGGATTCTAAAGAAAAACAACAAGCTGACACAGGTATTATCTTCATCTTCTGAATCAAAGTCTGAAAATAATTTCTCCTCTGAACTAAATTCTGAATTAAATTCTGAACATAACCATGATTCTGAAACAAAAATTCAAGTTCAAAGCATGTTTTCTGAATTTGAAATATTAAGGAACAGAATCAAGGGTGAAAGAATGTTAGTGAATCAATTTAGAGCTGAAAGTCAGATCTATAAAGAAAATTGTCAAGAAGCTGAACAAAATCTTGAAAAGATTTCTGAAGAAAAAGTTTCTTTAAAAGAAAAATTGGACAATTTACAAAAAGAGATAGTTAATGAGAAATCTGAAAAAGAGATCTTAAGTGTTAAAATGAACTTTCTGAATCAAGAAAGAATTGATCTGTACAAGAAGATTAAAGAAGTTGAAGATTTAAATTTCAAAAGAGGACAAACTGAGCAAACTCTGAATATTTTAACAAACCAGGCTCAGAATTCAAAATTTTATAATATTAAAGCTGGTCTGGGATATAATGATAATCAAATTCTGAAAAAGGCACCTGCAAATTTATATGATTTCTCAAAAATGAAATTTTTTAATGAAACAAATGTAGGTGTTATCCCTAAACTAGTGAATTTTTCTCTGCCTGAAAGGATACCTTTTATTAAATCAGAGACTTTGTTTTCAGAAAAGTTTCTCTAAAGTCTGATGAATCAAAAATTAAATCTGAAGATTGTTCAAAAATAAATTCAGAGATAAATTCTGAATTCAATTCTAAAGTTACTTCAGAAAATATTTCTGAGAATATATCAAAATCTGAAGAAAAGTATGATGAATTTTCAGAAGCTGACTCCTCAGAAGATGCTGATGAAAATTCAAAAATATTTTTTGATGATTCTGATAATGAGTCTACTACTATAAAAGATTCAAGTATTTTTGCAAAAAGTATTACTCCCAATAAATTTTCAGAACTTATGAATGCTTCTGACTCAGAAGATGAAGATGATCAAATGATGCAAGTTATTGACAAAGATGGTAATGTTGTGTATAAACTACATTCTTCTATGACTGAAGGAGATAAACTAAAATCTATATTTGGCACATCTTCTGACTTTAACACCAAAGTTAAAAATTTTGAGCAAGGTCAATCTTCAAAATCTGCTTCAAACATTCAGAAAATTAACTCAATTGATTCAGAGATAAAATCTAAAAAGCATAAAAGAATCTCTTATACTAATCCTCATTTTTTGTCTGTTTCAGAGTTGTCCACTCTAGTTTGGAGAAAGAAAGGAGAGAGACTATCAAATTCAGACAAATTAGATAATTTTCCAGCTTTACAAAAATGTGTTGTACCAAAGATTAAAATAGTGAATAAAAAGCCTTTTGTTGATAAATCAAATGTTATTAACTCCTCTATGTCTTCTGCGATTGTTAATACTTTAAAGAAACATATTCACTGTATTACTTGTGGTCATCATAATTTTCATATAATCTCCAAGACTAACAAAAAGAATTTGATAAATTCTATTCAAAAAATGTTCAACTATATTGACAAATAAGCTTAAAAATAAAATTAAAAAGAAAAAGAAAAACAAAGTTAAAAGTTCTGAATCAAATTCTGAATTGAAAAATCTAAAGGCTAAGTTCAGAACTTCTAAATTTTCAACTAATATCAAAGGACCCATTCAGGAATGGGTACCTAAATCTCAATAATCTCTTTTGCAGATATGTCATGTGTGGGTCTTAGATTCCGGATGCTCAAGACACATGACTCCTTTCAAAGAACTCCTAACTGATTATCATGAAAGATATGGAGGAACAGTTAGTTTTGGAAATAATGCAAAGGGATTTGTGAGAGGATATGGCACATTCAAAAAGGGAGAAGTGACAGTAATGAAGGTTTTTTATGTTGAAGGTTTAAAACATAATCTTTTCAGTATTAGTCAATTCTGTGACAAAAATTGGAAAGTGAATTTTGACATAGATTACTGTCATGTTCTGAGTACAGCAAATAAAAATGAATTAACTGCCTACAGAGATGGAGATTTCTATACAGCAACTTTTACTGCCTCAGGTCAACTGCAAGGTGTATGTTACATGTCTACATCAATGAGAAATGATAGCTGTCTTTGGCATAGAAGAATGTCACATCTGAATTTCAAAGCCATTTCTGAACTAGACAAACATCACTCAGTTAGAGGTCTACCCAAGATCAGATTTGAAAAGAACACTCTTTGCTCTGCTTGTGAACTAGGGAAAATAAAGAGAAGTTCCCATCCTCTAAAAATGTTATCTTCATGCAAAGCTCCTTTAGAAATGTTACACATGGACTTGTGTAGACCAATGAAGACACAAAGCATGGGAGGAAAGAAATACATCCTGGTTATAGTTGATGAATATACAAGATATACATGAATTGAATTTCTTAGACTCAAATCTGAAACCTCTGAAAAGTTGATACCTTTTCTGAAGAAAGTTCAAGTTCTTCTTCAACTACCAATTCAAAAGATCAGAAGTAACAATGGAACAGAATTTACTAATTCTACACTTCAGAATTTTTTGGAATCTTTTGGTATTTCTCATAATTTTTCCGCTGCAAGAACTCGTCAACAAAATGGGGTAGTTGAAAGAAAGAATAGAACTTTGGTAGAGGCTGCAAGAACTATGCTTGCATATTCAGAACTTCCTCTGTCTCTTTGGGCAGAAGCTATTGCTACGGCATGTTTTACTCAGAACAGAACCATTCTTAACAGAAAATTTCTTAAAACTCCTTATGAATTGTTAAAACAAAGAAAACCCTCTATTGATTATTTTAAAATTTTTGGTTGCAGGTGTTTTCTAAAGAATGATACTCCACAGCATATAGACAAATTTGCACCAAAAGGTGTTGCTGGGATATTTGTTGGCTACTCTCAAAGATCTAAAGCATATAGAGTCCTTATCAAGGGAACACAAAGGATCATTGAGACTACAAATGTCAGATTTCATGAGCCAACATTGACTTCTGAACAAAACAGTTCAGAACTTGTACATAACCTAGTTTCTGAAAGTTTGGACTCCGAAAACAATAAGAAATCTTTTTCTAAATCTCAAAAGACAAATCCAGATGAATTGTGTAAAGACTTATTTGACATTTCTGTAAATGTTTCTGCAGATTATCAGAATCCTTCTCTTCTCAGAAGTTCTAATGATTCAAACATTTCAGAAATACAAACTCCAAGCACTTCAGCTCCACCCCTCTCAACCTCAAATATAGAACATTCAACTACTGAACATATACATTCAACTTCTGAACCAATTCCTATTCATTCAGAACAAATTCATATAAATTCTGAACAAGTTCAACCAACTTCTGAACCCGATTCAGAAATTCCAATTCTTTCAGAATTTATTCCTTCTGAATTTGAGAATGTACATAATGTTCCTTTTGAGGGGGAGACTTCAGATTTACATTCATTGATCAATCATGATACTGACACTCAAGCAATTATTGATTACTATGACTCTTTGAATAATGTCTCATCTGTTCAATCACTACCAAATGTGAACAAATGGACATCAAATCATCCAGTACATCAAATAACTGGAGATCCATCAAAAGGTGTACAAACAAGATCTGCAACAGCAAATGAATGTTTGTATGTGAATTTCTTAAGCAATATAGAACCCAAAAAGACATATGAGGCACTTCAGGATCCAGACTGGATTCTAGCTATGCAAGAAGAGTTAAATCAGTTTGAAAGGAACAAAGTCTGGAGATTGATACCAAAGCCTAAAGGAAAATCAATCATTGGCACTAAATGGGTCTTCAGAAACAAAAAAGATGAAAATGGTATTGTTGTAAGAAATAAGGCAAGGCTTGTAGCAAAGGGGTATTGCCAACAAGAAGGCATTGATTATGATGAAACATTTGCTCCTGTTGCTAGACTAGAAGCAATTCGAATATTTCTTGCTTATGCTGCTCACAAGAACATGAAGGTCTACCAAATGGACGCTAAATGTGCATTTTTGAATGGTATTCTTCATGAAGAAGTTTATGTTGAGCAACCAGAAGGATTTGTAAGCAAAGAATTACCAAATCATGTTTATATTTTGGATAAAGCCTTATATGGTCTCAAGCAAGCACCAAGAGCATGATATGATACTCTTACAACTTTTCTTCTGAATTCCAAATTCAAAAGAGGTACTGTTGATACTACCTTATTTCTGAAAAAGGAAGGTGATGATCTGATATTAATACAAATATATGTGGATGATATTATATTTGCTTCTACTAATCCAAAATTTTGTAGAAATTTTGAGAAAATCATGCAAACAAAATTTGAAATGAGTATGATGGGAGAGTTGACATTTTTCCTTGGTCTTCAAGTTAAACAACTTCCCACTGGCATATTCATTAATCAATCTAAGTATGTCTCTGACTTACTTAAGAAGTTTGACATGACTGATTGTTCAAGTATTCAAACTCCAATGGCCACTGC
This sequence comes from Silybum marianum, assembly GCA_036898165.1. Taxonomy (NCBI): domain Eukaryota; kingdom Viridiplantae; phylum Streptophyta; class Magnoliopsida; order Asterales; family Asteraceae; genus Silybum; species Silybum marianum. The sequence continues at coordinate 16,616,505 of CM072528.1, forward strand.
AACTAAGCTAGAACCTGATTTAAATGGCAATTCTATTGATCAGAAAAAGTACAGAGGCATAATTGGATCTTTGCTTTACTTAACTGCTAGTAGACCAGATATAATGTTTGCTACATGTATTTGTGCCAGATATCAAGCTAATCCTAAGGAATCTCACCTTCTAGCTGCAAAAAGAATACTTAGATACCTAAAAGGTTCTCCTTCATTGGGACTTTGGTATTCTAAGGATTCTAATTTTGAGTTAACAGCATTTACAGATGCAGATCATGGTGGTTGCAAATTAGACAGGAAAAGCACTTCTGGATCATGTCAGTTTCTGGGTGATAGACTAGTTAGTTGGTCTTCAAAGAAACAAAATTGTGTTTCTACCTCTACAGCAGAAGCTGAATATGTAGTAGCTGCAATATGTTGCTCACAAGTAATCTGGATGCAAATTCAACTAAAAGACTATGGTTACACTTTCAAAAATATTCCTTTGTATTGTGATTCAAAGAGTGCCATAGCCATCACTGCCAATCCTGTTCAGCATTCAAAAACCAAGCACATTGATGTAAGATATCATTTTATCAAAGATCATGTGGAAAAAGGTAATATTGAAATGTTTTTTGTTCAGACAGATTATCAGTTAGCTGATTTATTTACCAAAGCACTTGATGAAAAACGATTTAATTTTTTGGTAAGTAAATTGGGCATGATGAATATGTCTATGTGAGTATGAACCACAATATTTTTTTTGTTTTGTAGGTTATATTCTCAATTTTTTTTCATTTCTCTAACACTTGTATCTTTTTGTGTTAAAATGTGCATTATTCAAGGGGGAGAATCATATTTGTTTTTGGTTCAAAAGGAGGTGTTTCTAGAAAGTTGAAACCCAGTCTTACACACCAACACTAAGAAAACTGAACAAACTTCTTAGATAAAATTGTTTTCATTGTTCAAACCTACTTCTGAACTTTCAAAAAAGATTTATATTGTTCAGAAGTTTGTAGTTTTAAATTATTTTTGGATTATTAAAGACATGAATGTTTAGTTCTGAACTAAATGTTCTAGTTCTGACGTTCTTCTGAACTATTCTTTTCTTCAAAACTTCTGAACTTCTTCTCAGAAGTTATGATCTACTTCTGAAGTTTTTGAATTTTTTTCTCAGAACTTCTTTTTCCGTTGGATTTTTTCATTTACGCGTGTGCCACGTGTTTTAATCTCATTGGCTAAACCTTAAACACACGTCGCTTAAACGGTTCACCTATCCAAAATAAATGATGATTAGTTGTCTAATCTTGAGTGCTTTTTGGCCACGTGTCATTAGAACGTATAATTTGAACGTCTAAATTCATTCTTTCTTCACCTTCTTTATTTTTTTCCCCGATTTCTGTGTTCTATACTCATCAATCTCATTCGACTTTCTGTTTCTAATCAACAATTTCTAATCAACAATGTCGTCTTCGAATGTCTTGGCTTCTACTTCTTCAAGTATCAATGGTAGCAATGGATCTTCAGGAAAAGAAAAATTAATGGTGGGACAGATTGAAATTCCTCTGAATGATGATCAATCAATCCAAGATACAGCTACAAATGTGATTTCTCATGCCGGACCTTCAAACCCTAACTCTAGCCCTAACTTGCGAACTGGTAAATTTGGGGAAACTGAAAAAGCACCCATAGAGGTTGCTTCTGGATCAAATGTTGTTTCTAGTGAATCTCAAACTCCAACTGAAAGTAGTGATTTCTCAAAATTGTATGTTCCTGCAGATAAATTACTTGAAATCAAAAAGAACAACTGTGCCCTAAACTTTAAGTCTACAGATTTCAATGAGGATCAAATGATTTTGATTGAAATTCTGAAACATCATCCCTTAAGAACCCTTCTCTCAAGAAAATTCTCTGTTCCTGCTTCTTACCTACAACAGTGGTGGTTTTATGCTGAGGTAGATGAATCTGAAGATGTGATAGTGTTCTATGTTCATTCTTCAAAGGTTTGTGTTTCTGTGGATGATATAAGAAATTTTCATTACTTATCCAAAGCAGATGAAGTTCTTGGGAAAACTTCATATGATCCTATTCCGACTTCTTCAGAAATGATTTCAGATTTTATGAGTCTGGGTTACTCTGAACACTTGAATGCTTTAAGCTCATTCAGAAGAAAATGTTTGCCTCCTATCTGGTATTGCCTGTTTTCTATTCTGAATACATGTTTATCCGGGGAAAAGCTCAAGTCTGGATCAAGCATCAACAAATGGGAGAATTATTTTTCATGGTGTTGCTTTCAATAAGCACTATGATTATGCTTCTCTTATCTTTGAAGAAATGAAGACTGCCATCTCAAAGAAATCCACTTTCAACTACATTCCTTTTCAACGATTCTTCCAATCCCTTATCAAAGAAGCAATGAAAGCAGAACCCGCTATTCCTACACTGCCACATGAGGTACATGTTCCTATCTTCTCTATGGATAGCCTAAGATCACCTAACCCAAAGGCTCAATTTCCAAATGCTATTCCACTGCCATCACATCTTATTGAACTTGTGAAACTTCCAAATAGGATTGTGAGTGAGTATTTAGAATCAATGGGATTACCTGAACCAGTGATCCCTTCCCCTGATTCCAACAAGAGTGGTGAGAATGTGAGGGTGTCTAGAATTCATAAGAAGAGTGGGGAGACTGTTCAAGGGGGAGAATAGTCTCATGGTGTGAAGAGGAAAAATGTGAATGAGAGAGTGGGTAGAAGAGTAAGAAAAAGAACTGAGGAGGGGAGAACACAGATAAAAGACAAACAAATCTGTGAACCAACTGTTACAAGTCGGGCACCCACATTATCTATTATTCCACAATCTTTGGTGGATAATATTGAAAGAGCCAGTGAGCCCATGGCAACTTCGTTTAACCCCCCCAGCCACTCATCTTTCTCTCAACAGTTAGATGTTTCATTAACACATATGGGGTAAGCAGCTTATAATCCATTAGGACCCCATTTGGAGGTTCCTTTTGTTGAAAATGAAGGAAATATGTCCCCCCTTCACTGCTTTGAGCACACTAGGTCTGAGAGTCCACTCAACATTGAGCCTTCTGAACCACTTAATGTGGCATCCATTCACACTAGCACACATCTTTCAGATGTCCATAAGCAAAGTGTTTGTCACATTGCCTCAACAACCATAGATATTCCAATTTCTGGATATCATGGATTGGTTGGAAGCCCTGGTGGAGTGAACATCACAAAAGCTCCATTTACAGAATCATATGTGGTTCATGATGCCTTCGTGGCTCATACAGGCCAACCTTCTTCTGAAGGATTGTCAACAAGGCCATCTGTTAGTCTTGGTGTTTTTCCCACATCTTCTGAATTCTCAGAATTCAAGGATTTCTGTACTTCTGAATTTGCAAAGATTCAGAAGGACATATTGGAATTGACGGATTCAACCAAAAAGGTGATGGAGGATAGATTACAAAAGCATGGGGAGGATGTCATCCTTAAGTTGAACAGTTACCAAGTTCAGACTTCGAATGATCTGAAGTGTTTTCGGCAAAACCTTTGTTAAATGCTTTTTCTGAGGTTTCTTCTTCAATTTCTTCTCTAAAGTCCTCTAATGCTATTTCTTCCACAGCACAGCCAGAGTTTTCTTCTTTTGCAACTAAGGAAGATCTTGCTCAGATTTTATCTCAACTAACTTCTATTCAGAACTCTCAGGCTAATCTTAGCTCTAGGCTATCTATTCTTGAATGCAGACCTATTTCAGATACTTCAAAGAGATGTCTTGATGATCAGCTTGCTGATAATCAAGAGGGGGAGAAGCGACAAAGGGTATCTGAATCAGAACCAGAAGACATGGAAATTGTACAAGTACAAACTTCTGAAAGACCTTCTGAAGGTGTTCAGAATGTTCAAATTATGGAGTCTTCAAGAGTTTCTGAAGCAATTTATGATATCCTATCTGCTGAACAAGAAAAAAAAGTTTCAGATGATTCTGAAGAACAAGCAGATGAAGGATATGAAACAGAAAAGGTGGATCTTGATTCTGAAGGTTTTCTAAGTTCTGACAAAACTGATATTATCCCTGATTCAAATGAAGAAATGATAAGGGAGTATTTGGCGTTTGAAGATGTTATTGGAGAGCCTAGTGATCTCTCAGATGTCATTCTTTTTGAAGATGATGCTTCTGAAGTTAGTATGGGAGAAAGTTCTGAAGCTATAAAAGACTTGGTAGTGTGGAAGCCACAAGAATCTATAAATAAAGTCTACAAAAAGGTCTCTGAAGATCTTTGGAAAATTCTGAGTGATCTTTGCTGGAATCAAGTCTTCTTCAATGAGCCTAAAAGTCTGAAAAATAGAATCCTAGATGAAAGGTTTTCGTGGTAAGAAAGTTTATAAATCAATCAGATGAAAGCTTTGAAGTTGATTTTGATCTGTCTCACATGGGAGATATGGAGATTGCAGATGAAATACTCATGGTATTTTCTGAAAAAATTGAAGTCAGAGTTCGTCCTTGCATCATTATTCCAAAGTTTGACTTATTTCTTCTTGAAGAACCAATTCTGGATCAAATTTATGAAAAAGAAGATATATTTCAATATGGAGAAGATTACTTGATGTTTCCTGAAGAAAATTATGTTAATATGTTCAGAAGTAATCTAAGAAATGCAACTCTGGAAGATTTTGTAGATGGTAATTTGTCAGAAGATCAAATCTCCAAGATAAGAACTTATGTTCAGAACCATGGTATTCAGAATCTAAATGACTCTACTCTCATCAAAAGGATCAGGTGTATCACTAAAGTAGTTGAAGATAATTTGATAATTTACAGATTTGGGGTAGAAAGAAGAGATGGGTCACTTTCTGAATTTACTCAGCATGATCTTTACAAGCTCAGACTTCAAGACAAGCTAAATGTACTCCAATTTTGTGTTACCAGAGGTGAAGTAGAGATGGTTTTTGAAATAAGGAGAATCCTTGGCATCTATATCAGGAATATCATCAAGCATGATTTCCAGTTGGCCTTGGAACATGGCTTATCAAAGATCAATCTTTTAGAACCTACAAATCTCTCTACTACAGCTTTGAAAAGATTTTTCACCAACCTAGATATTGGATTCAGATATTCAATAAATGGAAACAAAACTTTCTTAGCTTCAGCTATTCCAAAATATTCAACCTCTTCTCTGAATTGGTTTCTAAATTATTTTGAAAATTTGTTGATGATGTCAACATCAGAGAAGAAATTAAATACTTAATCAAAGAAAGGATTCATTTCAGAGAGAACATCAGAAGAAGTTTTTTAGCTGGTCACAAGGAGATAAACAACTTAAGAAGAGAAGATTTCTGGTTAAGCAATACTTATGACTTTCAAGTTCATACTAAAAAGCAAGATCTGGAAGAAATTCAGAAATTCTCCTTGAACATTAAAAGTCCAGAATTTTCTCAAGAGTCAAGGGATAAAGGGAAAGAAGTTGTCTCTGAATCTGTTCCTGAAGATGTTGATCAAGCAATTCCAGGAACTGTAGAAGAAGAACAACAGATTGAAAGAATCAAAGGAAGTGACTTTACCATTTTTCTTGAATATTTTCATCCAGAAATGTTCATGGAATATGAACAAAAGTTCAACTACATTGATTGCTGGATTTAGAAATCCTTTGGCTGGAAACAATGGTATTCAAATATTATTAGAAAGTTAAGAATTCCTCTTATTGAAGCCAGAAGTGAAAGCCCAATTGTCAAAGTGATAAATGCAGATCTGAAGTCAAAGAACAATTACAAGTATGCATTTTTCACTGTTGAAAGACAAAATGGAGAAGTATCAACATTTTCTGAAGCTGATTTCCAGAATGTGCACCTCAGAGATTTAATCAGAGTATACAGAAGTCTCTATCCTTTCCATGACTCAATCACCAAATTCTAAAATCCTTTCCGTGATCGGAGATGGACTATACGAGAGAATTCATTTGGGCTGCAAAGGCGATTTTCAAGTTGCATATGTTCTTAATAGAGATCAAGTTCATCCGAGCGGACCAAATCTGAATTTACCGGAGATTCCAAACTTGAAGAAAAGCACTTTATTATTGCATCCACCGGCTTTGTATGCAAATGCTTCAAGGAACTACTCTTTGTGAGATTTGAAGAATTTCACAAATGCCGCAATGGAACTCTTATGGCTATCGGCAGATAGATTGGTTAAAATACAAAACAAAAGACCAAGGAATTTATCTAATGAAGATTGGGAAAAGCATAAAATACTTGCCAAAGAAATGATAAGAGTTGCAGAACTATTATTGGAGTATAGAAGTTTAATTCTGAAGGATGTAAGAGAGATATTTAATTTCTGGAATTATGATTTAAACTTTTGAAGCTAAGGGGGAGATTGATAAGTATATCAGAATAGCTTCAAAAGAGACTGGGTTCTGAAGATATGCAGATCTGAAGATAGAAGCTCAGAACTCAGAGAAAGTCAGAAAACACCTAAGGCATAACTTCTGAAGTGTCAACTTCAGAAGTTCTGAAGGTTCTGAACATGTTTCTGAAGATACTTCTGAAGGTGCTTCTGAAGAAGTTCTGAAGAAGTTCAGAACTATTTCTGAACATGTCTGTCACAAATGTACTGTCTGTTTAGCATTTTCTCTCTTGTATAAATAGTTGTTAGATAGTCTGTTAGAACTAACGTTTCATAATCTTGTAATACAGTATTGCAATATCTTTCATTTGATCAATACATATGACATTTGGCTATCAGATCTAATTCCATATTCTACTTTCTTCATTATATTGATCGTTAAGGGTCCTAACAGATCAAACAGTTGAATCTTTTGTGAATTTGAGAAACTGTTTCATTTTTACCATGAATGAAACTTTCATACTGTCTCACCAGATGAATTTTTCGAGATATCTAAACCTCACTATGTTCCTTCATGTTGAATATAGAGAGTATCCCACATTGATTTAGATGTTCTCATTTTCATGACAGAATGATACACATCATCTGGCAGAGAGATTGCAATAATAGACCTAGCTTTAGAATCAACAGCTAGTTCTTTATTATCTTCCTCACTCCATTGATTTGGAGTTTTGGGAATATGTCTCTCAGGTATAGCAGGAGTGGTCGTAGTCTCAAAGACTGCAAGGACGATAGATGTATGAATAAAAGGTCCATTTTCTATATAGTAAGGGATCTTAGGATCTGACCTTCTAGAAATAGAGTCATTCTTTCCTTGCAGACAAGGAAATTATCTTTGCTAAACTTAGGAGGTTTAGCAAGTGATCCATTTAAATAAGTTTATTGAGATAAACAAATTTACAGGTTATTAGCGGAATAAGAACAACTATTAAAACTTACTCTATTACAACCTTAGAATCACAAAGTAATTTTGACACACAAGATATGGGAGAAATAAGATCAGAGGTTAAAGGAGATAATTAAGTATGCATTCTACCTCATTCCCTTCATAAGCCACGGACAAGATGAATCTATTGGCGTCCAGACAGGGAAGGCGACCAAAGGAAGCTGGTTCACCTTTTCTCCTCCGTTACAACATAGGTCGTTCCAATCCTGGATGTTAACGGTTAAGAATCCTCTTTGTATACGCGTTATCTCTTATTTATTCTTTGAGTTTGTTCTTCTTATACTTATGAAAAACTAGATTGTTTAGATGACTTTGTGTTATGAAAGAACCCAAAAAGAGGTAATTATTGGAGTACGCCGCCCAGTTGAGGCTTTCTTAGCGAAAAAAGTATATTCATGGATGAATTAGGGGAAAGAGTCTTCACCTTACTTTCAAGTGTCAATCATTTTTATTGAACACCCTTAATTTTAAGGCTATGTCATCCTAAGGTGCAGCTAAAAGGATGGATGTTATCAGCAGTCGGCCTATCTTTCCAGGCGCACTCATAAAGGCATGATTAGTTCCACAAATCTCACTACATTGACCATAGTAAACTCCTTCTAGTTGAGTTCTAACTTACCTTCTTGACTGTGCTTCCTGTCGTCTCATTTGTTTACTTGTTCGTTCTTTCTAATCCATTCACTTCAAGATTGGTTCTGAACGCCGCGTAACATCATCTTCAAAGATGAAGATGAGGGTATTCATCTATTTATACCCAATGCATTAAATGCAAGTCAGAAAAGTACATGTCACGTGTCAAGTTTCTATAGGAAGCTTGTCCTTTGTTCATAAAGCAACTATGCTTTTAGCCGAATATGAACAATGACCTAGTCAGAGTTGGTAAGCATGTAGAATACAATCAAGTAACTCCGTACGTACTTTCTGATAAGGGTATGGTGGGTTTGACATTTGTGCATCGAGGATGAGATCAATTTTGATCTTGCGGAATAGGCATCATTTGATTACTTATACTTGAGGCTTCAAGGAGGACTCCTTCAGGTATCACTATGGTATACGCAAGATCTCACACATCTTATATACAAACGTTGCTATTTTTAGATAAACTTAGCCCCCAATTTTATGAATGTTTTATAAAGATTTGTATTTTGGGCATTTTAGAGAGTTATGGGCTTGAGCTTTTATCTTGTAATGGAAACCTATATATATAGTGTCTTGGATACTTTTGTCATTTGAGATTCTAGATATTTCACACACATACTAGGTGAGCATATGAGAGTCGACTAATTCATTGTTGGCGTTTTCTCTATTTTCCCCTCTATCAAATTAAAACATATGAGATGAGATTTTCTATACAATTGTTCTTCATGCTATATCTTCTACTCTTTTGATTGTTTCTGATCAGATTTGTAAGATGGATATGTGTATCTTTGATCCCCCTCATTTGTTGGTCTAATATCTTAGCACTAAGTAGGTGGTTGATCTATGATTCTACCTTGTTGTGTGCTTTTGTCCTTTGCATTTTATGCATCTTGGTAGTAAAGTTGTTGAACTTTGATCTGACCTTTTTCTCACCCAAGATAGGACTCACTTTTCTTTTATTTGGATTTGATTAACAAATAATCTGTAATCCAGATTCGGTGTAAGAGGAGGAAAATTCAAAGCCACTTTGTTAAAAAAATTATTTATGCACAAAAGGTAGTTGATAAAATGTTTATGAGCGATTTGGTTTCTTAAAATGATGTGATGAAGAAACATTTTCGATATCAGGAAACAAAGTTTTGAAATCATCACCTTCATTATAATTTGCTATTGCAAATCTAGATAAATTTTTATGGCGATTGAATAAAAATCAGGATGCTGACAGATTTGCGTGGATGTGCTATATCGATCATATCTCTCTCATCACATCTTCAATTCAGGCAAACTAAACGGCCATGGATAGAAAACAGACGGATCTACAACTTTAATGCTTTTACTTTTCAGTTATTCGATCCATAGAAGGGCCAGAAGTATCGTTGAAGTTGAGGGTAGTGTGCTGGAGCAAAGTTCTTCATGCTATCTCTTCTGTAATTTTATGTGGAGATGAGATTTTCTATACAATTGTTTTTCATGCTATCTCTTCTCTAATTTTATATGGAGTTAATTCAATTGTTGCAAGTTTGGGAACTAACATTTGGTATCATAGCCAATTGAGGAAACTTTTCTTCAATTCGGTCAATTTTAGCAATAGTTGAATTTTTGAGACTGGATTTTGATGTTTTTGTTCTAAGATTGATTCAATCACAGGAGCCTAAACGCAAATCTCATTTTCGGTGATTTATTTTCTGTTTTTGTGCTTCTTTAGTATCCAATCTTTCATTTGGATGATCTTTGATAGAAAATAATATTGTCTCTTCACAAAATTTGATTTTGCACTCCAGGTGTTTGAGGAAATGCCTATGTGAAGAACTAATTCCATTTTGATTGTTTCTGATCAGATTTGTGAAATGGGTATGTGTATCTTTGATCCCCCCTCATTTATTGGTCTAATATCTTAGCACTAAGTAGGTGGTTGATCTATGATCCTACCTTGTTGTGTGCTTTTGTCCTTTGCATTTTATGCATCATGGTAGTAAGGTTGTTGATCTTTGATCTGACCTTTTTCTCACCCAAGATAGGACTCTCTTTTCTTTTATTTGGGTTTGATTAACAAATAATCTATAATCCAGATTCGGTTTAAGAGGAAGAAAATTCAAAGCCACTTTGTTAAAAAAATATTTATGCACAAAAGGTAATTGATAAAATGTTTATGAGCGATTTGGTTTCTTAAAATGATGTGATGAAGAAACATTTTCGATATCAGGAAACAAAGTTTTGAAATCATCACCTTCATTATAATTTGGTATTGCAAATCAAATCTAGATCAATTTTTATGGCGATTGAATAAAAATCAGGATGATGACAGATTTGCGTGGATGTGCTATATCGATCATATCTCTCTCATCACAACTTCAATTCAGGCAATCCAAACGACCCTGGATAGAAAACACACGGATCTACAACTCTCATGCTTTCACTTTTCAGTTATTCGATATATAGAAGGGCCAGAAGTATCGTTGAAATTGAGGGTAGTGTGCTGAAGCAAAGTTCTTCATGCTATCTCTTCTCTAATTTTATATGGAGATGAGATTTTCCATATAATTGTTCTTCATGCTATCTCTTCTCTAATTTTATATGGAGTTAATTCAATTGCTGCAACTTTGAGATCTAACATTTGGTATCAGAGCCAATTGAGGAAACTTTTCTTCAATTCGGTCAATTTTAGCAATTGTTGAATTTTTGAGACTCGATTTTGATGTTTTGGTTCTAAGATTGATTCCATCACATGAGCCTAAACGCAAATGTCATTTTCTATGATTTATTTTCTGTTTTTGTGCTTCTTTGGTATCCAATCTTTCATTTGGATGATCTTTGATAGAAAATAATATTGTCTCTTCACAAAATTTGATTTTGCATTCCAGTGTTTGATGAAATGCCTTTGTGAAGAACTAATTCCATTTTGATTGTTTCTGATTAGATTTGTAAGATGGATATGTGTATCTTTGATCCCCCCTCATTTATTGGTCTAATATCTTAGCACTAAGTAGTTGGTTGATCTATGATCCTACCTTGTTGTGTGCTTTTGTCCTTTGCATTTTATGCATCATGGTAGTAAGGTTGTTGATCTTTGATCTGACCTTTTTCTCACCCAAGATGGGAATCTCTTTTCTTTTATTTGGGTTTGATTAACAAATAATCTGTAATCCAGATTCGGTGTAAGAGGAAGAAAATTCAAAGCCAATTTGTTAAAAATTGTTTATGCACAGAAGGTAGTTGATAAAATGTTTATGAGCGATTTGGTTTCTTAAAATGATGCGATGAAGAAACATTTCCGATATCAGGAACCAAAGTTTTGAAATCATCACCTTCATTGTAATTTGGTATTGCAAATCTAGATCAATTTTTATGGCGATTGAATAAAATTCAGGATGCTAACAAATTTGCATGGATGTGCTATATCGATCATATCTCTCTCATAACAACATCAATTCAAGCAATCCAAACGGCCCAGGATAGAAAACAGACGGATCTACAACTTTCATGCTTTGACACTTCAGTTATTCGATCTATAGAAGGGCCAGAAGTATCGTTGAAGTTGAGGGTAGTGTGCTGAAGCAAAGTTGTTATGCATTGTGTTAGATCTGCATCTTGATAGAAGGACCAGAGCTTCTGGACTAACATACTAGAGATTCTAGAATTAAGGACCAGAGCTTCTGGGATATTACATGCCTTAGAGTAGAAGACTCATTCAACCAGAAGCTCAGACGTTGAACTAGAAGCTGTTGGACAGATCTGCGCGACTGTACTAAAATGATCATATCTCATGCGTCCCAAATCCAATAAAGGTTAATCCAGATTGTTTAGAAAGATAACACACTTATCTACAATGTTTATGTTTTGAGGTTTTCCAAACTCCAAATATATCATGACCATAAGCATCGTAGAAGTCAGTGCAACGTTGCTGGAAAGAAACCTTCTATGCTGATTCGTGTTTCAAAATAGACCAGAGGGGGAACAAGAGAAAGACCAAAGGAAACCAAGACGGACCAGAAATGAATTTCATACAGAGCTCTGTATAGGCAAGACAGAGGTCCTGGTTGTTGTTTGGGTAAAAATCTACGAAACTTACGACCGTTGACTTTTATGTTCGACCGAGCACATTTCATGATTTACAAATATTTAATAAGACTCCAGGATCAATGGTCGAACGAAATTCACATCGAACGATCATGACGTACGACGTATGGGTGGTAGACCTTCGCTCGACACACGATCTCAGTATAAAATGCGTTGCTTTAATAAACTAACCGTTAATCGTCCGTTACTTGTTGCATAGGTCTGTTAGACGGTTATCGTAAACATCATCAAAGGCATTTATGAAGACTATTAATGACATACAACCGTTACAACCGGCGCAAGTTATAAAATCTAAGCTCGGCGTAATGGAAAGACCCCCATTGATCATCATCAAGCTCTTGCATCAAGAATCTCACAATTGCTCTCTAAATTTCACACGATATCATTATTTATTTCATATATTTTCTCTCTGTAATCGTAGGACCTCGGTTCTAAAGGACGACGTCCCTGTTTGACGTCATTTTCCATAGTGCAGTGGCGGTAAATCTTATCGTCCGCGGTTTTTTCCCTCGTTAAAGAGTTTTTCCGCGTCACCAAATCTCTTATCTTTTGTTTTTATTTGTCGTGAGGACACTACCTTTGACCGATCAGCTCCATAAACTCCTTAAGTTGACTCTTGGTAAATCATTTTTGGCATTGGCAGTTTGGCGCCCACCGTGGGGCCCGATCAAAGGAATTCTCCGACAATCACGACCGTTACTAACGTTTTCTTTTCAGTTTTTTGAATGTCATATCATGGAGCTAACTCCGCAGAGGCATCGCTATGAGCCAAGTTATACGCCACGCAAATATTAATTCAGCAATTGGAAGCAAAAAGAAATCTTCACGGGAATTACGTTCCATTGCCACCACTACCGCCTGGACCAAGACCACCATGGGCTCAATACGTCGGTCAAACGCAGTATGACAATCAACAACAACAGTATGTTAACCAACTATTCCAATACCAACAACCTGGGTCGTGGGCACAACATAATAATCAATCCGAGGATTTCAACCAAAACTATGCCGAGATACCTCAACAAAACGCGTACGTGCATAATACATCCGCCGATAACTCGGCAGATCCTGGAGGCGAGCTTCAGAGCACGTTAATATTCCTATCGCAGAACCTGTTGCATGACGGATCAAACATTAAGAAGAACAGAATGAAAAAGTGCTAGCCCTGCTATCTAAATTACCCGAAGCCGCTGTACCTGTCGACGTAGAACCACCCGCGGGATTTCAGACGACGTCTTTTTCCAATACGATTGCCCTGATTGAGCCGCTTTGCAGTGGTTGATTAATCTAATGCCGAAATCGATAAATTCCTTTGCAGATCTCGCCAATCAGTTCTTTCAGCAATTCGCCAGCAGTCGGAAAATGGAAAACAAACGGGAGATTTATATTATATTATTCAAAAAACTAGGGAATCAATTCATAACTATTTTAACCGTTTTAATTCTGAAATGATAGGTATACGAAACTGCGACATAAGGTCGGCAATCGAAGCATACAAGAGGGGACTAAACTGTACGTCTGACCTTTATTTGGACCTCACTTGTTAGATCCCAAACTATCAAGAATGTAGAAAGAGTAAAGAACAGGAACAAGAATTGTTACTGAAGTTGTATGTCGTATTGATTGCTGAAAAGTATTACAAAGTATGTATTTTTACAAGCTCTATGAACGTTAGTTTTAACTACCTAACAAACTATCTATTTATATACAAACAGAAATGTTAAAGTTACAGTACATAAATGACAAGCATGTTCAGAACTACTTCTAAACTTCTTCAGAACTTCTTCAGAAGTATCTTCAGAACCATCTTCAGAACTTCTTCAGAATCTTCAGAACTTCTGAAGTAGCCACTTTAGAAGTTATGCCTTAGGCTTTCCTTTGATTGTCTTCTGAGTTCTGATTCTTTCTCTTTTCAGAACTAGTTCAGAATATCTAAACTATGTTGTCTTCAGAACCCCGTCTTCTTTTGAAGCTATCTTCTGATATCTATCAATCTCCCCCTTGGCTTCAAAAGTTCAAATCATAACTCCAGAAGTTCAAAATTTGTTTGACATCTTTAAGAATAAGACTTTTTTGTATTCCAACAAAGTTTCAATGATTCTCAGCATCTCTTTGGCAAGCTTTTTGTACTTTTCCCATTTCTTCATCACTTAGATTCTTTTGTCTTTTGTTCTGTCTCTTCTCTAATCTATCTCTTATAGCCATCAGAGTTCCATTGCAGCATTTATGTAATTCATCAAATCTTATGAACAACAATTCTTCAAAGCATTTACACACAATATCCTGGAGGCTGAATGACAAGAGTGCTTCTTTTAAGATTCTCAATGTTAGGCAGGCTGAAATTTGGACTACTCAAATGAACCTTTTCTTTGTTCAGAACATAGGCAACTTGAAAATCTGTTTAAGCAGTCCAAATGAATTTTTTGTAAAGACCATCTCTAAGAACTGGAAAAGATTCTATGAACATGGCAATAGAATCATGAAAAGGATAGAGACTTCTGTAGATTCTGAGTAAATCCTTTAGATGAACATTCTGAAAATCTGCTTCTGAGAATGTAGAGATCTCACCATCCTTTCTTTCAACAGTGAAGTAAGCATACTTATAATTTTTTCTTGACTTTATATCTGCAGTAATAACTTTCACTATTGGACTTTCTTTTCTTGCTTCACTTACAGGGATTCTGATCTTTCTGATTATATCTGAATACCATTGTTTCCATCCAAAAGACTTTTTGATCCAGCAATCAATGTAATTAAACTTTTGTTCATATTCCATGAACATTTCAGGATGAAAATATTCAAGAAACATTGTGAGAGCATTTTCTTTAATTGTTTGCTCTTGCAAATGTTCAGATTCAGAAACTTGAATGACAGGAGCATTTTCTTCTAGATTGGTTTCAGAGATCTTTTCCTTTCCTTTTTCTATTTCTTTTAAACTTGCTTCTGAACTTCCTATCTTCTGAGAAAGCTTCAGAATTTCTTCAATATCTTGTTTCTTAGTATGAATCTTAAAATCATACAAATTGCATATAATATAATCAGCTCCTCTTAGTTTGTTCATTCTTGTATGTCCAGCAAGGTAGCTCTTTCTAATGCAATCTTTGAAATTGATTCTTTCCTTGATCAAATAGATTATCTCTTCTTTTACATCAGATGCATCAATGAACCATTCAGCATAATCCAAAAGCCATTTCAGTGTGGAAGTTGAATGCTTTGGTATGTCATACACAATGAAAGTCTTCTTAATAGCTCCCTCTGTTTCTTACATGAAACCAATATCTAGATTTTTAAACACCTTGGTTATCTCATGTCTTTCAATATATATAAACTGGCTCTAAAAGGTTTACTTTTGATAATCTGAATTCCAAAGCTAGCTAAAAATCATGCTTTATAAGATTTCTGATATAGATTCCTAAGATCCTTCTTACTTCAGAAACAAGTTCAGATTCTTCTTTCTTTATACAAAATGCCAGAATAGCAAGTTTATCCTGTAGCCTCAGCTTGTATATATCAAATTGAGAGAACTCTAATAGAGTACCATCTCTTCTTTCAGCTCCAAATTTCACAATGAATAGATCATCTTCAATGGTTTTAGTTAAGCACCTGATCTTCTTGATCAGAGTAGAATCATGTAATTCCTGAATTCCATGCTTTTGTAGATACATTCTCACTTTTGAAATTTGATCTTCAGACCATTCATCATTTAAAAAATCCTCAAGAGTTGCATACTTCAGATTCTTTCTATACATGTAACTATAAGAATCTTATGGAAAGATAAGCTAACTATCTTCAGAATTATCAAACAGTATCTCCTTTTCATATACTTGATCAATAATAGGTTCTTCAAGAATAAGTTCAAGAATAGGAAGATTGATTGAAGAAATAGTAATACATGCTCTGAATCTGACTTCTAATTTTTCTGAAAAGACCATCAAAATTTCATCTGAAATATCAACATCATGCATATGACATAAGTCCATCTCTATGTCAAAATATTCAGCTGGTTGATTCAGAAAATCTTTGAAAATAACCAACATTTCATCCAAGAATCTACCCTCCAGATTCCTTGGATGATTCATGAATTATGTGTACCCAGCAGAATTGGCTTATTATCCTCCATGGGTTTTCAGATGTTTCATCATTATCTACTCTGTTTAGAACTTGTGGTCTCCAAATCACCACTTCTCGGTGTTCACTTACTTCTACTTCAACATTCTCCTTTATCCCCACATCATCATCAAATACAATAACATCTGAGAGATCACCAGGTTCTCCAAGTACTTCTTCAAAAGCTAAATATTCATTCAGCATTTCCTCATTAGAATCTGGAATGATATATGTGTCTTCTGAACTTAGATTTCTTTCAGAATCATGAGACACTTTTTCAGTCTCATATCCTTCTTCAACATTTGCTTCAGAAGTAACATTCTCAGCCTCTTGTCCTTCTATTTCAGCATATAAAATATCATCTATAGCTTCAGAAACTCTGTTAGTATCTTCACCAGCAAGAGTCTGAACTTATTCAGAAGATTTTTTCAGAAATTTGAACAACATCTTTAGATACTTTCTGTCTCTTCTCCCCCTCTTGATCATCAGGATCCTGATCATCAAGATTTCTTTTCAAAGTATCTGCTTGAGGCCTGCACTCTAAGACAGATTTCTTTTCATTTAGAGATGATTGAGAATTCTGAATTGTAGACAACTGAGACAGAATCTGAGAAATATCCTCCTTTGTAGCAAATTAGGAAGAATCTGGCTGAGTAGAAGAAGAAGAAGAAGAAGAAGAAGAAGAAGAAGAAGAAGAAGAAGAAGAAGAAGAAGAAGAAGAAGAAGAAGAAGAAGAAGAAGAAGAAGAAGAAGGCATTAAAGTCTTCAGAGATGCTACTGTAGAAACCACTTCAGAAAAAGCATTCAGAATTGACTGTTTAAAAGATTGAAGATCATTGGAAGTTGACACCTGGAAATCATTCAACTTGTTGACCACTTTTATCTCCTGCTTATCCAACCTATCCTCCATCACCTTGTAAGATTTATCCGTCAATTCATTGATGTCCTTCTGAATCTTTGCAAATTCAGAAGTACAGAAATCTTTGAATTCTGAGAATTCAGAAGATGAGGGAAAGGTTCCAAGACCAACAGATGGTCTTGTTTGCAGTCCTTCAGAAGAAGGCTGGCCTGTAGATGCCACAGCATCATGAACCACAAAAGATTATGTAAATGGGGCTTTAGATATGATCACCCCACCAGGACTTCCAACTAATCCTTGATATCCTGTACTAGGAATATCTATTGTTGTTGCGGCAATGTGACAAACACTTTGCTTAGGGACATCTGAAAGATGTGTGCTTGTGTGAAAGAATTCCTCATTTAGTGGTTCATTAGGCTCAAGATTGAGTGGACTCTCAGACTCAATGTGTTCAAAGCTGTGAAGGGGGGACATATGTCCTTCTTTTTCAACAATAGGCTCTTCCAAATGGGGAACTATTGGAAATTAGCTGCTTGCCCCATAAGTGTTCTTGAAACACCCTTCTGTTGAGAGATGGGTGAGTGGCTGGAGGGGTTAACAAGAGTTGCCATGGGCTCACTGGCTATTTCAATATTACCCACCAAAGAGTGTGGAGTAATAGACGATGTGGCTACCCGGCTTATAACTGTTGGTTCACAAGTTTGTTTTTCTTTTACTTGTGTTCTCCCCTCTTCAATTCTTTTTCTCACCCTTCTACCCAAGCTCTCATTTACATTTTTCATCTTCACACCATGAGGTTGTTCTCCCCCATGAACAGCCTCCCCACTCTTCCTAAGAATTCTAGACTGCTCATAATGTTGACCACTCTCGTTGGAATCAGGGGAAGAGACTACTGGTTTTGGTAGTCCCATTGATTCATAATACTCATTCAGAATCCTATTTTTGGGATTTACATGTGCAAGTAAATAATCAGGTAATGGTAAGACATTGGGAAACTGCAATTTTGCACTTGGTGGTCTTAGATTATCCATAGAAAAGAGTGGAATATGTACCTCATGAGCTAAAACTGGAATGGCTGAAATAGCCTTCATGGCACCTTTTATGAAAGTCTGAAAAAATCTCTGAAAGGTATGTAGTTGTAAGTAGATTTCTTCAGAACAGCAGACTTGAGTTCTTCAAAGATAAGGGAAGCATAATCATAATGCTTATTAAAAGCAACACCATGAAAAATGATTCTCCCATTTGTAGAAGCTTGATCCAGGCTAGAACTTTTCCCAGAAAGACAAGTGTTCAGAATGGTGAATAGACATTACCAAATTGGGGGTAAACACTTTCTTCTGAATGGCTGGCAAACGTAGTAGTCGTCAAAAAGAAAAATGGGAAATGGAGAGTTTGCATAGACTTCACCGATCTCAATAAAGTTTGTCCGAAAGATCCATTCTCACTCCCTCATATCAACGCCATGGTTGACGTGACGGCAGGGCACGAAGTACTGACTTTCGTGGACGCATACTCTGGATACAATCAAAATGCATCTGAATGATCAAGAGAAAACGGCCTTTATAACCGACAAAGGTATCAACGACTTGTCAATCGGATGTTTAAGCAATACCTGGGAGATACAATGGAGGTGTATATCGGCGACATGTTGGCCGGTAAAATCCAAACGTGCGATTGATCATGTGGAACACATACGACAATCGTTCGACATACTCACAAAATACCAAATGAAGTTGAACCCGACTAAGTGTTCTTTTGGAGTACGTGCAAAAAGATTCCTAGGACATATGGTGACTCAACGAGGGATCGAAGTCAGTCCTGATCAAATCAAGGCAATCAGTGAAATAAAATTGCCAAGAAATTTCAAAGAAGTCCAAAGGCTTACCAAACGAGTGGCTGCGCTCAACAAGTTCATTTCTAAATCATCTGATAAATGTTACCGATTTTACAATGTTCTCAGGAAAAATAAAGGTTTCGACTGGTCGAGCAATCATGAAAAAGCTCTACAAGCCTTGATGGAATATATGGCGTCACCACTTCTATTGTCCAAACCGAAAGACGGAGAAGAACTTCAGCTATATCTTGCGGTAAATTCAAACTCAGTAAGCGCCGTTCTCGTCCGATAGGAGGGCAAGAAGCAACTTCCGATCTACTATGTAAGTAAGTATTTCCTGGACGCGGAGAAAACGTACACGTCTATGGAGATGTTGCTTTTAGCATTGGTCACGGCAGCTAAAAAGCTCCGGCATTATTTTGAATCGCATGTTATCAATGTTATTACTAACTTTCCACTGAAATCTGTGTTAAGAAAACCTGAGCTTACAGGTCGATCCGCGAAATGGAGTATCTATTCTCAACAACTACGATATCTATTATAAACCTCGGACCGTGATTAAATCGCAAGTTTTGGCTGATTTCATTGCAGATTTCAGCCCTGAGTTTCGGCAACCGAAGAAACACTTGCTGTGGCGATCTAAGACGAACGAGCGTGGGTATTACACGTCGATGGATCCTCTAACATACGAGGGTCGGGATTGGGCATCGTCTTGAAGTCGCCACAGGGGCAAAATGGTCTATTCAATATCCTGTGATTTTAAAGATACTAATAACAAGACGGAATATGAAGCCTTGATCATAGGGTTGGATCTAGCATACGATCTGGGGGCAAGAAATTTACAAGTCAGTAGCCATTCTTTACTCGTCGTCAATCAGATGAATGGAGAATTTGCGACAAAAGATTCAAAGCCTTGATCGTAGGGTTGGATCTAGCATACGATCTGGGGGAAAGAAATTTACAAGTCAAAAGCCATTCTATACTCGTCGTCAATCAGATAAATGGATAATTTGCGACAAAAAATCAAAGATGACAGCATATTGGCAAATCGCTAGAGGTCGGGCATAAAAGTTCAAAACTTTCGACATTCAGCAGATCCCCATAGATCAAAATGCCCAAGCAGACGCACTTGCCAATTTGGGATCTGCTTTATCGAAATCGTCCTTCGATTTCATACCAATGATCAGGTGGTAGTTCTGGACGAATCAAATGACTGGACGAAAGAAATCCGAGAGTATCTAACAAACGATCGACTCCCGAAGGTCAAGATGGAGACCTGATGAATTCGATTTAAAGCCTCTCGATATGTAATGATCGCAGAAAAGTTATATCGACGATCGTCTACCGGATTAAATCTACGATGCCCCGTTCCGAGTAAGGCCCAAAAATTCTTCCAAGAAATGCACGATGGAGACTGCGGAAATCATTTAGGAGGACGAAGTCTAACAAACAGAATTTCTCGATAAGGCTACTACTAGCCGACTTTACGACAAGACGCTATAACACACATACAAAAGTGTAATGCATGCTAATGGCACGCAGGTATGACTCATCAACCTTCTGAACCTTTACATTCGTCTTTAGTCCCATCGACTTTCATGCGATGGGTAATGAATATTGTCGGCAAGCTTCTGCCAGCACCAGGACAGAAGGTATATTTATTAGTTCTTACAGATTATTTTTCAAAATGGATAGAAGTTGCGGCTTTTTCTCAAATACAAGATAAAGAGGTGATATCTTTTATCCAGACTAACGTTATATGCAGATATGGTATTCGATCCGAGATTGTGTGTGATAATGGATCTCAGTTCATAAGCGACAAGACGAAGCGATTCTGTGAATACTGGAATATTAATCTTACGATGTCCACGCCTCGTTATCCTCAATCTAATGGGCTTGCATAATCGAGCAACAAAACGATTATCAATTTACTAATGAAAAGACTCAAAGCTTCAAAAGGACGTTGGG
Source organism: Silybum marianum (assembly GCA_036898165.1). Classification (NCBI taxonomy): domain Eukaryota; kingdom Viridiplantae; phylum Streptophyta; class Magnoliopsida; order Asterales; family Asteraceae; genus Silybum; species Silybum marianum. The sequence goes on from CM072528.1 coordinate 16,637,316, forward strand.
TCGAAGAACTTCCGTCTGTCTTATGGGCTAATCGTACGACTCCTCGTACTTCAACAGGACAGATGCAGTTTTCATTGGTATACGGATGTGAGGCCGTCTTGCCAGTTGAAGCAAATCTGCCAGTCGCCCGACACACTACTATTGAAGTAATCTGGTAAACCTCAGTTACGCCATTGATGCACTCGAAGAATTAAGACATTTTGCTTACATTCAGATAGTGTCACAACAACAGTCTGTCGAACGTCATTTTAACAAGAAAGTTAAAATAAAGTTCTTCCAAATAGGAGATTACGTGCTACGACGAGTCTTAAAAAACACCCAAGAAAAGAATGCAGGTAAGTTATCCGCTAAGTGAGAAGGACCCTATCGTATAATCGCAATCGTTGGAAAAGAAGCTTAACGATTACAAACCTTAAACAATAGAAATATCCCACGTAACTGGAATGCGGTACATTTGAAAAAGTATTTCTTTTAAATTGTTTCTTATTTTTTATTTCTCTAGAACATTACTAACTTGAGCTTCAGAGGGTCGTTGGTCAAACCAACGACCACCCCTAACGTTCCGTTTTTCGCAGCTACGCACGATCTTCGTAGAAACGCACGACAACGCACGAATTTTTTTGTGCAAATTAAAGGCTAAATCGTCTGAAATTTCATCAATAAAAATGAATCAATAATATGAGCAATTCCAAATTTATGGATTTGAGGCTCGATCACCACAAAAATTCCTTATTTTCTAAATCTTAGTTGGCGGTGACTTATATTAAATTCATTCTTAGCATACACCCAGTTTATTCTTTGTAGTTTATTTTCAGATAGAAAATGATGAACAAATATACGATTAATGTTCGACAAAGCGATTGGATAGCTAAAAGTCCCGTTGACTGAAAAAGGGCTTTACAAAACAAGGCACGACTGTGATAAGTCGTCCTAAAATACCCTAAAAAGCTAAAAAAATAAAAATAAAAGAGATAAGGTACATGTGGATCTAGCTTCACCAATCGATTATTAAGATCGGCAATCTGTCCCTAGATACCTCTGTCTCAGCCTCTAGAGCCCTTATTTTATCCAAGGCCTCCTCCAAGCGACTTCTCAGGTCGGAGCTAACGCCTTGCTCGAGCTCAAAATTATTTCGAGCCTCCTCGGAATAGAGGAGAAGTTCGTCAGCCCTGGCCGACGCTTCTTCCTCCTTCGCCCGTAAGGCATCCTCACTATCACGCGCTTGTTTCTCCTGATAAGAACCCATGGTGACGACCTGGCCAAGAGACGCCTGATGGGCCTGAAAATAAAGACAGTATGACATCAGTATCGCAACGACGCACAAACGCTCAGACGCACGACGCATGACGCACGAAACGAAAAGGGACTCATGACCCTATGATAACTAACGAAAAACAATTACCTGGAACAACTGTTCAGGAAACTCAACATAGTCCCTAGTCATGGCTGAGGCCCTGCCATAGGCTTCTTCCTTTTGTCTTGCGACGGGAGGGAAGAACCAGTTACGTACGACGCCATGGCTACCATAGACATCTTTGCCCTCTTAAAACCTGCAGTTTCAGGAGACGGTTCCCTCAGGGTTGGACCTAACGACCTTCTACTCCAGAGACCCCGTCGAGCGAGTAGAATCCTGCGACCGTGGGGAAAATCCCCAGATTTTCCTAAAACAATCACTGAGGGAGATCAAAAAGATTAAAAACACACATTGCTAAGATGAAAGAAAAGTGGATACCTGCCTCTCCTTCTTCGTTTTCCTCCGGATTAGGAGAGGGTCCAGAGGATCCGATAAAGGTAACACCCTCATCCTTCTCTTCCATGGCGCTCACACCCTCATCCTCCTCATCCACATGGACGTAAACAAAGAACTTCCGATTGGGAATTTGTCGGAAGAATTCAATTTTGGCCGTCGAGTCGGGTAAGGGTGGGAACTCACATGTCAGCTCTGAACTAGAAATTAAAAAAAATAGTCAGACAAAAGTTTGATGTTATAAAACACAAAGAAAGCTCTCACTTACCATGTGTAGGCCAACTATAGACGATCCATTGCTCGTCCTCAACCGAAGTCGACAAACTGCAAAACACGTAGCGGTTCTTCCAGCCACGGTCATTTACTGCAGTCCCTGGGATTAACGCTTGATCCCGTGGGCCCCGAGTATAAGGACTGAATCGATGGTGGGCGTCGGCCTTCACCGCATAAGCCAACAGCAGTTCATAAGAAGTGAAGGGAGAATCCCAATCATATGATAGTCGATCTATCATCATGACGATTCTCCAAAACTGGGGCATGAGTTGCCCTTGGAATACACCGAATCGGCTAAGGAACTTTCTCGCTAGACGAGGAAATCGCCATTTAAGACCAATCTTAATGGGTATTCGTAAAGAAGGAAACACCCAGCAGGGCATTCGTCCGCTGTAAACCCGCTCGGACTTTCCAGCCTAACATAGTCTCCTAAGTCCAGCTTGATCTTTGAAAGCGAGCAGGTCGTCCACTATTACGATCGTACTTATAGGATTCGACAGCTCCCTGTCGATATGTGAAGAAGTTAAGAAAATTTTTCTAAAAAAGTTGCAGGTTTTTCTTGCTTAAAAAGCTTGAGAGACACCGGGAAGGAGAAAAGGAAAGAAATCACTTCCTTTTATACCCACGAATCTGACCCCAAATCATTGTCTCGTCTCCCTATGGCGACACCTGTCCCACACCTTTTGGTTTACTCCGGTCGGATGACCGACACCTGTCCTTGACAGCTATCCACGCACGCCTCTGCGTGTGCATAACCTCATCGTGGCCTATCGTTTTGCAACGGATTGATCACAACACTTCATCGTGACTCAACAAAACTTATCGTTCTCTAACCAAATCGAAACGATTCAGTTTTCTTATGACCAGACTTGCAGGATCGACGACACGTTGCCTATAAATATTTAAAATTAAGAGTTGATACTTGAAATTTGAATTTGGGGGCAAACTGTTTGGGTAAAAATCTACGAAACTAACTACCATTGACTTTTATGTTCAGTCGAGTATATTTCATGATTTACAAATATTTAATAAGACTCCAGGATCAATGGTCGAACGAAATTCACATCGAACGATCATGACGTACGGCGTATGGGTGGTAGACGTTCGCTCGACACACGATCTCATTATAAAATGCGTTGCTTTAATAAACTAATGTTAATCGTCCCTTACTTGTTGCATAGGTCTGTTAGATGGTTATGGTCAACATCATCAAAGGCATTTATGATGACTATTAATGATGTACAACCGTTACAACCGGCGCAAGATATAAAATCTAAGCTCAACCTAATGGAAAGACCCCGATTAATCATCATCACGCTCTAATCAATAATATCACAATTGCTCTCTAGATTTCACATGATATCGTTATTTATTTCATATATTTTTTCTGTAATCATACGACGTCCCTGTTTGACGTCATTTTTCCATAGATCAGCGAAGGCAAATCTTATCGTCCACAGTTTTTTCCCTCATAAAAGTGTTTTTTTGCGTCACCAAATCTTGTCTTTAGTTTTTATTATTCTTGTTGTGTTTGTCGTGAGGATACTACCTTTGACCGATCAGCTCCACAAAGTCATTAAGTTGACTCTTGGTAAATCAATTTTTGTGATTAACAGTTGTATTGACCAGAGCCCTCATCAAACAAAATCCTGTAGCCCGATTTTGTTTCGGTTTTCTGACAGCGTTGCGCTGTTTCAAAAACACGCGCACAACAACTTACTCGAAGCTGCAAATTACATGAATCCAGTTGATTTCAAACGATAAAACATAGGTGCATGAATTTGAAGTTTTGAGTTTTCGCAAACTTCATGAGTTGATAAGTTTTATTCACAGTCAAAGTCTGTGGATTGATGCTAGACCGAAAGCATTGATTTTCACTCATACTCCTTCCGATTTCAGAACGGTGTTTGCATGTCTGTTCTTCATGGATTCAAGATACACGTGTGACATATTTCTTGTCACTATTTTATCTGATTTTCATGTCTATAGCTCGGGGCTAAACTCAACCCAACAAGGTTTGAAGAGTCAAATTTTTTGTTTGACGACCATTTTGCGCAGCTGAGGGAAAACTTGCGCAAGTCACTCAATTTTCATCCAAAATGGCTGAATCATAGCTTGCTGATAATCTAAGAGGCTAGAGTTCAATGTGCATGTTTCATGTTTTCTCTCAATCAGGCTGCTTGATGGTCAAAAACAACAATAAAGTTTAGTCATGAAAGCTGGACAAAATGTGTAAAATGTCTCGGTTTTTCAAGAATATTAGCCTCCATTTGAACGGGAGCTTGTAACACCTTGATGACTTGAAGAGTAGCATATAAAAGCTTCTAAAGAAACCAAGGAGGAGTTTATTTGATGATTCTTTCTTTATAAAACATTAGGGAGAAATTGTTAGATAAAATTAGCTCCTAATTTTATGAATGTTTTATAAATAATTGTATTTTTGGGCCTTTGAGAGAGTCATGGGCTTGGGCTTTTATCTTGTAATCGACAGCTATATATATGGTGTCTTGGCTGCTTTTGTCATTTGAGATTCTAGAGATTTCACACACATACTAGGTGAACATATGAGAGTCGGCAAATTTATTGTATGGTGTTTTATCTATCACTAGTACAAAAATGTGCTTTTGTGACGGTTCTGAAAAAAATAGGTTTGTAACGGTTTGATAAAAAACCGTTGCAAAAAATCACAGAAAGTATTAAAGAATTGTTTTTATAACACCCCCGTCCCGCCGTGGTTCAAGGACGGAAAATGCCACAATTGGTTTTAGGACAATTATAAACAATAGCTGACTAAGGCAGAGCAACTAACATAATATTTACATAACCATAACCGGAGATAAGAGTAACATAATACGGTCCCCAAAATACAAGTATATAAAGTTTACATTAACCCTTAAAAGTTTAACAAAAGTAGATCATGGTTAATCTTCAGTCATGTCAAAGGATGATCAGCCCATTCGGGCGTCAGTGAGGAAAGGGGTATGAGCACAACACAAGCAATCCTCCTCGTGGATTTAACCACGGCCATAATTATTATCCAATAAAGTTCCTAGGATCGATCCATACGCCCTCTAATTGACCGGTACCAAGTCAAGTCAACATACCATTGAGGACGCCATGATAGTTGTAGCCACCATGGAAGCATCTCAATACCGGTGCTCCCAATATTGATTCTATAGGAAAAGGTTATACAATCGATACGATTCACCAATCAAGTGATCAAAGTGATCAATATTCAAATAAGAATGAACATCATATTTCGGAAGGAAAACAAAGTTCCCTAATATTACCAAATATAAATGGAATTGGGAATTAATGTATTCGGATTAGGAAGTCTTTTACAAATGGCTATCCCCGTGTCAAGTAAAGTATGATATCCGCACCTTGATCAATTTCGACAATTAACACACGATTATAAATATTCACGATCAATTTTGCCTCGCCCGTGTGCCTAACGAATACATAAACGGGTCATTATTTGCAAAACATAAAAACCATAAAATACATGTCCTTAATCAAATTACTTGAGTCTTAATAACCCTAAACAACTTATACTTTAGAAAGCCAGCCCTATACACATCAAAAACTTAAACATAATTTTCAGCCTTATAAGGTTCCTTTCCGACAGCTTCTGCCCCCTACTTGTTGACCATTTCCACCCAATCTAGATGTCCATCCAGGTTTTACAATCTTAACAAAAGTTGTAGAATGAACTCTTATGAGTCTAATGGCTTTGGAATCAACTCATTTGGATGCTCCGTCTATGAGATATGGCTTAACCAAAACATCAACTATTAAGCCGTATGTACACAAACAGCCCAAACAGCCCTGTAAACCTACTGTTTTGAGCCACTTAGAGTCGCAATTGGGTTCTCAACTCTTCATAAATGTTTTGAGCCACTTAGAGTCGCAGTTGGATGTGCGGTTTGAGAGTTATGCATCGCCAAATTACGGGACTTGGGGCTGTCCAAATTACCAATTCCACATTTTTCACCAATTCACTTTAATGATTCAAACCTCAAAATTTGCAACATTTAAAAGCTCCTAAACATACCTAACATACTAAAAATTACAAAGGAGCTTAATGGTTAAGACCTTAAGCTTAATCAGACCATTTTGCTCCTTTTACACATAAAACCAAACACTTAGCATTCATAATCATATTGAACCCATGCTTAACCTTTATTGAAAACATAATTTAACCCTTTCTATAACTTCAACAATTTTAACCATTCTAAGCTTCTACATCTATATACTTGCACAACTTAGCAATACTAACTCATAGCTTAAACATAACATAAATGGAAGATAACCATAATAATCCTAACATACTCAAACATAATAAAAATGAAAGAAAATTATACCTCTAAGAAGGATTTGAAGAGATGATTCCAAATTTGTAATTAGTTCTTTGATTCTCTTAGTAAATTGAGAGAATTTTAAAGAATAAGAACTTTGAAGGTGTAGTTGCATAAGTCGGTCATATGCAGAGAGAAGAAGATGATGATTAATACAATTTATCTAATTCTCCATATTTTCTCCATTTATATTTATTTAGAGTTTAGGCATTTGGCGGTTTTAACCCTTCAAGTCTAAACCATCAACTTTATTCCCTAGTAGGCATAAACTTAACATTTTAGGTTAAGTTAAGTTTAATTTTGTACCTATATGACCCCTTGTATGATAGTACCTCACAATCTAGTCCGAGGTTCAAGTCGGATAAGCATAAGGTACAAACACATTACGCACGATTTGTACAGTTTAACGGAACACGGATATTATAATCCTCCCCTCCTAAAAAGAACATTTCGTCCTCGAAATGAAGATAAGTTAGAAGACTTACATTAGTCGAAGAGGTACGGGTACTCCTTTCTCATAGATTTTTCCGTCTCCCATGTGGCTTCTTGCTTGGAATGATTTCTCCATAAAACTTTCACGAACGGTATTGTTCTTCGTCGCATTTGTCTCTCTTCTCGACCAATTATCGCTTCCGATTCTTCAATATAAGAGAGATCCTTTTCAACTTTGTCTAATGGATAATCAATCACATGAAGAGGGTGATAATGATATCCGCGGAGCGACGAAATATGGAAAACATTGTGGATGTGGGATAGTTGACGAGGTATCGCTAGGCGATACGCCACCTCTCCAACTCGTTCAAGTATTTCAACAGGTCCAATATATCTCGGACTGAGTTTACCTTTAATACCAAATCTGCGAATACCTCGTGACGGTGAAACTTTCAGAAAGCCATGATCACCCGGTTGAAACTCTACATGTCTTCGATGCTTGTCCACATAACTTTTCTGTCGAGATTGAGCCTCTTTCATTTTCTGCCTTGCGATCTCAACTTGTTCAGTAGCAATTTGAACAAGTTCGGGTCCTTCAGTAGCTCGTTCCCCAACCTCATTCCAACATATTGGTGTTCTACATTTTCGACTGTATAAAGCTTCGTACGGAGCCATACCGATACTGGCTTGCTAGCTGTTGTTATATGCGAACTCTACAAGGCATAGAGATTCGTCCCAACTACCAGACCACTCAAGAGCACAAGCCCGTAACATATCTTGCAGAGTCTGAATAGTTCGTTCAGTTTGACATTCTGTCTGTGGATGAAAAGCTGAACTCATAGTCAATCTTGTACCCCATGCCTGAAGAAGACTTTTCCAAAAATGAGAAGTGAATCGCGGATCTCGGTCTGATGTGATAGAAATAGGCGTGCCATGTAACCTCATGATTTCCCGTTGGAGTATCTCAGACAATTTACTAACTGGGTACGTTTCCTGTATAGGTAGGAAATGAGCTGACTTTGTCAAACGGTCAACTACTACTCATATAGCATCGTGTCATCTCCGAGTTTTCGGCAGTCCTGTCACAAAATTCATAAAGATATGCTCCCATTTCCAAACAGGAATCTCTAATGGTTGTAACAATCCGCTAGCCCGCTGATGTTCAATATTCACTTTCTGGCAAGTAAGACAGTTTGCCACGTATTCAACTATATCTCGTTTCATACCGTTCCACCAATAATATCGTTTTAGATCTCGGTACATTTTAGTGGATCCAGGATGAATCGAGAATGGTGAATTATGACCTTCATTTAAAACTGCTTCCTTGAGTTCGGAATTGTTAGGTATGCAAAGTCGATTACCGAACCAGATAGTACCTTTATCGTCAACTCGAAAATCTGACTGTGGATCATCTTCAGCCTTTTGTAAGATAGCCCAAAGTTCTCCATCTTCTTGTTGAGCCTCTTTGATTCGAGATACGAGAGTTGATTCAACTGTGAGACTAGCAAGAACTTCATCACCACCATGACAACACAAAGAGATACCCATACGTTCCAGATCTGAAGCAATATGGGGCTGAATGATTAAAGACAATACATTACCAATGCTTTTACGGCTAAGGGCATCGGCAACTACATTTGCTTTGCCTGGATGATACTGAATTCGGACATCGTAATCCTTAAGAAGTTCGAGCCACCGTCGTTGACGCATATTCAACTCTTTCTCTGTGAAGATGTACTTTAAGCTTTTGTGATCCGTAAAGATATCACAAGTCTCTCCATACAAGTAGTGACGCCATATTTTGAGAGCAAAAATAACGGCTGTCAACTCCAAATCATGAGTAGGGTAGTTTACTTCATAAGGTTTGAGCTGGCGAGAGGCATAAACAATCACTTTGCCATGTTGCATTAGAACACATCCAAGACCACTTTTAGAAGCATCACTATATACTTGGAAACCTCCTGATCCAGATGGCAATGTAAGAATGGGCGCTGTAATCAATCTCTTTCTTAGTTCTTCAAAACTCTTTTTCTGTTCTGCACCCCAAACAAATTTAATCCCTTTTCGAAGAAGTTTAGTCATAGGGAGCGCGATTCGGGAAAAGTTTTCGACAAACCTTCGGTAGTAACCTACCAAGCCTAAGAAACTTCGGACTTCAGAGACATTTGTAGGTTTTGGGCAATTAGTGATGGCTTCAACCTTTGAAGGATCGACTTTAATGCCTTCAGCAGAGATAATGTGACCTAGAAATGCCACTTGTTCCAACCAAAACTCACATTTAGAAAACTTTGCGTATAACTTCATATTTTGGAGAGTTTCTAAAGTAATACGAAAGTGAGTTTCGTGATCTTTCTTCGACTTTGAATATATGAGAATATCGTCAATAAAAACGATGATAAAGTCGTCCAAATAATCTTTGAAAGCTCGCTTCATAAGATCCATAAAGACCGCTGGAGCATTAGTAAGACCGAATGGCATAACAATAAACTCGTAATGGCCATATCGAGTACGGAAAGCAGTCTTAGGAATATCTTGATCTCTGATCCGAAGTTGGTGATACCCAGATCTTAAATCGATCTTAGAAAAATACTTTGCTCCCTCGAGTTGATCGAAGAGATCGTCAATACGGGGTAAAGGGTATTTATTACGCACCGTGACCCGGTTTAGCTCACGATAGTCAATACACAACCGCATCGATCCGTCTTTCTTTTTAACGAATAAAACCGGTGCACCCCATGGAGATACACTGGGTCGAATAAAACCCCGATTAGAAAGGTCTTCAAGTTGCTCCTTAAGTTCTTTCATCTCGGTTGGAGCCATACGATACGGAGCCTTTGAGATTGGGGCAGCCCCCGGAACAAGATCAATTATAAATTCAACTTCCCTTTTTGGAGGAACTCCGGGAAGTTCATCCGGAAAAACATCCTGAAACTGATTAACAACAGGAATATTTTCAAGTTTAAGGCTTACCTCTCCTGGATCTTTTAGTGCAGCTAGGAATCCTTCACATCTTTGCCAGATCATCGCCTTAACTTTCATTGACGAGATAACCCGGGTTCCTTTCTCAGGTGAAACACCTTGGAATACATATTCGGGTTCATTGACGTCACCGTTGATGATTTGTTTGGCTTTGCAATCGATGGTCACCCGAGGTTTAGACAACCAATCCATTCCAAGGATGACATCGAAGTGATTCATTTTCATCTGAAGTAAAGTAACCTCCCGAATTCGATCGCGAATGAATAAAGGACAGTTTAGAAATTCAACAAGTATGCACATTGAATTACTCATAGGAGTAGTAATATGTAACCAGGCCCAATCCTGACATTTTTTAGGCCCGGGGCAAGATGAAAAAATGGGCACTCGATAAGTATGAAAAACATTCAATATGTTTCTTTTATCATCAGAAATAACATTGAAATCAAAAAACACTAATAATTCATATAAAACAATTTTTTTAGTATTCCTAAACGCAAAATCAATCAATAATAATTTTAAACTAATATTATCTATCATATAATTTTTACAGAGCATCATGAATCCATTCCACTGACAAACACATTTAGGGTCACAATGTTGAGATTTAGAGTAACACTTTATGTAAATCAATATAAATGAGTTGAGTTTCAATGTCAGATCATGTTAATATTTTCATCACCATTTTAAACTTTTAGGGGTTAAAACATATTTTTTAGGAACCATCAATCTTAGAATCAAAAGTCTATGTTTATTATAGTTTGAAATTTTATTGTTGTTTTAGAGACAGGATAGTAGTTAAGATTCATGCACCAATGAAAAGACAATAGTAGTTTTGAAATCATAAATATAGATATAAGTTGGATCATTTTATACAGTTAATAATAATTTTTCTTCTAAAAGGCAGGAGTTTCTTAATTAATAACAACAAAATCTACTATATCCTAGTACAAAAATATAAATTCATGCAGTTGGAAGATGAACGATGAACAATATATCAATGTCTTCTAAAGAAGATAGTTTTAGATTTTAATAGTAAATTAAAAAAACTAAGAGACACAACAATCAATACTATAAAATGAACAACCAATTAATTTTTGTTTACAAATTTTTTCTCTAATGTAATTAATGATTACATGTTTAGATTCTTAATATAATGCTAAACTCTTTTTGGATCATATTAGATAATAAAAAATTGTCTCTTTTATTAATTGTTAATTTTTTTTGAATTACTACTATATACTATATAGTATATATATAAAAAATTGGGCCCCTGTTTCTTGTGGGCCCTGGGCGTACGCCCGGCCCACACTCCCTCAGGACATGGCCTGTATGTAACGGAAACTCGATGGATTGTTCATATGGTTTAAGATTGTTTTCAAAACTTTCAGAAACAATCGAGTGAGTAGCACCTGTATCAAATAAAGCATATACATCTCTACTGTCAATAGAAAGAGTACCAGAAACCATACCCGCAGTAGATTTGTCAGCAGATAGGCTAAACACTCGACCACCAGCAGTAGATTACTTCTCTTTGTCTTTGGAATAATCTTTCGGCCCTTGCTTACAATCACGTTGAAAATGACCTCGTTGACCGCACTTAAAACAGGCGCCGGTCATTTGAGAACATGGACCAGGGCGATGTCTAAAACCACAATCTTTGCACCGTATTTGAGAAGTTGCCTTAGAAAAACTTTTGTTAGAAGTTCCCTGAGATGGAACTGGTGGTCTGTAACTCGCTTGTTTAGACTGAACTGTACGAATGGATCCTCGCCCAATAGAACTCCCTTGAAACCCATCTCTGTTTCGTTTAGTACCACTATCACCTCGGAAAAGTATAGAATCTAGTCGCTCCCTTTCAATGTTTCTTGCAGCATCAGCAACTTGAGCAACGCTTGTAAAGTGTTGATTGATAAGTTCAGGTCTGAATTTGCTATTGAGGGTCCACTTGAACTTGCTAACTTGATTTTCCACCGTACCCGCCATAATACCTGCAAACTAGCCAATCGTAGAAATCTGGCTACATATTCGGATATGGATTCATCTTCTTTTTGTCTCAGATTGGAATACTCTTGGACATACGCCTCTTTGTCTGCTGCAGTAAAGTATTGCTGATAGAAAACATCTTTGAACCCCGGCCATGTTAAACTTTCAACAGCTATCTCCCCTCCGTAAGATTGTTTCCAAGATTGCCACCAACGATTCGCATCACCTTCAAGTTTATAAGTAGCCAACTCCAGTCATATTCTATCAGAACAACCCAAGACTCGAAATATCTTTTCAAGATGTGATATACAATCTTCGGCTTCAACCGGAGTGGTCGCTGAAATAAAAGTACAAGGCTTTTGTTTGTGAAATTTCTCTAAGCATTGGTGGATATCCGCTGGTTGATTACTGGTGTTGGGAGTCGGGTTTTCCCCAGTCTGACGTAATGCTTCCACCGTCTGTGTTATAATCCCCAGTAACATCCCATTAATGTTTGGTACACAGCTTCCATCAAATTAGGATCAATTTGAGTTGTTGGCGGAACATTTGCTTCATTTACAGACCCTGTTTGATTTCTTCCGGGTCCACCTGTTATTGTCGGTATTCTTCTTGGCGGCATTTAGAACTAACACAAACAACATGGAAACCATTTGCTCGGTTAGATTCAATAAGAAACGAAGCATACAAGATTACAAATAATTAACATATAAAAGATCTAAGATATTCCTATCTTAGTTCTACCCATTCCTCATAGATCAAACTTACTTTGTACTACAGAATCATAACCTATAGCTCTGATATGAAAACTTGTAACACCCCTTTCCCGCGTGGTTCAAGGACGGAAAATTCCACAATTGGTTTTAGGACAATTATAAACAATAGCTGACTAAGGCAGAGCAAATAACATAATATTTACATAACCATAACCGGAGATAACGAGTAACATAATACGGTCCCCAATATACAAGTATATAAAGTTTACATTAACCCTTAAAAGTTTAACAAAAGTAGATCATGGTTAATCTTCATTCATGTCATCTCCATATCCCTCATCCCAAAATCCCTGCTAAGTCAAGTACGTGCCGAGGAAAAGAAAACTCGGCTGAGCTTAACGCTCAGTGAACGGATAATAGTAATTCAATTATTAAAATGAGATAACAATTTCAAAAGGGAATTCATAACGTTAAGTAACAAAGAAAGTTAGACAACAATAGCCTGAAGGCATATCAAAGGTCCGAAGACCAAACCGTATCACGAGGATACGTTGTTCCCAAAGGATGATCAGTCCATTCGGGCGTCAGTGAGGAAAGGGGTGTGAGCACAACACAAGCAATCCTCTCCGTGGATTTAACCACGGCCATAATTATTATTCAATAAAGTTCCTAGGATCGATCCATACGCCCTCTAATTAACCGACACCAAGTCAAGTTAACACACCATTAAGGACGCCATGATAGTTGTAGCCACCAAGGAAGCATCTCAATACCGGTGCTCCCAATATTGAGTCTATAGGAAAAAGGTGATACAATCGATACCATTCACCAATCAAGTGATCAAAGTGATCAATATTCAAATAAGAATGTACATCATATTTCGGAAGGAAAACAAAGTTCCCTAATATTACCAAATATAAAGGATTTTTGGAATTAACGTATTCGGATTAGGAAGCCTTTTACAAATGGCTATCCCCGTGTCAAGTAAAGTATGATATCCGTACCTTGATCAATTTCGACAATTAACACACGACTATAAATATTCACGATCAATTTTGCCTCGCCCGTGTGCCTAACGAATACATAAACGGGTCATTATTTGCAAAACATAAAAACCATAAAATACATGTTCTTAATCAAATTACTTGAGTCTTAATAACCCTAAACAACTTATACTTTAGAAAGACAGCCCTATACACATCAAAAACTTAAACATAATTTTCAGCCTTATAAGGTTCCTTTCCGACAGCTTCTGCCCCCTACTTGTTGACCATTTCCACCCAATCTAGATGTCCATCCAGGTTTTACAATCTTAACAAAAGTTGTAGAATGAACTCTTATGAGTCTAATGGCTTTGGAATCAACTCATTTGGATGCTCCATCTATGAGATACGGCTTAACCAAAACAGCAACTATTAAGCCGTATGTACACAAACAGCAAAATGACCACTGTAAACCTACTGTTTTGAGCCACTTAGAGTCGCAATTGGGTTCTCGACTCTTCATAACAGTTGTAGTCTATGGCAAGACCTGTAAATATGGAAAATATGAGCTTATTTGGACGTGCGGTTTGAGAGTTATGCATCGCCAAATTACTGGACTTAGGGCTGTCCAAATTACCAATTTCCACATTTTTCACCAATTCACTTTAATGATTCAAACCTCATAATTTGCAACATTCAAAAGCTCCAAAACATATCTAACATACTAAAAACTACAAAGGAGCTTAATGGTTAAGACCTTAAGCTTAATCAGACCATTTTGCTCCTTTTAGACATAAAACCAAACACTTAGCATGCATAATCATATTGAACCCATGCTTACCTTTTTTGAAAACATAATTTAACCGTTTTTATAACTTCATCAATTTTAACCATTATAAGCTTCTACATCTATATACTTGCACAACTTAGCAATACTAACTCATAGCTTAAACATAACATAAATGGAAGATAACCATAATAATCCTAACATACTCAAACATAATAAAAATGAAAGAAAATTATACCTCTAAGAAGGATTTGAAGAGATGATTCCAAATTTGTAATTAGTTCTTTGATTCTCTTAGTAAATTGAGATAATTTTAAAGAATAAGAACTTTGAAGGTGTAGTTGCATAAGTCGGTCATATGGAGAGAGAAGAATATGATGATTAATACAATTTATCTAATTCTCCATATTTTCTCCTTTTATATTTACTAGTGTTCGACATCGCGCGTTGCGCGATGATCAAATTTTATGTTAATAGAAAATGTAAAAATTGTTTTATTATCCATTTTCATATATATGAAATATCTTGCAAGTCTATATACAACAATTTATTTTAGATCGACAATGATTGGTTTTGAGTATATTCAATTAATTGAATTAACGAAAAATTGATCACGTCTGAACGTTTTCGCGGCCGAATCCACATTGAAAATTATCAATAATAAATATTTATATATTAAAATAAATCAATACAGAAAATAAAAAAACAAATCAACAATCACCAACATAGTGGAAAATTTAGGATAACCAAGCCTCAATGCTACAATTTTTTTTTTAAAATAAAAACAACATGTATACAAAATGTACCAATAATTATTGAATAAAATTACATTATCAAATATTTATATGATCATTAAAATTGATAATTTAAATAATCTTATTATTTAAAACCAAATAATATGATCTTTTATAAAAGTATAATATTTTTTTTAAATACGACAACACACATGATTAAATGTAAATAGGTTATTTAAATTTTGTCAATATTACTATTACTTTTATATATCTGGAGTCTGGACTCTCCCTTACCATCACAAATCCACACAAAAACGTAGAAGTCTTTAAATTCTAATAAATTCTTTTTTATGTATTCATATTATCATCAAAATAGATATTTTAAATAATCTTCATATTAAAAAACAAATAATATGATCTTTTCTAAAACTATAATCATCTTTAAATAAAAATACGACAACACATAATAAAATTTAATAGATTGTTTGTATTTATCAATATTATTATTTTTATAAATAAAATATTGAAGTCTTTAAATTCTAAGAAATTATTTTGTCAATAGTTCACCTTTTTTCCAATATTTTATTCTCATTCATCAACAATTCATTCATTTTAATTTCTTTGGCGTTTTGGATCAAAATATTCATTGATTCATGTGTCACATGAAAACGATTACATAGCGTTGTCAATCAACTTCAACTTTTCATCTTTTTTATGTAAAGATGATTTATCAGCTAAAATTTTCAAATCAATCGTCTTCGATACATTTTTTACAGTTATCGATCTAATTAGATTGCAACAAAATTTCAATGTTAAAAGGGTTAAGTTATATGAAGCAAAAAGGTAAATTCACAAAATGAAATCAATCTAGGTTTGAATATGATTCAAAATCATTGAAGGTCAAAAAAACAAACTTCAAAGAAAATTAGCCGATTTACAATCTTATAAAACTTTGATTTTTTAAATGAAACACTAAAAACATATGTTAGTAACCAAGAAGCGAATATAAAAATGAAGATGTATTGTCCCTTTTGTGGGTTACACTTCTGAAAAAAGAAACGTAGAAATTAAAATGAAAACAATAATAAATCACGAAATTACAAAATAGACAAAATCAAAAAATATAATGAAAATTGAAGGAGTATTTGAATGAAATACTTAAATGTAATAATCATATAACATAACCAACAAAAAAAACATATACGAATATATGTAAACACGATCCTCATAAACAAAATTTATCATTTGATAACAAAAAAATAACAATATGGAAAAGAAAGATTATATAATAACAATTCACATTTCTTGAATAATATTATGGCTACATACCTGTTTGGAATGTTTTGATTAAGCGTTCCGTTGATAAACCTGATCGATTCAGTGTTCTTTAATCAACCTATATCTCTTCTATTTTTGTTTCTTAAATATCTATTTCTTTGATTGGGAAATTAAGGGTTTTATTGAGAATTAAAAGCATGTAATGAAATGAGCAAATGAAAAGTTGGAGGTTAAACTCAATATACAACCTTTTCTTTTATTTATTTGTATAAAAAATATATTGATTAAACAACTCAACATTATGGTTTCATTGAGAATTAAAAGCAAGTAATGAAAGGAGCAAATGAAGAGTTAGAGGTTAAACCCAATATAGAACATTTTCTTCAAAATTATGAGAAAATAGCAAAAGATAAATGGAGATTTCTCATTGTGCCACCTAAACAACTCCATATCTTCCTTTTATATATATATATAGATTTAGAGTTTAGGCATTTGGCGGTTTTAACCCTTCAAGTCTAAACCATCAACTTTATGCCATAGTAGGCATAAACTTAACATTTTAAGTTAAGTTAAGTTTAATTTTGTACCTATATGACCCCATGTATGATAGTACCTCACAATCTAGTCCCAGATTCAAGTCGGATAAGCATAAGGTACAAACACGTTACGCACGATTTGTACAGTTTAACGGAACACGAATATTATAGTTTTAGTAACATATTTATAAACAAACGTTACTATTACCAAAAACCTCTAAATTTAAAGCAACGTTTTAGACAAAAACGTTAATAAAAGGTCCCCTAAAGCAACGGATTAGGACCATTTTGAAAAACCGTTGCTTTATGTTGTGACGGTTTTTAAAAACCGTTGCCATGTAAGACTCTTTAGTAACGGTTTTCGCTTAAACCGTTGTTTTATGTTGTAACGGTTTTAAAACACCATCACTTAAACTAAAATATATATAGCAACGTTTATTTGAAAACCATTTCCAAAAGTCACCAAGTTCTACGACAACGATTATGCAAAATTTGTGTCACTAAAAGTTAGTCTATGGCAAGGGTTCTTGAAAGATTTGCGTAACCATATGTCATGTTTTGGTAACGATAATAAAACATTTATATCACCATATTCAAGCTACATTGACGGGTTTAAATAACTTCCGTCACCTTATATCATGTTATGGTGACGATTTTGAGTACCTTATCATATGTCATTCTACGGTAACGGTTTTGAAAAATAAATGTCACCATATATTTTTGTTATAGAGACGGTTTTAAAAAATTACATGTCACAACGGTGACGATTTTGTATAATAAATGTCATCAAATATCATGCTATTGTGACGGTTCGAATAATAAACGTCCACGTAAGTCATGCTACGATGACGATTTTTTATGATAAACGTGACCATACGCAACATTACGATGATGATTTTAAATAATTTAAATAATAAATAGCATGGTACGTCAGGCTACGGTGATGATTTTGAACAATAAACGTCATCGTACGTCATGTTACGATGACGATTATGAAATATAAACGTCATGCTACTGTTGACGATTTTGAAAAATAAACGTCACCTCATGTCATGTAACAGTGACAGTTTCAAAAAACATTACGTCACCATATGCCATGCTATGGTGACTGTTTAGAAAAATAAATGTCACTGTATGTCATGTTATGGTGACGGTTTTGAAACATATCGTACGTTATGCTATGGTGACGGTTTTCAAATAAAGAAGTCACCATATGTCATGTTCTAGCAACGTTTTCAAATAATAAACGTCGATGTATGTCATGTTAAAGTGATGATTTTAATCAGTGAACATTACTGTATGTCATCCTATGGTGACGGTTTTGACAAAAATGAATGTCACCGTTTGTCATGAATAAGTAACAGTTTTGACGAATTTAATCATAGTATGTTATGATATGATGATTTTTTCGAATAATAAATGTCACTGTATATCATGCTAAAATGATGATTTCTGAATAATAAACGTCACTAAATGTCATATTATGGTTACGGTTTAAAAATAAATGTCATCATATGTCATGTTGTGGTGGCAGTTTTAAAAAATAAAGGTCAATGCATGTCATACTATGGTCGCGATGTTGAATGATAAATGTCACGTGTATGTAATGTTATTATGACAATTTTAAATGATAAATGTTATCGTATGTCATTTTATAGTGACGGTTTTAATAAAGTTAAGTCACCAAATGTGATGATATGGTAACGGTTTTCAAAAATTTACGTCACCGTATATCATATGTAGTAATGGTGGACACAAACTAGTCCAAAAAACTTGGTT
This sequence comes from Silybum marianum, assembly GCA_036898165.1. Classification (NCBI taxonomy): domain Eukaryota; kingdom Viridiplantae; phylum Streptophyta; class Magnoliopsida; order Asterales; family Asteraceae; genus Silybum; species Silybum marianum. The sequence continues at coordinate 16,655,898 of CM072528.1, forward strand.
CGTCCAAGCTTCGGGTTGTCATGTCATTTTGGATATGTTTGTTTCTAGGAAACCAATCTTACAATTTAATTAGAATAAGAACGAAATGATAAATGAATAAATAGGGATTTTGGAACGGTAAAACTAGGGATGGCAACGGGGCGGGGAATACAATCCCCGACCCCGGCTCCGGTTTCACTATCTCATCCCCGGCCCCGGTCCCCGGCGGGTACGGGGAATCCAATCCCATCCTGATTTTTTTGTGCTCATCCCCGGTTAAACAATAAATTTTTCGAAAAAAATTAAAAATTGCATTTAAAATATGTATTTTTTTAGTTAATAGATATACATATGGGGACGGGGCGGGTCGGGGAATACGTCACCCGACCTCGGCCCCGGCCCCGGCCCCGGTACCCGTTTTAATGGGGAATCCCCGGCACTGGTCGGGGCGGGTGAACCGGGTTCCTCGACGAGGCAGGGCAAATCACCATCCCTAGGTAAAACCGATTTTAGTTTATTTATACTTTAAAACTTTTTAATGAGTTACAAGTAACTTATTTGAATAAAATATGTAGGTAACTAACTTTTAAAAGATCAATAGTTTATTTATTTAAAAAGAAATGTTTATGGACTTAATCATTTAAAGTGAGAAAGTTTATTGATTTTTTCATTTAAATCAATAGTTCAAGGACTTAATCATTCAAAATAAGAAAATTTAATGATTTTTTCAATCAAAAAAATAGTCTAAATACTTAACCATTTAAAATGAAATAGTTTGTTGGGGTTTTTTTGAACTTTTTCCTTTATTTTAATTATGCATATACATGAATATTAACTATTTAAAATTATTATTAATGATTGTTTTTAAGCTTGTGGTAACAAGGCTTATTGGGGGAGTAGGAGTGAACAAAAGAAGGGAAAGAAGAGGGAAGGAAGAAATTTAACATTATTAAAATTTCAACTTTTTGGAAACAAAATTTTATCAAATTTGGACTATTTGGAAAATTTAATTTTGATAAAATTTCAAACTTAGGCAAATTTAATTTTTATGTAATACTTTTTTAAAAACTTTTAACTTATATTTAGTATGTATACATACGTGTATGAAACAATGTTTATCTAATTACATTGTTATTTCAAAAGGTAATTATTTTCAATGTGTATGTTTGGTATTTTTTTGTTTTACATTATTTTTAGTTCACATGAATTGTTTTGCATTGTCAAACAATACATGATTGACTCAAAAAATCCGAAAACAACAATATATATGGTCTCTTAGCTTATGGGCTTGGGCTTCTCACATTGTATTTTGGGCCTTTTGGGGTTTATGGGCTTGGGCTTCTCACATATATTAAACACCTATATATATGGTCTTTTAGCTTTATTTGTAAAGTGAGTCTTGGGAGAGAATACACCTTCACACACATACACTAATGAGAGTCATTCAATTCCAATGTGTGGTATTCTCTATAATTCCCCTCCATATTAATCAATACATGAATATGAGTTGATGATTTGATGATTATTGTTCTTTAATTCTCTATCTCTTCTCTACTATTTATGGAGTTTTCTCAATTGTTGCTTGTCTGGGATCTAACACTGAGTTTCAGCAATCACTGAATGCAATTAGTGTTTGCTATCTATGAATCTGAACAGTAGTATGAACTGGGAGTTTCACTAGTATAAGAAGAATTGTATTCAAATCACTGAAGGAGTTTAGATCGACATAATGTTTCATATTTCATTATGTATTATTATTATTCAATTTAGTGTCACTTATTTAGTTTCTCACATATACATTATTTAATGGTAACATATAGAAAACCGTACATTTTTATAAAATATATTTGACTATTTTTAATAATAAAAACATCATATCGGAAAAACGTCACCTCGCTCTATAAACTGTTTATCCTTGTAGAACCCATTTGGGACCAAAACATGGCATCATGCCTTAATGTGGGCCAATAGTATCCTTGTTGTGAGATTCAGTTGGGTAAACTTTGACCACCTGAGTGATTGCCACATACTCCAGAATACATATATTTCAGAATTTCTTGCATTCGTCTTCCAAAGACACAACGAACATTCAATCATGTAGAGGATCGTCGATACAATGTTCTTATGATAAGGCAGTTTTTCATTTATTTTACCAATCCTCTTCCTGGTCAAGGACTTGTATTTGATTGTGATCTTCGATGGTCGAGGATGTTAGGTGGACCAACGGAATCGTGTGAAAAAGGTGTTTTTCTATGATCTTACCCAGATTGGCTAAAGCATCGACTTGTGCATTTTGATATCTTGGCACCTGGAATATAATAATTGGATCGATATCCTTTTCTTTCCCTTTAGCCACTTTGATGTAGGTCGTCATTCTGGAGTCTTTCGTTCTAAATTCCTCGTTCATTTAGTTGACCATGGGAAGGGAATCGTTTCTAGCTTGTAATCTTGACGCTCCATGGACTTCACCGAAGTTCATTCCAACAATTATGGATTTATACTCGGCTTCGTTGTTGGTAGATTTAATGTTGCAGCATATCGAGTGTCCTATCATTCCCCCCTACGCCGACTTTAAAACAACACCAAGTCTTGCTTCCCTGAAATTCTAGGAACCATCGACGTAGAGCGTCCAATTGATATTTTCGTTCTTTGCCACGACGATGACGTCGTTGTTGACTTTTTTTTCCAGTTTAGGACTGAAAATTTGAGACGAATTCTGCTAGTGCCGGAGATTTATCGTTCTTCTTGATTTGAAAGTGATATCGTAACTATTGATGTATAGGCTCCATTGTTCTAGTCGTACTGGCTACTTAGGCTTTCTCAACATAGGGATTAAAGGATAGTTAGTCACAACAATTAATTATAGGACAACTTTCAAAATAATGATACGGTTTTTTTGCAGCCATGACCAATGCCAATAAAAGTGTTTTTCACAGAGGAATAACGTTTTTTTCACTGGATAATACCTTGCTCACATAATGGACGGGAAGATGTTGTTTGTCATCCTCACGGATGAGGACAACACTGACAGCGGTGGTAGTGACTTCTAGATACAATTGTAAAATTTCTCCATATTTCGGCTTTGAAAGCAACGAGGGAGAAAACATGTATTCTTTAAGTTTCTGGAGAGCATTTTAATGCTCATCGGTCCACGTCAATACTTTATTTTTTGTATGAAATTATAAAAATAAATGACACATATTGGAGGATCGAGAGATAAACTTGTTTAAGGCTGCCACTCTCCCTGTGAGACGTTGTACCTCCTTGAAATTTTGAGGCGATTGGATATTAACAATCGCTTTGATCTGATATGGTATTGCCTTGATACCCCGTCGTGTGACCATATGTCCTAGAAATTTACCCGCATAGAGTCCGAAGGAGCATTTTGTTGGGTTTAATTTCATTTTGTATTTATGTAGGATGTCGAACCACTATTTGAGGTGATCAATGTGGTCGGTAACATTGTTTGATTTGATGAGCTTACTATCAATGTAAACCTCCATTATGTTGGTCAAATGTTTTTTGAACATGCGATATAACAGCCGCTAGTAGGTCGATCCTGCATTTTTAGAACCAAATGACATCAGTTTATAAACAATAAATACCTATGTCTATCATAAAGCTTTTTTCTTGGTCAACGTGATGCATAACTATCTGGTTGTATCCAAAATAGGCGTCCATAATTTTTTGTAATTCATGGCCAGTAGTTGCGTCGACCATGGCGTCGATATAAGGCAAAGGGAATGGATCCTTCGAATATGCCCTGTTAAGGTCCTTGAAATCTACATACTCACCATTTGCTATTTTTATTTTGCACGACAACCAGGTTGGCCAACCAATCAAGGTATGTAACTTCCCTAATCTTGCTTGTTTTCAACAAATTGTCAATCTCATCATTGATAACTTTGTTTCAATATGGAGCGAATTTTCGACGTTTTGTTTGACGGGCATGTACGTTGGTTGATATTTAATTTGTGGGATATAATATTAGGGTTAATTATGACCAAATCATCATGAGTCCAAGTGATGTTATCGGCTTTTCTTTCAAGAACTTAACTATCAGTTGTTCCTTGATGTTTGGTTCTAGAGATGCTCCCATATATACAGTTTGGTCAAATCTACTTGGATTGAGGATAATTTCTTGCAGTTGCAGATGATCGACCTTATCCAAGTGCTCCTCAAGTGGTCCAGGCTTTGTAATTGTTAGATGTTTCCTTTACGTGACTTCATGGACATTTTACAACACTTATGGGTAGTCTTTTGTTCCTTTTTTATTTCTTGGACACCCTACAAACTAGGGAACTTTATGGTCTGATGATATGTCAAATGAACAACTTCCATATCGTGGATCCATGGTTGTCCAACAATAACGTTGTACGCGGACAAGCAGTCCACCACGTTCAATTAAATGTGCTTGTTAACACCTTTAGCATACATAAGGACAATGATTTTTCCGACAGTACTGAGAACTTCGTTATTAAAGCCGACTAGTATGGTCGAACGATGCACAATCTCTTTTTTTCATGGATTCCCATGGCTTTGAGCGTGTCGAGGAAGACGATATTTGTTGAGCTTCCTCCATCGAAGGTTGAACAATTCTCGATTGTACATAGAATTTTGAGACCCCATCGTAATGTTTCTACCATGGGTCAAAGATGTCATCGTGGTCAAAAGAGATGGGTACCAACTCCATTTTACATTTGTATGTCCTGCCAATAAATGGTTTGTCTGATCTTTGACCAAGATTGTTTTTATACATCATACATTGGTCCACAAATATCTGACCCACTAGTTATACAATATATGTTGGAATGCGTGTCTAAAGTCATAACTAATTACTCACGACTTTCCATTAATAGCAGGGTCCTTTTTAGGTTGTCCTCAATTGTCCAAGGGTTATTAGAATAATTAAGAGAGAGAAAAATAGTTTATTAATTATTATTTGATAATAATTAATTAGAAATTATTATGGAAATTCTGTAGAAATTATTATAGAAGGATTGGTTGGCTTGTTGAGGCTTCAAGATTTGGCAAAGTTGTAGATGCTTCTGGACTAGCAATAGATTGGGCTTCTAGAGTTGCAGAACTAGGAGCTTCTGGAATATTTTCCTCTAGAGTTTGAGTGGTTTCTGGAACGTGTGCCTCTGGAGCTTGAGTAGTGGTTTGAACGTTTGGAGTGGTAGTAGATGTTTTCTTTTAATATGTTGTTGTTCTGTATATATACTTAGGGGGAGATTGTTAGAACTTGTTCTTTTGTAAAAGTATGAATTAGAACTTCCTTTTAAGAACAAAGTTAGTCTCTCCAGAAGATAGCTTCTCCAGAAGAAGATTGCTTCCAGAAGCCCTGTCCAGAAGACAGCATAGTGCTCCAGAAGATGAAGTATCTTTTGTATATAATACAAGGACCTACACGCGTGATTTCTGACGTGGCAATCACACTTCTCATGCGTAACTGATTCTTATAGTGACCTTGTTTATGTGTCAACACGTGATAGGCTAGCTCATTAACTTTTACCTTTGTAACCGTATAAATAGATAGAGCTATTCCTTGTATTATTCGTCAATTGTATTGGAGATAGATTTGTATTTATGTATTGTAATATTTGACACTCTGAGTGAAATACAAATCTAAATTGATCGATATGAATATGTTCATCCATTGCAGTTTACTAATTTTAGTGTGATTGTTGATCTTATATGCTTCCGCTTGTCGTTTATTTTACATCTGTGATCAACATTCATTGAGTGTTTACGGGATCTGGGTTCCAACACTCAGGAACACTATCAGAACCTAGAAGATCTAAAGAACAACATTCACACCAAAAGAACTTTTAGTAACAGTCGAAGACCTAACTGAAGATAGAGACTGATAACTCGTTATCTGACGCGGTTCAGTGGTAGCTGTTAGATCCCAAACTAACAACAAATGAATTAACTCCATATAAAATTAGAGAAGAGATATGATGAAGAATAATTATGTAGAAAATCTCATCTCATATGCTTTAATTTGATGGATGGGAAAATACACTAGTATAAAAATGGTCTTATGTGACGGTTAAAAACCGTCACCGTAGGTATACGGTAACGGTTTTTATGAACATAGAAATCGTCACCGTAGCTGCCGTCACTTTTGATACACTTTTGGTTAAGTTTAAAAAACGTTACCAAATCACTTCAAAAACCGTTACCATAGGCTAAAACCATCGCCTTAAATGCACAAGAAAGTAGTTTTGTTTTCTAAAATCGTTACCATAGCGTATTATACAGTGACGTAATTTTTTTTAAAACCGTCACTATAACATGACGTACAGTGACGTTAATTTATTAAAATCGTCATCGTAGCATGACATATGTTGACGTTTATATTCAAAAATTGTCACCATGACATATAGTGACGCTTATTTTTCAAAATCGTGACCACCGCAAGACATACAGTGTCATTTATTTGTGAAAACCGTTACCGTAACATGACATACAGTGACATTCATTATTCAGAATCGTCACCGTAGCATGATGTACGGTGACGTTTATTTCTCGAAATAGTCACTGTAACATCACATACATTTACGTTTCTATTCAAAAGTCGTCACTGTAACATGACGTACGGTGAAGTTTATTTTCTAAAGCGGTCACCATAGCATGAGATAAAGTGATTTATTTCTCAATATCGTCATTGTAACACACATATAGTGATATTTATTAATTAAAATCGTCACAATAACATGACATGTCGTGACATTTATTTTTTCAAACCATTACCGTAGTAGAACGTAAGGTGACGTTTATTTTTCAAAATTGTTACTGTAGTGGGACATATGGTGACATTTATTTCTAAAAATGTCACTGTAGTGTGGCGTAAAGTGATGTTTCTTATTCAAAACCGTCACCATAGTATGACCTACAGTGACCTTTTTTTTAAAATCGTCACTATAAAGTGACATATAGTGATGTTTATTTGTCAAAAACCATCAGTGTAAAATGGTGTATCGTGACATTTATTTGTCAAAATTGTAACTGTAGCATGACATACAGTGACATTTATTATTTAAAATTGTCGCGATAACATGACATACATTGACGTTTATATTAAAAAACGGTCACTATAGCATGACATATAGTAACGTCTATTTTATAATACAATCATCGTAGTAAACATTTATTTGTCAAATTCGTCATCATAACATGACATACGGTAACGTTTATTTTCCAAAAACCGTCAATATAACATGACAAAATATGACGTTTATTTCTTAAAACCGTTATCATAACATGACGTACAGTAACGTTTATTTATCGAAAAACATCAGTGTACCATGATGTATGGTGACGTTTATCATTCAAAACGGTCATTGTCTCATAATATCCAGTGACGTTTATTTATCCAAAAACGTCAGTTGTAACATGATGTATGGTGACGTTTACCATTTAAAACGGTCATTGTAGCATGATATACAGTGACGTTTATTTTTTAAAATCTTTGCTATAGTCTATCTTTTGCTAACAATTTTAATAAAATCCGGCAAAATAAAAAACTAAAAGATGTTCAAAAATGATTATCAATATATAGAAAACCATTAAACTACTACTGATAATTAGATAAACAATATATCCATAGACGAACAATAAACAGATTTATTGGGTCAAAAAGCTTATTTCCAAGTACCTACAATAATCTTAAGCATCAACTAAATCAATATTTTTCTTATTAAACGTACTCCTTGTATGTTTTGGCACCTTTAGCTTATCACTAGTTTCATACTTTTTTATCTTCTTATTTTGATTCTGTTCATGCTCATCAGAAGTTGTGCGGTACCTGCAGGAAAATACAAGACATTAAACAAGCCAAATAAAAGTTTAAAAAATGTAACATAAATTACAAACAAGAACATGAACAAATCCCCACCGATTTTTATTAAATAAAATAAAATGATAGAAGCAAATATAAAGTCAATGATGATTACATGTTACATGATCAAAAGGATAGAAGACACTTGAAACCTTATTAAAATCTACCATTTTCTTGCTTTATATGTTCCCAAATCTCAGTCAAACATACATAAACGATAATACTAAAACCTTATTTCCCATATAACATTTTTCTGTTTGTTTCGTCTTTGTAGATCACTTACTGGTTTTTTGGCAGTCAAAGGGTCAAAGTTTTTCAATATTCAGCTGTTGGTTCCTGTTTACCCCACTATTAGTTGTTGGAATTCTAAGGGTCAAAATGATGGGCTCTGCTAAATTTTCATGTTTCTATTGGTATATCGGACGGTAATTTTTGCTTTTGATTTAGATGTCCTGATGGTTTATACCATCCAAGACAAAATGGGGTGTTGAATGAGGATAGTTTGATCATTCAAGGTGAATATGTAAATCAAATAAGGAAGGGGGTGGTAATAGAGGACAAAAAAAGTAGTCCTGTAAATGGTTGGAAGTGTTGTAAACATGAAAGTGGTCCTGTAAATAGTTGAATTGTAATGGTATATATACTCAGTTTTTCTAAAGTTACACCAAGATACTCATAACATCTTCATATAACACAAATATAGTCGATAGAATAAAAAGTACATGCAAGACTAAACTAGTGAAAATATAGTTAAAGTGTGTATATTAAATAAACTAAAAATATTTGAGATGGTATTTAACTAAATGTAGTTTTGGAACAGCAGCAATGGAAGAAAAAGTACATGGAAGACTAATGAAAATATTTATTCTGATGATTGATCAAAGGGAGAGTTTCTTTGTTTCCAGATCCTTTTGTATCCTTTTTTATTTCTATAAGAGCATCTCCAAAATCTATGCTATATTTTCTTTAAAATAGAGTAACAAAAGTTAATATATCTAAGAGAAATTGCTTCCAACTCCAATAGCTATCAGTTTTATTATTAAAATAATCAATACATTAATAAAATATTATTTCGCTCTTATAAACCATTTTACTTCATTGACTTTCATTGGTGGAAAGATTAAAATATTGTTTCTCTCTCTTAAATGGTGGGTTTTAGAGATTTCTCTAAATTTGGAGATTTTTTTCCTCTCTCCCTTATTTTCTCTATTTTAACACACCATATAGTATAGCCATTGGAGCATAAAAATCTCCAAGACCACCAATTTTTCTATTATAGCATAGCTTTTGGAGATGCTCTAAGATGCAAGTGCTAACATCAAGTTTTTGGCATTTGAAGTGCCTTTCGACTATGTAAACAGACCTTAAATGAACATGCTACTAGTATAATAGGAAGGAAATAAAAACGTAGGCCACTGTTGAATAAGTTTGATTTCAATTTTGGTCCTAGAATAGGTTTTGACTACATGTATAATCAAAATTGAATTTTGACAGCAACTCTGGATTTTAACATAGTGGTAATCATTCTTTCTAGATTAAAAAATCCAAGATACAAACTACAATTGTTTATATTTTGGAATGCACTGGTGAAACAAACTACAAATGTTTATATTTTGGCTTGTTTGTTTCCATGGTTGAGAATTAACCAAACTATTCTTCATAGGGAACTAACCTATACGGTTTTATGCACACATTTTTGCATCCGGAATATACCCAAATCACGGAAACATATCAAAGTGCATATAATATGACAGTTTATTAATTAGAGGAAGGTTCAAATGAGAACTTTATATTTTTAAAGGAACAAAGGGACACTTGTGGATCACATATGATGTGGGTCCCACATAATATTAAATCATTTATGATTTAATATAATTTAATATTAAATCATAAATGATTCAATATTATGTGGGACCCACATCATACGTATCACAATTGTTCCTTTTCGTTTTAAGGTGATTCTCATTTGATCCCTCCCCTTATTAATTAAAACCACTTAAAAAATAAATTATATCGAAGTGCCATATATATATACACACATATGTATGAGAAGAGAAATTACCAAGATCTTCATTGTAAACGGTACCCCAGTCGTATTCTTCAAAATTTACATTGTTTTCTTCACCCCCAAATGGTCATCCTCAGACTCTGATTCATCCACATTTGAATGAACTAGTTTTAAACTCGGTTTTCATGAGACCACATTAGGGGTTTCTTCATAAACCGGAGGGAGACTTGTAAGTTCTATCAGCACTGTCTGCAATCTACATCATATACATTTCAATAAGTAATAGTATTCGGCACAATCACATCCAAGGACGGGATAGTTGAAATAATATAGAAAATTATCTTGTCTATGTACTCCCTTAAAATTTCAGAGTTGATCAACTTGAAATAGAATTTGGCAAAAACCCATTTAAGTATTTTACCTGCAAGTATGCCTCCTTATGGAAAGCCTTTGCACAGACATTTTGATCCGTTAACTCAAGAGACATTTTGATCTGTTAACTCCATTAACTCAAGAGACATTTTGATCTTTTTAAACCACAGGGACCAAATCTATAATTCACTTTATTAAACATATATATAAGTTATTTAAGACATTTATTTAATATTCTACTTTAGCTATGTTTAGAAAACTATTTCATAAACTAGTTAGTTAGCGTGTAGCTGATAAGCTAGCGGATGACTGATTAATTGGATGAACATTCGATGATAGTTATAGTTATTGGATCGGTGAGGTCCAGTTTTCAATCATGTATGCATTTTCATCTATGAATCGTCCGCTCCAATTTGGATACTAAAATTTTGAATCTGATTTAATCAATTACAATTAAATTTCCAAACATATTTGGTCATTCCTAATTGAATCCGATGAGGTTGTTATTTATTTATTGTAATGGGTTATATTGTGTCGTAATGGTTTATATAGGTTGTACCATGTTATATGAGGTGTAACAAGTTATAATGGTTTATATGGATTTAATGGGTCGTGTATCAATCATATACATAGATAAATACTACATTAAAACAAATCTATTATATAAATATTACGTACATACATAATCCAAAAATATATATATATATATATATTGTATAGAGGAAAGTTCAAATGTGAACTCATTTTTGGTTGTGAACGTGAGGACGAATCTCAGCCACTTATCCGGTCAATAAAGGCGAGCTTTGACCCGTTCACTCCTTTAATAATCTCCACCCTCCCATGAATCGTGTCAATCCTCCGTGATCGCGTCCACCATAACCGAAGATGTGTGGCTGAGATTCGTCCTCATGTTCACAACCCAAATTGAGTTCACATTTGAACCTAACCCTATATGTATATATATATATATCTACATGTTGATGGATGCATCAACAATATTTATCGTTACTATTTTACAGTAGGGTGTTACCATATGCACCATAGTCTATATCATATCTCTCAATTAGATTAGAGCATGTATGGCTACTTTAAATTGTTTTGGATGTTATCATATACACCATGGACTAGAGTGTATCTGGAAAAACTATTTACAATAAAATATGACCCTATACAGTTGGACTCCCAAAACTTATATTCTTAGCTTTGCTTCTGGACAATATGCCCATGTGTATACAAGTAATTGAAGTTGGTTTTGGTTTTATACGCATGTGCATGTTATGCACATGTGTATATCGGACAAGTTGCTTACAAATACTAGTATGCACATATACATACCGTCAAGATAAATGGTTACCAAGGTGTTCCACAACATATATACACTCATAAATACATATACATATACAAGCATACATATATGGGGAAGATATTTAAAGAGAATCTTAAAACAATCGAAAATTTATTTAAACCATTAGATTGAGATAATCCAATTATAATGTGGTTAAATTTTTTGTAATTAAAAAACATCCCTTCATTTTTGTAATTGGAAATCGACGAAATATAACTAAATTTTGAACGAAACAAATTATATCGAAAGAAAATCATTTCATAATCTTTAATTTAATATCGATATTGATATATGATTTTCGTCTGTCTTTTTGTTGTTTTCGGATTTTTTGAGTCAATCATGTATTGTTTGACAATGCAAAACTATTCATGTGAACTAAAAATAATGTAAAACAAAAAATACCAAACATAGACATTGAAAATAATTACCTTTTAAAATAACAATGTAATTAGATAAACATTGTTTCATACACGTATGTATACATACTAAATATAGTTAAAAGTTTTTAAAAAAAATATTACATTAAAATTAAATTTGCCTAAGTTTGAAATTTTATCAAGATTAAATTTTCCAAATAGTTGAATTTTGACAAAATTTTCCAAAAAGTTGAAATTTTAATAATATTAAATTTCTTCCAACCCTCTTCTTCCCCTTCTTTTTTCTCGCCTTTTGTTCACTCCTACTCCCCCAATAAACCTTGTTACCACAAACTTAAAAACAATCATTAATAATAATTTTAAATAGTTAATATTAATGTATATATATAATTACAATAAAGAAAAAAGTTCAAAAAAAACCCAACAAACTATTTCATTTTAAATGGTTAAGTATTTAAACTATTTTTTTGACTGAAAAAATCATTAAATTTTTTTATTTTGAACATTTCTCTAAAATAAATGATTAAGTTCATAAACATTTCTTTTTAAATAAATAAACTATTGATCTTTTAAAAGTTAGTTACCTACATATTTTATTCAAATAAGTTACTTGTAACTCATTAAAAAGTTTTAAAGTATAAATAAACTAAAATCGGTTTTACCCAGGGATGGTGATTTGCCCCGCCACGTCGAGGTACCCGGTTCACCCACCCCGACCAGGGCCGGGGATTCCCCGTTAAAACGGGTACTGGGCCTGGGGTCGGGTGACGATTCCCCGACCCGCCCCGTCCCCGTATGTATATATATTAACTAAAAAAATACATATTTTAAATACAATTTTTAATTTTTTTGAAAATTTTATTGTTTAACCGGGGATTGACCGGGGATGAGCACAAAAAAATCGGGATGGGATTGGATTCCCCGTACCCGCCGGGGACCAGGGTCGGGGATGAGATAGTGAAACCGGAGCCATCCCTAGTTTTACCGTTCCAAAAACCCTACGCAATTAAAATCCCTAGCAAACAACGATATCGCTCCCCCCCCACCCGGTCACCCCCCATTACCCTAATGTTGTATGTTCTCCATTTCGTCTAACACGTTGTTGGCTCCTATCATCGATCTTCCTAGATAACCGGTTAAAGATAATTTATTTAGGCTAAAAAGATGTAAACAACCATTTTTTAAAAATTCGGTTGTTTAATGTTTGAAAAGAAAATTCAGGAACTTAATCATTTAAAATAATAAAGTTTAATAGTTTTTCCATTCAAAATGAAAAATTTTAATGATTTTTTCATCCAAAAACACAGTTCAGGGACTTAAGCATTCAAAATAAGAAAGTTTAATGATTTTTTTCATTCAAAAAAATAGTTTAGAGACTTAACCATTCAAAATATGATAGTTTGTTTGGTTTTTTTAAACATTTCTCTAAAATAAACTTAATAGTTCTACATGTTTACAAAATAGTAAATTACATGATTGATCCTTGTGGTTTATATTAGAGGTAGAACTTGGTTTAATAGATTATATTTTTTATCCCGCTACATGTAATAGAAAACAAAAAATGATATGACCCAATTGCCCCTATAATTAACCAATTTAATAGATCCAATTAACATGGTTAAGAGACAAAAAGAGTGTGAACGTGTAATCCACAAGGACCAAATTCATAATTATTTTAAAATAGGATGCATAGTTTATTAAGTGTAAACCGCATGGACCAATCATGTAATTTACTATTTTTATATATATACATACATAACATAGTCTTGATATAAAGTTCAAATCCTCCAATAAACATAAATGTACTTCTAGGTGAATTGGTTATCGTCTATGTATTTATGTTGTAAGACCCGAGTTCAAGTCTTACTTCACACATGTTTTTTAACTTTTTTGATTTAAGCCATTGATTTACGATTTAATGTTGTATTTTTTTTCTCTAATTAAATAATTTCTTTATTCTATGATTATCTATTTATTCATGCTTTTTAACTTTTTTGATTTAAACCACTGATTTTATGATTTAATGTTGTAGTGTTTTTTTTTCTAATTAAATAATTTCATTATTCTGTGATTATCTATTTATTCATTTATCATTTCGTTCTTATTCTAATTAAATTGGAAGATTGGTTTCCTAAAAACAGACGTATCCAAAATGACATGACAACTCGAAGCTTGGACCAACCAAGTTTTTTGGACTAGTTTGTGTCCACCATTACTACATATGATATACGGTGACGTAAATTTTTGAAAACCATAGTATGACATTTAGTGACGTTTATTATTCAGAAATCATCATTTTAGCATGATATACAGTGACATTTATTATTCGAAAAAATCATCATATCATGACATACTATGATTAAATTTGTCAAAAGCATTCTTTGCTTCATGACAAACGGTGACATTCATTTTTGTCAAAACCGTCACCCTAGGATGACATACAGTAACGTTCACTAATTAAAATCATCACCTTAACATGACATACATCGACGTTTATTATTTGAAAACGTTGCTAGAACATGACATAGGGTGACTTCTTTATTTGAAAACCGTCACCATAGCGTAACGTACGATAACGTTTATGTTTCAAAGCATCACCATAACATGACATACGGTGACATTTATTTTTCTAAACGATACGCGTAGCATGACATATGGTGACGTAATGTTTTATTGAAACATCACTTTGTTACATGACATGAAGTGACGTTTATTTTTCAAAATCGTCAACAGTAGCATGATGTTTATATTTCATAACCGTCATCGTAACATGACGTACGATGACGTTTATTGTTCAAAATCATCACCGTAGCCTGACGTACCATGGTATTTATTATTTAAATTATTTAAAATCATCATCGTAACGTTGCGTATGGTCACATTTATCATAAAAAATCGTCATCGTAGCATGACTTACGTGGACGTTTATTATTCGAACCGTCACAATAGCATGATATTTGATGACATTTATTATACAAAACCGTCACCGTTGTGACATGTAATTTTTTAAAACCGTCTCTATAACAAAAATATACGGTGACATTTATTTTTCAAAACCGTTACCGTAGAATCACGTATGGTAAGGTACTCAAAACCGTCACCATAACATGACATAAGGTGACGGAAGTTATTTAAACTCGTCAATGTAGCTTGAGATATGGTGATGTAAATGTTTTATTATCGTTACCAAAACATGACATATGGGGACGCAAATCTTTCAATAACCCTTGCCGAGAGACTAACTTTTAGTGACACAAATTTTACATAATCGTTGTCGTAGAACTTGGTGACTTTTGGAAACGGTTTTCAAATAAACGTTGCTATATATATTTTAGTTTCGGCGACGGTGTTTTAAAACCGTTACAACATAAAACAACAGTTTAAACGAAAACCGTTACTAAAGGGTCTTACATGGCAACGGTTTTTAAAAACCGTCACAACATTAAGCAACGGTTTTCAAAATGGTCCTAATCCGTTGCCTTAGGGGACCTTTTATTAACGTTTTTATCTAAAACGTTGCTTTAAATTTTGAGGTTTTTGGTAATAGTAATGTTTGTTTATAAATACATTACTAAAACAATTCTTTAATACTTTTTGTGACTTTTTGCAACGGTTTTTTATCAAACCTTTACAAACCTATTTTTTCAAAACCGTCACAAAAGCAAATTTTTGTATTAGTGAGAATGAATGTACCAACACGTTTTGCATGGTTAATTCACAATCTTAGTTGTGGTCTTCGACGTCCCAACCATAATAAGTAAGATGCATATCCGAGACTAAACATGCCCTTGAAAGTGCAAGGAGTCTCAAACGTTCTAGGAATTTCATAAAGATTAAATTGGCAAGTTGTATGCCTACCTAAATTAAATTCGTATATAATTACGACGTCCCTCTTTATATAATGAATATTAGAAATTGGATCCTAGCCTTAACATATTAATTGGATAAATAATTAAGGATTATTTAATATCACTAACTAAAACCACTTGTCTTATAAATGTCTGGAATCAATAATGATCTTCCTCCTCCTCCTTCTCCTAGCGGAAATTCCGGTTTCACTCTCCTTCCTATTCTGGCGAAGGAAAAGCTTGTGGGCCCTAATTACCTTGATTGGATGGGTGCCCTAAGATTGACCTTGCGCTATGAAAATAAGGAATATGTGCTTGATAACCAAATCGTCAAAATCGACATGAACACTGCCTCTCCCGAAGAAATTGAAGCTACAACAAGCATTACACGGACTCTACCAAGGCATCTTGCATCATGGTGTCTACCATGTCCTCTGAACTTCAAATGTTGTTCGATGAGAGATGAGCATATGAAATAAATGAGAAACTTCGCGAAATGTTCGCTAAGGGACAAAGGCAAGAGCGCTTGGAGGTTCTTAAAGCCCTGAAAAAATGTCAACACAAGGACGGCGAGTCAGGATGCGCGCACGTGCAAAAGATGCAAAGGCTCATTGAAAGACTTGGGAAGTTGGATGTGAAGTTTGACAAGAACATGGCCATTGACATGGTCCTTGATTCACTTCCGGATTCTTATGACCCGTTCATTATGCAGTTTCATATGAATGATGGTCAGACTAACATGATGTAGTTGCATAACCTGCTGCAAAGAGCTGAGCAAGGCATGAAAAGGTCTCATGCCTCATCAAGCTCAACTGCTGCTACACAGGTCAATGCCATTCGACATGGAAAGGGGAACAAACGAAAATCCACTGCTCAACCCATTAGGAAAGGGAAAGCCAATGTTGGAGAGTCCAACAACGGGTCAAAGAGAATGGTTAATCATGAAATCCCGCCTTCCAAAGATCCGAAGGAGGCAACGTATTTTCACTGTGGACAAATAGAGCATTGGAGGAGAAACTGCCCAAAATACCTTGAAGTGTTGGAAGAGAGCAAGGGCAAGTCGTTTGCCACTGCATCTAGTATGTACTTAATCAAACTCACTGATATGAAATGTTCTAGTTCTTGGGTCCTTGATACATGATGTGGTATTCATATCTGTTTTGTATTACAAGGACTAAAGGATAGCAAGGAGTTGTGGCCAGAAAAGCTAAATCTCATTATGGGCAATAGGCGTTCTACGCCTATTACGAAGATGGGGATTTTTGAGCTTGTCTTGGATAGTGGGTTTAGATTAGAGTTAGTAGATTGTTGTTATTCACTTGATATGTCTCGGAATATTATTTCATTTCACACATTACTTAAACAAGGTTTCTGTTATTACTTTGATAATTTGAATGGAGATATTTTAGTTTATAAAGATGACTTGTTTGTTTTTAAAGCTACTCCTTGTAATGGTGTTTATGAATCTGTTGCGTGTGATAATAACTTGAGTAATGTGCTAGCTATTAATTCTTCTAATGAGTTTGACCATGCATCTTTATGGCACTGTCGTCTTGGTCATGTAAACAATAAAACGCATCGTCCAACTCCAAAAGGATGGAGTCTTGGAATCATTTGACTTAAAATCGGATGATGCATGTGAGTCCTGTTTACTTGGCAAAATGACCTAATACTAGTATGCACATATACATACCGTCAAGATAAATGGTTACCAAGGTGTTCCACAACATATATACACTCATAAATACATATACATATACAAGCATACATATATGGGGAAGATATTTAAAGAGAATCTTAAAACAATCGAAAATTTATTTAAACCATTAGATTGAGATGATCCAATTATAATGTGGTTAAATTTTTTGTAATTAAAAAACATCCCTTCATTTTTGTAATTGGAAATCGACGAAATATAACTAAATTTTGAACGAAACAAATTATATCGAAAGAAAATCATTTCATAATCTTTAATTTAATATCGATATTGATATATGATTTTCGTCTGTCTTTTTGTTGTTTTCGGATTTTTTGAGTCAATCATGTATTGTTTGACAATGCAAAACTATTCATGTGAACTAAAAATAATGTAAAACAAAAAATACCAAACATAGACATTGAAAATAATTACCTTTTAAAATAACAATGTAATTAGATAAACATTGTTTCATGCACGTATGTATACATACTAAATATAGTTAAAAGTTTTTTAAAAAAATATTACATTAAAATTAAATTTGCCTAAGTTTGAAATTTTATCAAGATTAAATTTTCCAAATAGTTGAATTTTGACAAAATTTTCCAAAAAGTTGAAATTTTAATAATGTTAAATTTCTTCCAACCCTCTTCTTCCCCTTCTTTTTTCTCGCCTTTTGTTCACTCCTACTCCCCCAATAAACCTTGTTACCACAAACTTAAAAACAATCATTAATAATAATTTTAAATAGTTAATATTAATGTATATATATAATTACAATAAAGAAAAAAGTTCAAAAAAAACCCAAAAAACTATTTCATTTTAAATGGTTAAGTATTTAAACTATTTTTTTGACTGAAAAAATCATTAAATTTTCTTATTTTGAACATTTCTCTAAAATAAATGATTAAGTCCATAAACATTTCTTTTTAAATAAATAAACTATTGATCTTTTAAAAGTTAGTTACCTACATATTTTATTCAAATAAGTTACTTGTAACTCATTAAAAAGTTTTAAAGTATAAATAAACTAAAATCGGTTTTACCCAGGGATGGTGATTTGCCCCGCCTCGTCGAGGTACCCGGTTCACCCACCCCGACCAGGGCCGGGGATTCCCCGTTAAAACGGGTACTGGGCCTGGGGACGGGTGACGATTCCCCGACCCGCCCCGTCCCCGTATGTATATATATTAACTAAAAAAATACATATTTTAAATGCAATTTTTAATTTTTTTGAAAATTTTATTGTTTAACCGGGGATTGACCGGGGATGAGCACAAAAAAATCGGGATGGGATTGGATTCCCCGTACCCGCCGGGGACCAGGGTCGGGGATGAGATAGTGAAACCGGAGCCATCCCTAGTTTTACCGTTCCAAAAACCCTACGCAATTAAAATCCCTAGCAAACAACGATATCGCTCCCCCCCCCACCCGGTCACCCCCCATTACCCTAATGTTGTATGTTCTCCATTTCGTCTAACACGTTGTTGGCTCCTATCATCAATCTTCCTAGATAACCGGTTAAAGATAATTTATTTAGGCTAAAAAGATGTAAGAAACCATTTTTTAAAAATTCGGTTGTTTAATTTTTGAAAAGAAAATTCAGGAACTTAATCATTTAAAATAATAAAGTTTAATAGTTTTTCCATTCAAAATGAAAAATTTTAATGATTTTTTCATCCAAAAACACAGTTCAGGGACTTAAGCATTCAAAATAAGAAAGTTTAATGATTTTTTTCATTCAAAAAAATAGTTTAGAGACTTAACCATTCAAAATAGGATAGTTTGTTTGGTTTTTTTAAACATTTCTCTAAAATAAACTTAATAGTTCTACATGTTTACAAAATAGTAAATTACATGATTGATCCTTGTGGTTTATATTAGAGGTAGAACTTGGTTTAATAGATTATATTTTTTATCCCGCTACATGTAATAGAAAACAAAAAATGATATGACCCAATTGCCCCTATAATTAACCAATTTAATAGATCCAATTAACATGGTTAAGAGACAAAAAGAGTGTGAACGTGTAATCCACAAGGACCAAATTCATAATTATTTTAAAATAGGATGCATAGTTTATTAAGTGTAAACCGTATGGACCAATCATGTAATTTACTATTTTTATATATATACATACATAACATAGTCTTGATATAAAGTTCAAATCCTCCAATAAACATAAATGTACTTCTAGGTGAATTGGTTATCGTCTATGTATTTATGTTGTAAGACCCGAGTTCAAGTCTTACTTCACACATGTTTTTTAACTTTTTTGATTTAAGCCATTGATTTACGATTTAATGTTGTATTTTTTTTCTCTAATTAAATAATTTCTTTATTCTATGATTATCTATTTATTCATGCTTTTTAACTTTTTTGATTTAAACCACTGATTTTATGATTTAATGTTGTAGTGTTTTTTTTTTCTAATTAAATAATTTCATTATTCTGTGATTATCTATTTATTCATTTATCATTTCGTTCTTATTCTAATTAAATTGGAAGATTGGTTTCCTAAAAACAGACGTATCCAAAATGACATGACAACTCGAAGCTTGGACCAACCAAGTTTTTTGGACTAGTTTGTGTCCACCATTACTACATATGATATACGGTGACGTAAATTTTTGAAAACCATAGTATGACATTTAGTGACGTTTATTATTCAGAAATCATCATTTTAGCATGATATACAGTGACATTTATTATTCGAAAAAATCATCATATCATGACATACTATGATTAAATTTGTCAAAACTGTTACTGCTTCATGACAAACGGTGACATTCATTTTTGTCAAAACCGTCACCCTAGGATGACATACAGTAACGTTCACTAATTAAAATCATCACCTTAACATGACATACATCGACGTTTATTATTTGAAAACGTTGCTAGAACATGACATAGGGTGACTTCTTTATTTGAAAACCGTCACCATAGCGTAACGTACGATAACGTTTATGTTTCAAAGCTGTCACCATAACATGACATACAGTGACATTTATTTTTCTAAACAGTCACTGTAGCATGACATATGGTGACGTAATGTTTTATTGAAACTGTCACTGTTACATGACATGAAGTGACGTTTATTTTTCAAAATCGTCAACAGTAGCATGATGTTTATATTTCATAACCGTCATCGTAACATGACGTACGATGACGTTTATTGTTCAAAATCATCACCGTAGCTCGACGTACCATGTTATTTATTATTTAAATTATTTAAAATCATCATCGTAACGTTGCGTATGGTCACATTTATCATAAAAAATCGTCATCGTAGCATGACTTACGTGGACGTTTATTATTCGAACCGTCACAATAGCATGATATTTGATGACATTTATTATACAAAACCGTCACCGTTGTGACATGTAATTTTTTAAAACCGTCTCTATAACAAAAATATACGGTGACATTTATTTTTCAAAACCGTTACCGTAGAATCACGTATGGTAAGGTACTCAAAACCGTCACCATAACATGACATAAGGTGACGGAAGTTATTTAAACTCGTCAATGTAGCTTGAGATATGGTGATGTAAATGTTTTATTATCGTTACCAAAACATGACATATGGGGACGCAAATCTTTCAATAACCCTTGCCAGAGACTAACTTTTAGTGACACAAATTTTACATAATCGTTGTCGTAGAACTTGGTGACTTTTGGAAACGGTTTTCAAATAAACGTTGCTATATATATTTTAGTTTCAGCGACGGTGTTTTAAAACCGTTACAACATAAAACAACAGTTTAAACGAAAACCGTTACTAAAGGGTCTTACATGGCAACGGTTTTTAAAAACCGTCACAACATTAAGCAACGGTTTTCAAAATGGTCCTAATCCGTTGCCTTAGGGGACCTTTTATTAACGTTTTTATCTAAAACGTTGCTTTAAATTTTGAGGTTTTTGGTAATAGTAATGTTTGTTTATAAATGTTTGTTACTAAAACAATTCTTTAATACTTTTTGTGACTTTTTGCAACGGTTTTTTATCAAACCTTTACAAACCTATTTTTTCAAAACCGTCACAAAAGCAAATTTTTGTATTAGTGAGAATGAATGTACCAACACGTTTTGCATGGTTAATTCACAATCTTAGTTGTGGTCTTCGACGTCCCAACCATAATAAGTAAGATGCATATCCGAGACTAAACATGCCCTTGAAAGTGCAAGGAGTCTCAAACGTTCTAGGAATTTCATAAAGATTAAATTGGCAAGTTGTATGCCTACCTAAATTAAATTCGTATATAATTACGACGTCCCTCTTTATATAATGAATATTAGAAATTGGATCCTAGCCTTAACATATTAATTGGATAAATAATTAAGGATTATTTAATATCACTAACTAAAACCACTTGTCTTATAAATGTCTGGAATCAATAATGATCTTCCTCCTCCTCCTTCTCCTAGCGGAAATTCCGGTTTCACTCTCCTTCCTATTCTGGCGAAGGAAAAGCTTGTGGGCCCTAATTACCTTGATTGGATGGGTGCCCTAAGATTGACCTTGCGCTATGAAAATAAGGAATATGTGCTTGATAACCAAATCGTCAAAATCGACATGAACACTGCCTCTCCCGAAGAAATTGAAGCTACAACAAGCATTACACGGACTCTACCAAGGCATCTTGCATCATGGTGTCTACCATGTCCTCTGAACTTCAAATGTTGTTCGATGAGAGATGAGCATATGAAATAAATGAGAAACTTCGCGAAATGTTCGCTAAGGGACAAAGGCAAGAGCGCTTGGAGGTTCTTAAAGCCCTGAAAAAATGTCAACACAAGGACGGCGAGTCAGGATGCGCGCACGTGCAAAAGATGCAAAGGCTCATTGAAAGACTTGGGAAGTTGGATGTGAAGTTTGACAAGAACATGGCCATTGACATGGTCCTTGATTCACTTCCGGATTCTTATGACCCGTTCATTATGCAGTTTCATATGAATGATGGTCAGACTAACATGATGTAGTTGCATAACCTGCTGCAAAGAGCTGAGCAAGGCATGAAAAGGTCTCATGCCTCATCAAGCTCAACTGCTGCTACACAGGTCAATGCCATTCGACATGGAAAGGGGAACAAACGAAAATCCACTGCTCAACCCATTAGGAAAGGGAAAGCCAATGTTGGAGAGTCCAACAACGGGTCAAAGAGAATGGTTAATCATGAAATCCCGCCTTCCAAAGATCCGAAGGAGGCAACGTATTTTCACTGTGGACAAATAGAGCATTGGAGGAGAACGCCCAAAATACCTTGAAGTGTTGGAAGAGAGCAAGTGGCAAGTCGTTTGCCACTGCATCTAGTATGTACTTAATCAAACTCACTGATATGAAATGTTCTAGTTCTTGGGTCCTTGATACATGATGTGGTATTCATATCTGTTTTGTATTACAAGGACTAAAGGATAGCAAGGAGTTGTGGCCAGAAAAGCTAAATCTCATTATGGGCAATAGGCGTTCTACGCCTATTACGAAGATGGGGATTTTTGAGCTTGTCTTGGATAGTGGGTTTAGATTAGAGTTAGTAGATTGTTGTTATTCACTTGATATGTCTCGGAATATTATTTCATTTCACACATTACTTAAACAAGGTTTCTGTTATTACTTTGATAATTTGAATGGAGATATTTTAGTTTATAAAGATGACTTGTTTGTTTTTAAAGCTACTCCTTGTAATGGTGTTTATGAATCTGTTGCGTGTGATAATAACTTGAGTAATGTGCTAGCTATTAATTCTTCTAATGAGTTTGACCATGCATCTTTATGGCACTGTCGTCTTGGTCATGTAAACAATAAAACGCATCGTCCAACTCCAAAAGGATGGAGTCTTGGAATCATTTGACTTAAAATCGGATGATGCATGTGAGTCCTGTTTACTTGGCAAAATGACCTAATACTAGTATGCACATATACATACCGTCAAGATAAATGGTTACCAAGGTGTTCCACAACATATATACACTCATAAATACATATACATATACAAGCATACATATATGGGGAAGATATTTAAAGAGAATCTTAAAACAATCGAAAATTTATTTAAACCATTAGATTGAGATGATCCAATTATAATGTGGTTAAATTTTTTGTAATTAAAAAACATCCCTTCATTTTTGTAATTGGAAATCGACGAAATATAACTAAATTTTGAACGAAACAAATTATATCGAAAGAAAATCATTTCATAATCTTTAATTTAATATCGATATTGATATATGATTTTCGTCTGTCTTTTTGTTGTTTTCGGATTTTTTGAGTCAATCATGTATTGTTTGACAATGCAAAACTATTCATGTGAACTAAAAATAATGTAAAACAAAAAATACCAAACATAGACATTGAAAATAATTACCTTTTAAAATAACAATGTAATTAGATAAACATTGTTTCATGCACGTATGTATACATACTAAATATAGTTAAAAGTTTTTTAAAAAAATATTACATTAAAATTAAATTTGCCTAAGTTTGAAATTTTATCAAGATTAAATTTTCCAAATAGTTGAATTTTGACAAAATTTTCCAAAAAGTTGAAATTTTAATAATGTTAAATTTCTTCCAACCCTCTTCTTCCCCTTCTTTTTCTCGCCTTTTGTTCACTCCTACTCCCCCAATAAACCTTGTTACCACAAACTTAAAAACAATCATTAATAATAATTTTAAATAGTTAATATTAATGTATATATATAATTACAATAAAGAAAAAAGTTCAAAAAAAACCCAAAAAACTATTTCATTTTAAATGGTTAAGTATTTAAACTATTTTTTTGACTGAAAAAATCATTAAATTTTCTTATTTTGAACATTTCTCTAAAATAAATGATTAAGTCCATAAACATTTCTTTTTAAATAAATAAACTATTGATCTTTTAAAAGTTAGTTACCTACATATTTTATTCAAATAAGTTACTTGTAACTCATTAAAAAGTTTTAAAGTATAAATAAACTAAAATCGGTTTTACCCAGGGATGGTGATTTGCCCCGCCTCGTCGAGGTACCCGGTTCACCCACCCCGACCAGGGCCGGGGATTCCCCGTTAAAACGGGTACTGGGCCTGGGGACGGGTGACGATTCCCCGACCCGCCCCGTCCCCGTATGTATATATATTAACTAAAAAAATACATATTTTAAATGCAATTTTTAATTTTTTTGAAAATTTTATTGTTTAACCGGGGATTGACCGGGGATGAGCACAAAAAAATCGGGATGGGATTGGATTCCCCGTACCCGCCGGGGACCAGGGTCGGGGATGAGATAGTGAAACCGGAGCCATCCCTAGTTTTACCGTTCCAAAAACCCTACGCAATTAAAATCCCTAGCAAACAACGATATCGCTCCCCCCCCACCCGGTCACCCCCCATTACCCTAATGTTGTATGTTCTCCATTTCGTCTAACACGTTGTTGGCTCCTATCATCAATCTTCCTAGATAACCGGTTAAAGATAATTTATTTAGGCTAAAAAGATGTAAGAAACCATTTTTTAAAAATTCGGTTGTTTAATTTTTGAAAAGAAAATTCAGGAACTTAATCATTTAAAATAATAAAGTTTAATAGTTTTTCCATTCAAAATGAAAAATTTTAATGATTTTTTCATCCAAAAACACAGTTCAGGGACTTAAGCATTCAAAATAAGAAAGTTTAATGATTTTTTTCATTCAAAAAAATAGTTTAGAGACTTAACCATTCAAAATAGGATAGTTTGTTTGGTTTTTTTAAACATTTCTCTAAAATAAACTTAATAGTTCTACATGTTTACAAAATAGTAAATTACATGATTGATCCTTGTGGTTTATATTAGAGGTAGAACTTGGTTTAATAGATTATATTTTTTATCCCGCTACATGTAATAGAAAACAAAAAATGATATGACCCAATTGCCCCTATAATTAACCAATTTAATAGATCCAATTAACATGGTTAAGAGACAAAAAGAGTGTGAACGTGTAATCCACAAGGACCAAATTCATAATTATTTTAAAATAGGATGCATAGTTTATTAAGTGTAAACCGTATGGACCAATCATGTAATTTACTATTTTTATATATATACATACATAACATAGTCTTGATATAAAGTTCAAATCCTCCAATAAACATAAATGTACTTCTAGGTGAATTGGTTATCGTCTATGTATTTATGTTGTAAGACCCGAGTTCAAGTCTTACTTCACACATGTTTTTTAACTTTTTTGATTTAAGCCATTGATTTACGATTTAATGTTGTATTTTTTTTCTCTAATTAAATAATTTCTTTATTCTATGATTATCTATTTATTCATGCTTTTTAACTTTTTTGATTTAAACCACTGATTTTATGATTTAATGTTGTAGTGTTTTTTTTTTCTAATTAAATAATTTCATTATTCTGTGATTATCTATTTATTCATTTATCATTTCGTTCTTATTCTAATTAAATTGGAAGATTGGTTTCCTAAAAACAGACGTATCCAAAATGACATGACAACTCGAAGCTTGGACCAACCAAGTTTTTTGGACTAGTTTGTGTCCACCATTACTACATATGATATACGGTGACGTAAATTTTTGAAAACCATAGTATGACATTTAGTGACGTTTATTATTCAGAAATCATCATTTTAGCATGATATACAGTGACATTTATTATTCGAAAAAATCATCATATCATGACATACTATGATTAAATTTGTCAAAACTGTTACTGCTTCATGACAAACGGTGACATTCATTTTTGTCAAAACCGTCACCCTAGGATGACATACAGTAACGTTCACTAATTAAAATCATCACCTTAACATGACATACATCGACGTTTATTATTTGAAAACGTTGCTAGAACATGACATAGGGTGACTTCTTTATTTGAAAACCGTCACCATAGCGTAACGTACGATAACGTTTATGTTTCAAAACTGTCACCATAACATGACATACAGTGACATTTATTTTTCTAAACAGTCACTGTAGCATGACATATGGTGACGTAATGTTTTATTGAAACTGTCACTGTTACATGACATGAAGTGACGTTTATTTTTCAAAATCGTCAACAGTAGCATGATGTTTATATTTCATAACCGTCATCGTAACATGACGTACGATGACGTTTATTGTTCAAAATCATCACCGTAGCCTGACGTACCATGTTATTTATTATTTAAATTATTTAAAATCATCATCGTAACGTTGCGTATGGTCACATTTATCATAAAAAATCGTCATCGTAGCATGACTTACGTGGACGTTTATTATTCGAACCGTCACAATAGCATGATATTTGATGACATTTATTATACAAAACCGTCACCGTTGTGACATGTAATTTTTTAAAACCGTCTCTATAACAAAAATATACGGTGACATTTATTTTTCAAAACCGTTACCGTAGAATCACGTATGGTAAGGTACTCAAAACCGTCACCATAACATGACATAAGGTGACGGAAGTTATTTAAACTCGTCAATGTAGCTTGAGATATGGTGATGTAAATGTTTTATTATCGTTACCAAAACATGACATATGGGGACGCAAATCTTTCAATAACCCTTGCCAGAGACTAACTTTTAGTGACACAAATTTTACATAATCGTTGTCGTAGAACTTGGTGACTTTTGGAAACGGTTTTCAAATAAACGTTGCTATATATATTTTAGTTTCAGCGACGGTGTTTTAAAACCGTTACAACATAAAACAACAGTTTAAACGAAAACCGTTACTAAAGGGTCTTACATGGCAACGGTTTTTAAAAACCGTCACAACATTAAGCAACGGTTTTCAAAATGGTCCTAATCCGTTGCCTTAGGGGACCTTTTATTAACGTTTTTATCTAAAACGTTGCTTTAAATTTTGAGGTTTTTGGTAATAGTAATGTTTGTTTATAAATCTGTTACTAAAACAATTCTTTAATACTTTTTGTGACTTTTTGCAACGGTTTTTTATCAAACCTTTACAAACCTATTTTTTCAAAACCGTCACAAAAGCAAATTTTTGTATTAGTGAGAATGAATGTACCAACACGTTTTGCATGGTTAATTCACAATCTTAGTTGTGGTCTTCGACGTCCCAACCATAATAAGTAAGATGCATATCCGAGACTAAACATGCCCTTGAAAGTGCAAGGAGTCTCAAACGTTCTAGGAATTTCATAAAGATTAAATTGGCAAGTTGTATGCCTACCTAAATTAAATTCGTATATAATTACGACGTCCCTCTTTATATAATGAATATTAGAAATTGGATCCTAGCCTTAACATATTAATTGGATAAATAATTAAGGATTATTTAATATCACTAACTAAAACCACTTGTCTTATAAATGTCTGGAATCAATAATGATCTTCCTCCTCCTCCTTCTCCTAGCGGAAATTCCGGTTTCACTCTCCTTCCTATTCTGGCGAAGGAAAAGCTTGTGGGCCCTAATTACCTTGATTGGATGGGTGCCCTAAGATTGACCTTGCGCTATGAAAATAAGGAATATGTGCTTGATAACCAAATCGTCAAAATCGACATGAACACTGCCTCTCCCGAAGAAATTGAAGCTACAACAAGCATTACACGGACTCTACCAAGGCATCTTGCATCATGGTGTCTACCATGTCCTCTGAACTTCAAATGTTGTTCGATGAGAGATGAGCATATGAAATAAATGAGAAACTTCGCGAAATGTTCGCTAAGGGACAAAGGCAAGAGCGCTTGGAGGTTCTTAAAGCCCTGAAAAAATGTCAACACAAGGACGGCGAGTCAGGATGCGCGCACGTGCAAAAGATGCAAAGGCTCATTGAAAGACTTGGGAAGTTGGATGTGAAGTTTGACAAGAACATGGCCATTGACATGGTCCTTGATTCACTTCCGGATTCTTATGACCCGTTCATTATGCAGTTTCATATGAATGATGGTCAGACTAACATGATGTAGTTGCATAACCTGCTGCAAAGAGCTGAGCAAGGCATGAAAAGGTCTCATGCCTCATCAAGCTCAACTGCTGCTACACAGGTCAATGCCATTCGACATGGAAAGGGGAACAAACGAAAATCCACTGCTCAACCCATTAGGAAAGGGAAAGCCAATGTTGGAGAGTCCAACAACGGGTCAAAGAGAATGGTTAATCATGAAATCCCGCCTTCCAAAGATCCGAAGGAGGCAACGTATTTTCACTGTGGACAAATAGAGCATTGGAGGAGAAACTGCCCAAAATACCTTGAAGTGTTGGAAGAGAGCAAGGGCAAGTCGTTTGCCACTGCATCTAGTATGTACTTAATCAAACTCACTGATATGAAATGTTCTAGTTCTTGGGTCCTTGATACATGATGTGGTATTCATATCTGTTTTGTATTACAAGGACTAAAGGATAGCAAGGAGTTGTGGCCAGAAAAGCTAAATCTCATTATGGGCAATAGGCGTTCTACGCCTATTACGAAGATGGGGATTTTTGAGCTTGTCTTGGATAGTGGGTTTAGATTAGAGTTAGTAGATTGTTGTTATTCACTTGATATGTCTCGGAATATTATTTCATTTCACACATTACTTAAACAAGGTTTCTGTTATTACTTTGATAATTTGAATGGAGATATTTTAGTTTATAAAGATGACTTGTTTGTTTTTAAAGCTACTCCTTGTAATGGTGTTTATGAATCTGTTGCGTGTGATAATAACTTGAGTAATGTGCTAGCTATTAATTCTTCTA
The DNA here is from genome assembly GCA_036898165.1 of Silybum marianum. Lineage (NCBI taxonomy): Eukaryota > Viridiplantae > Streptophyta > Magnoliopsida > Asterales > Asteraceae > Silybum > Silybum marianum. The sequence goes on from CM072528.1 coordinate 16,685,045, forward strand.
ATGAGTTTGACCATGCATCTTTATGGCACTGTCGTCTTGGTCATGTAAACAATAAAACGCATCGTCCAACTCCAAAAGGATGGAGTCTTGGAATCATTTGACTTAAAATCGGATGATTCATGTGAGTCCCGTTTACTTGGCAAAATGACCTAATACTAGTATGCACATATACATACCGTCAAGATAAATGGTTACCAAGGTGTTCCACAACATATATACACTCATAAATACATATACATATACAAGCATACATATATGGGGAAGATATTTAAAGAGAATCTTAAAACAATCGAAAATTTATTTAAACCATTAGATTGAGATGATCCAATTATAATGTGGTTAAATTTTTTGTAATTAAAAAACATCCCTTCATTTTTGTAATTGGAAATCGACGAAATATAACTAAATTTTGAACGAAACAAATTATATCGAAAGAAAATCATTTCATAATCTTTAATTTAATATCGATATTGATATATGATTTTCGTCTGTCTTTTTGTTGTTTTCGGATTTTTTGAGTCAATCATGTATTGTTTGACAATGCAAAACTATTCATGTGAACTAAAAATAATGTAAAACAAAAAATACCAAACATAGACATTGAAAATAATTACCTTTTAAAATAACAATGTAATTAGATAAACATTGTTTCATGCACGTATGTATACATACTAAATATAGTTAAAAGTTTTTTAAAAAAATATTACATTAAAATTAAATTTGCCTAAGTTTGAAATTTTATCAAGATTAAATTTTCCAAATAGTTGAATTTTGACAAAATTTTCCAAAAAGTTGAAATTTTAATAATGTTAAATTTCTTCCAACCCTCTTCTTCCCCTTCTTTTTTCTCGCCTTTTGTTCACTCCTACTCCCCCAATAAACCTTGTTACCACAAACTTAAAAACAATCATTAATAATAATTTTAAATAGTTAATATTAATGTATATATATAATTACAATAAAGAAAAAAGTTCAAAAAAAACCCAAAAAACTATTTCATTTTAAATGGTTAAGTATTTAAACTATTTTTTTGACTGAAAAAATCATTAAATTTTCTTATTTTGAACATTTCTCTAAAATAAATGATTAAGTCCATAAACATTTCTTTTTAAATAAATAAACTATTGATCTTTTAAAAGTTAGTTACCTACATATTTTATTCAAATAAGTTACTTGTAACTCATTAAAAAGTTTTAAAGTATAAATAAACTAAAATCGGTTTTACCCAGGGATGGTGATTTGCCCCGCCTCGTCGAGGTACCCGGTTCACCCACCCCGACCAGGGCCGGGGATTCCCCGTTAAAACGGGTACTGGGCCTGGGGTCGGGTGACGATTCCCCGACCCGCCCCGTCCCCGTATGTATATAAATTAACTAAAAAAATACATATTTTAAATGCAATTTTTAATTTTTTTGAAAAATTTATTGTTTAACCGGGGATTGACCGGGGATGAGCACAAAAAAATCGGGATGGGATTGGATTCCCCGTACCCGTCGGGGACCAGGGTCGGGGATGAGATAGTGAAACCGGAGCCATCCCTAGTTTTACCGTTCCAAAAACCCTACGCAATTAAAATCCCTAGCAAACAACGATATCGCTCCCCCCCCCCACCCGGTCACCCCCCATTACCCTAATGTTGTATGTTCTCCATTTCGTCTAACACGTTGTTGGCTCCTATCATCAATCTTCCTAGATAACCGGTTAAAGATAATTTATTTAGGCTAAAAAGATGTAAGAAACCATTTTTTAAAAATTCGGTTGTTTAATTTTTGAAAAGAAAATTCAGGAACTTAATCATTTAAAATAATAAAGTTTAATAGTTTTTCCATTCAAAATGAAAAATTTTAATGATTTTTTCATCCAAAAACACAGTTCAGGGACTTAAGCATTCAAAATAAGAAAGTTTAATGATTTTTTTCATTCAAAAAAATAGTTTAGAGACTTAACCATTCAAAATAGGATAGTTTGTTTGGTTTTTTTAAACATTTCTCTAAAATAAACTTAATAGTTCTACATGTTTACAAAATAGTAAATTACATGATTGATCCTTGTGGTTTATATTAGAGGTAGAACTTGGTTTAATAGATTATATTTTTTATCCCGCTACATGTAATAGAAAACAAAAAATGATATGACCCAATTGCCCCTATAATTAACCAATTTAATAGATCCAATTAACATGGTTAAGAGACAAAAAGAGTGTGAACGTGTAATCCACAAGGACCAAATTCATAATTATTTTAAAATAGGATGCATAGTTTATTAAGTGTAAACCGCATGGACCAATCATGTAATTTACTATTTTTATATATATACATACATAACATAGTCTTGATATAAAGTTCAAATCCTCCAATAAACATAAATGTACTTCTAGGTGAATTGGTTATCGTCTATGTATTTATGTTGTAAGACCCGAGTTCAAGTCTTACTTCACACATGTTTTTTAACTTTTTTGATTTAAGCCATTGATTTACGATTTAATGTTGTATTTTTTTTCTCTAATTAAATAATTTCTTTATTCTATGATTATCTATTTATTCATGCTTTTTAACTTTTTTGATTTAAACCACTGATTTTATGATTTAATGTTGTAGTGTTTTTTTTTTCTAATTAAATAATTTCATTATTCTGTGATTATCTATTTATTCATTTATCATTTCGTTCTTATTCTAATTAAATTGGAAGATTGGTTTCCTAAAAACAGACGTATCCAAAATGACATGACAACTCGAAGCTTGGACCAACCAAGTTTTTTGGACTAGTTTGTGTCCACCATTACTACATATGATATACGGTGACGTAAATTTTTGAAAACCATAGTATGACATTTAGTGACGTTTATTATTCAGAAATCATCATTTTAGCATGATATACAGTGACATTTATTATTCGAAAAAATCATCATATCATGACATACTATGATTAAATTTGTCAAAAGCTATTCGCTTCATGACAAACGGTGACATTCATTTTTGTCAAAACCGTCACCCTAGGATGACATACAGTAACGTTCACTAATTAAAATCATCACCTTAACATGACATACATCGACGTTTATTATTTGAAAACGTTGCTAGAACATGACATAGGGTGACTTCTTTATTTGAAAACCGTCACCATAGCGTAACGTACGATAACGTTTATGTTTCAAAACTGTCACCATAACATGACATACAGTGACATTTATTTTTCTAAACAGTCACTGTAGCATGACATATGGTGACGTAATGTTTTATTGAAACTGTCACTGTTACATGACATGAAGTGACGTTTATTTTTCAAAATCGTCAACAGTAGCATGCTGTTTATATTTCATAACCGTCATCGTAACATGACGTACGATGACGTTTATTGTTCAAAATCATCACCGTAGCCTGACGTACCATGTTATTTATTATTTAAATTATTTAAAATCATCATCGTAACGTTGCGTATGGTCACATTTATCATAAAAAATCGTCATCGTAGCATGACTTACGTGGACGTTTATTATTCGAACCGTCACAATAGCATGATATTTGATGACATTTATTATACAAAACCGTCACCGTTGTGACATGTAATTTTTAAAACCGTCTCTATAACAAAAATATACGGTGACATTTATTTTTCAAAACCGTTACCGTAGAATCACGTATGGTAAGGTACTCAAAACCGTCACCATAACATGACATAAGGTGACGGAAGTTATTTAAACTCGTCAATGTAGCTTGAGATATGGTGATGTAAATGTTTTATTATCGTTACCAAAACATGACATATGGGGACGCAAATCTTTCAATAACCCTTGCCAGAGACTAACTTTTAGTGACACAAATTTTACATAATCGTTGTCGTAGAACTTGGTGACTTTTGGAAACGGTTTTCAAATAAACGTTGCTATATATATTTTAGTTTCAGCGACGGTGTTTTAAAACCGTTACAACATAAAACAACAGTTTAAACGAAAACCGTTACTAAAGGGTCTTACATGGCAACGGTTTTTAAAAACCGTCACAACATTAAGCAACGGTTTTCAAAATGGTCCTAATCCGTTGCCTTAGGGGACCTTTTATTAACGTTTTTATCTAAAACGTTGCTTTAAATTTTGAGGTTTTTGGTAATAGTAATGTTTGTTTATAAATCTGTTACTAAAACAATTCTTTAATACTTTTTGTGACTTTTTGCAACGGTTTTTTATCAAACCTTTACAAACCTATTTTTTCAAAACCGTCACAAAAGCAAATTTTTGTATTAGTGAGAATGAATGTACCAACACGTTTTGCATGGTTAATTCACAATCTTAGTTGTGGTCTTCGACGTCCCAACCATAATAAGTAAGATGCATATCCGAGACTAAACATGCCCTTGAAAGTGCAAGGAGTCTCAAACGTTCTAGGAATTTCATAAAGATTAAATTGGCAAGTTGTATGCCTACCTAAATTAAATTCGTATATAATTACGACGTCCCTCTTTATATAATGAATATTAGAAATTGGATCCTAGCCTTAACATATTAATTGGATAAATAATTAAGGATTATTTAATATCACTAACTAAAACCACTTGTCTTATAAATGTCTGGAATCAATAATGATCTTCCTCCTCCTCCTTCTCCTAGCGGAAATTCCGGTTTCACTCTCCTTCCTATTCTGGTGAAGGAAAAGCTTGTGGGCCCTAATTACCTTGATTGGATGGGTGCCCTAAGATTGACCTTGCGCTATGAAAATAAGGAATATGTGCTTGATAACCAAATCGTCAAAATCGACATGAACACTGCCTCTCCCGAAGAAATTGAAGCTACAACAAGCATTACACGGACTCTACCAAGGCATCTTGCATCATGGTGTCTATCATGTCTACCATCGCTACTACGTGAATTTTATCGACAACTATAGTAGATATGGTTATATTTACTTGATTAAACATAAGTTAGATACCTTTGAAAAATTCAAAGAGTTTAAGCACGAAGTAGAGAATCAGTTGGGTATAACGACTAAAGTACTACATTCCGATAGGGGTGGTGAGTGTCTTAGTCTTGAGTTCAATGAGTATCTTAAGGAATGTGGAATTGTTTCACAATTGTCACCGCCTAGAACACCTCAACTTAATGGTGTTGCTTAGAGGCGCAATCGAACCTTGTTAGACATGGTTTGTTCTATGTTGACTCGAGCTCCTCTTTCAATCTATTTTTGGGGGTATGCCTTAGAGACAGCCGCCCATATCCTAAATCTTGTACCAACAAAGAAGGTTGAAAAGACACTTCATGAAATGTGGACTGGGAAGAAACCCTCACTCGCACATATCAAGGTTTGGGGTTGTGAGGTTTTTGTAAGACATGAGAGCCAAGATAAACTTGCCTACAAATCTGAGAAATGTCTATTCATCGGCTACCCACAAAAGTCTTATGGTTATTTGTTTTACCGACCCATTGAAAATGTGGTGTTGGTAGCTCGAACAGGAGTCTTTCGAAAAAGAGAACTTATAGCTAAAGACGTCAGTGGGAGTAACATTGATTTTGAAGAAATTCAAGAATCAAACGATGAAATACCTGACGTTGGCACTAGCACTCATCCCGAGGTAGAAATACCTGTTGAGCCAGTTGATGAGTCATTACCTCTTCGTAGATCCGCAAGAGCTAGCCACCCTCCCGAGTTCTATGGTCTTCATATTACTGTGGAAGGGAATACGTTAATAAGTCATAGAACACTTGTTAATCTGGATGAACCAGCTAACTATAAGGAAGCCATGGAAGGCCCTGAAGGTGCTGAATGGAAAGAGGCAATGGACATTGAGATTCAGTCCATGTATGATAACCAAGTTTGGAATTTGGTTGATCAAACACCCGGTCGTAACACGGTCTGTTGTAAATGGATCTTCAAGAAGAAGACCGACATGGACAGAAATGAACACACGTTCAAGGCTAGGCTGGTGACAAAGGGTTATGCTCAAACCCAAGGGATTGACTATGATGAAACCTTTTCACCGGTAGCCAAGATCAAGTCTATTAGGATAATACTTGCCACAACCGCCTTCTATGATTATGAAGTATGGCAAATGGATGTCAAAACCGCTTTCCTTAATGGAAAACTTTCGGAGGATGTGTACATGACACAACCGAAAGGTTTTATAGACGTCAAGCATCCCAATAGAGTGTGCAAGCTTCAAAAATCTATTTATGGACTTAAACAAGCTTCTCGCAGCTGGAATCTTTGCTTCCATGTGAAGGTCAAAGCGTTTGGATTTTCTAGGAGTGAAGATGAGTCCTGCGTATATGTCAAAGCTAGTGGGAGTACTGTAACTTTCCTAGTCTTGTATGTGGATGACATACTCCTTATAGGAAACAATATCCCAACTTTGAATGGTGTAAAAGCATGGCTTGGAAATTGTTTCACTATGAAGGATCTAGGAGAAGCGACGTACATACTGGGTATAAGGATCTATCAGGATAGAATAAAACGTCTAATAGGACTAAGCCAAAGTACATATGTGGATAAAGTATTGAAAAGGTTCAATATGGAAAATTTCAAGAAAGGGTCTTTATCCATTCATCAAGGCATAAAGCTTAGTAAAGCTCAATGTCCCGTCACTCGTGATCAGGTGGACAAAATGAGTCGAGTTCTGTATGCTTCGGCTATAGGATCGATCATGTATGCCATGACATGTACTCGTCCTGATATCTCATATGCTTTGAGTATGGTTAGTTGATATCAGGGTAATCCGGGCGAAAGTCATTGGACAGTAGTGAAGAGCTTAGAATTAGCGGGTATACTGATGCCAGTTTCCAAACGGATGTGGATGATAGTTGTTCACAGTCCGTTTGAGTGTTTCTATTGAATAGAGGTGCAGTGACATGGAAGAGTTCCAAGCAACCTACTGTGGCGGAATCAACCCTTGTGAGTCCGAGTACATAGCAACTTCTGAAGCTGCTAAGGAAGCCACATGGCTGCAAAATTTTATTGGTGATCTGGGAATCGTTCCAACTATTAGTGAACCCATAGAGATCTTTTGTGACAACACTGGTGCTGTCGTCCTTACTAAGGAACCCAAAGATCATGGAAACACCAAATGTATCAAGAGAAAATTTCACTATGTACGACATAGAGTGGAGGACGGAGACATCTTAGTGAGTAGAGTATCGTCGGAAGAAAACCCGAATGATCCTTTCACAAAGGCGCTTAGCATTGTAGCAATAATAAATTGTAATTGATTTGGTGATGAATAATAGAGATTATTTATGTGTTAATGAACTGCCATTTTAAATTAGTTATTATTGTGTATCTTTTTGCATGTTTAACTTCCCGAGTATTAAGTCGATGTTTATAGAGATAAACATATCATGAGAATGCGACTCAATATTCAAACCTCTACAGTCAGTCATACTCTTGGAAGTAAGTATTGATTTAAGACTGTCATGTAGTGTTAGTTGATGTCTATAGAGAAAGACATAGCATAGAGATGCATCTAATGCTCATGAGTACTTAAATAGAGATATAGGTATTAGAGAAACCCGCACTTAGAGATTACTTCATGGATTAAAATCACAAATAATTCTAAGATGATAACATCTGTTATTCTTCAAATGGAGATGCATGAGTTTGAATTTATGATTCGGTTGTGCATTGGTAGATATAAACGTTACCGTAACTAGAAGTTATAAAAGATATTGCCATCTATAATTTGAAGATTAGATTTAGATTATGTAGTCAAAATTTATTCGTTCTTTTTGCGTGTTAATGGAAATCGATATTTGTGGGCCCCCGGTGATTTCATGACGACATTAAAGTGTTGGGCCCAGCCTAGACTAGATTGATGTGTTCAATTCTATATTCTAATAAAGTCCTCCTAAATCGGAGACCGGGAAACAACCTTGAACTTGAGATTGATTCATGTCCATGACTCAGTTCACACGATATCTTGAAGAACGAAGGACTAAGCTGATCACTAATCTAGGGCTGTCTCCGAGTCAGAGTTCAGCAGTTGCTAAGGAAGCACTCTTTGCTGATTGTTTGGTTAGTTTATGACTAATAGTAGTTAATGGCTTGTCCAAGTGGGAGACTGTTGGAATGGGTGTCCAAAGTCATAACTAATTACTCATGACTTTCCACTAATAGCAGAGTCCTTTTTGGGTTGCCCTCAATTCTCCAGGGGTAAATAGTTTATATTATTTGACAATTGTAACATCCAACTTTCTAAACTTTCTTAAATATAGTGTTTGAGTAAAATGACATGTTACATTTTGCTAAGTGTGAGTAATAGAGTATATAAGAGGGCCTATAGGTAGGATGATTCTTGTGACAAGTGACTATTACCAACACCTCAGAATTAAGATGATTAGGTGATGTAAAGGTTCAAATTACAAAGTACATGGCCTAAATGGAAATTGGGTAAGTAACTAGAATGCCTAAATGGAAAAAATCTACCCAAAACTTGAACGGATGATCTAAATGGTGATGTAAAAGTTGGAACACCTTTGAATAAGTTAATGTGAAGTGTTAGAATTGACGGAGATCGAAAAAGTCGTGTAGATTGCATTTTATGCAAACTGAACAGAATACGTTGCTATTTCGGTAATCTACACGCGCAAAACTCAAATGGTAGGTGTATGATGGGATTTTAAGCTTTGGAACTAAGTTTTAAACCTATTAGAAGTTGTTGTAGGTGTCGGAAAAATTTTACAGGATTTCGAGCTCAAAATCACGAATGACAAATTACAAAGGAAAGCATAACACTTACAAATGTGTAAAACTGCTTTTATTGGGAGATCTTTGCTGGAACATTTTTATTGGAAGTTATAGGTTATCTTATTACGAATGCGTAGGCGAAAACCTCATCGAAAACGGAGGTCCGAGCGAAAAGTTATGATATTTTTAGTGTTTAATGGTCAAATGGGTCAAAACCGGGTCAAACCCGACCCAACTCGGTTTAATGGGTAAAATTGACGAAAATTACCCTATTTTCTCCCCAAATCAGTCCTAGAACCATTACACACAGTGAAGGTGCGATTTTCACATAGTTAAGCTCAAATCATCCAAATCTTGATGATTTTGAAGAAAAAAATGTTAGATTCTTGAAGATTATGTGTTATTTATCAAAGGTATGCTTCTAATTTCAAGTTTAATCTTGATAATTAGTGTTAAATAAGGATGTTAGGGTTGCATGTTTGAGATTAATGGAAATTTTGTAAGATTAAGGTTATATGTTGGTTAATATCTTGTTATTTTGAAGAAACTTGGAATTATTGTTTGTATTAGCAAGAAAGTCATGAGATTAAGTAATGTTAGTGATGATTAATGTGGGAAATCATGTTTATATGCTAATAATAATAGAATTTCTGAGATTTTATGATGAGTATGTAATATAAGAGATGAAATGCAAGACAATAGGTCACTATAATGGATGATATGGGTGAATTGATCATGGAAGTGTATTGTTGCAGCCCTGTTTTTGAAAAATCATAGAAAATTGAAGAAAAATCGTATGCTTATGAGATCACTGTCCTTGGAAATATAACAAAATGAACTACAATTCATCTTCAGACTTGAAAATGTGAATTTGAAGTTAAGATGGGTAAAAACAGCAACATGTACTGTGTTGTTAAGCTGAGTTTTGACAGCTTTGAGCTGTTGTGTTGTAAATTACATAATAAATCACAAAAAAATCACAAAAATATGAGGTCAGTTGCATTAGAAAGATATGCTATTATACTTTATTTCATATTCAGAAGTCAATGTCTAATTTTGAGTTTAATTGAGGTAAAACAGGGGCTGAACAGAGAGTTGTGCAAGAGAAATTGAAAGTAGGATAGTCAAAGTTTAAAAGTGTATAACTTGAGATTGGTTTATAGTTTGATAATGATATTTGAAATGTTTACTCCAGGGGTTATATTTAGGATATTTGGAGCTTGTGAAGATTTAATCCTATTGTTGGTTGGAATTGGATATTACCGCGTTCGGTTGTTTATATTGAAGCACTGTGAGTTTATATCGAACGTACACTTATGTGTAATATATGTATATGCTTTCTTACTATAAATTAGTTTAATTTTCATATTTTACTGAGTATGTTGAGTCCTCTAGCCAGGTATTGGTATTCGTTGTTCATTTCGTGTTACCAGTTGAGTCCGGATCCGAGACTGTTTTCTTTGGCCTTTTGGTAAACCATGATCTACGGGTATCACTTCGGGTGATATGTTGTAGAATAGAGTATGACCACGTATCCCAAGGAGAGGGTGGTTGGGTGTGGCATATTGACTTTTTCGTACTCATGTATCCCGATTGGTAAGGAGCCGGGTGTGAGTATTTTGCACGGGCCCTGTAGACGAAGAGAGGGTGTGGTGCACATGTATTCCTTATTCGTGATAAGGTTATTTCTGTTTTGATATGTTTGTTATGCTTTAATTGATGTTGGCATGATATGTTGATCGTTCGGTTTTTAGTTAAACTACTACTTTTGTTTTGTTTCAGTTAATATATGTATTTTTACATCATATTTATACGCTTCGATATATTCTCACTAAGCATTGTCGCTTATTCCATTAGAATACATTTTTTTTTCAGGAAGAATGGTAATGGGGAAAGGTAAAGATAAAGTGGTGTAGATTCAGTAGAAGGTTTCAAGATCCCAGACGACATTTTGGTACTTGTTATGTTAATATTTCGTCATGGGTTGTATTTATGTAGTATTGTAGTCGGTTAGTTATATATTTTGTCCCGACTATTAGTATTGTAATCGTTAATCGTAAGTTTTGTTGAACTTTTAGGTTGACATGTTCTTGTTACTCGGTTGAACCGAACTTAACTTTTTGGTGAAAATCTAGAATTTATATCCCGTATCTGTTTTGAAGATTATATTTTGAAATATGTTTTGGGTTTATAGTAAACGAACTTAGTGTAACCTGATGTTACAACAATAGTTAATTAGAAATTATTATGGAAATTCTGTAGAATTAATTGGAATTAATTTAGAATTAATTTGTGCCAATTAAAAGTGTAAAGGGTAATTGGTTATTCTTTGAAAGATGAACCAAGGGCTTTTCTTTAAAACCCTAACTTTGGCCCTAAGTTACTTACCATTATAAATAGAGATCCATGGCTCATAAATCAAATGTCCCACTCAAGCATTCTTAAATCCTTGAGTTTTTCTCTTCTCTCTTTGCTCCATTCCTTGTGGGTACTCTTACTACACTTGGGTGGATATTCCGAAGATTAATAATCTTGGACAAATTGGGTACAAACCATTAGATGTAATCTCCTTTGGTTACTACCTTCCTTAGCGTTGGATCGAATTGTTCAAGTTCTACAACTGGATAAATCAAATTACAAGATTGGATTAAAGGTTGGTAATCTCTTTCTTCTTGTTGTTAATATCATCTACTAAGTTTTCCTTATAGGGTTTAGTTATATGATACTACCATAGTTTCCGCTGGCTTGTTTTGTTTTATAGTTCATATAAAACCCATCAATTTATTACCTTCGTATTGAATGGAGATAGGTGTCGAGCGTTCTTATTTGCAACGTCTTTGGTTATCAGGTCTTACAAGTGTCATTTAGAGATTGACCAAATGATTTCCCGTTGCAATGCTAGAAAGTCGTTATTGCTGTATCCGGGATCGTCGTGGGAATCACACCACTTCAATCTGTATTTTGTGTTGTCGGCCTTGTCACTTTTCTTTGGTCACTAAATCGTGGATTGTACGACCCTTAACACTTTTATCAAATCTTGATGAGTTGCTTTAAATCCGTATTCAGAGATCTTGGGATGTTGCTGGCATTTCTAGTATGATGTCATTTCCCTTATTATTTAACTAGAGTTTCAAAATTTGACGAGACTGGTAAGGTTTTTGCGCATTTCATGGTTTGATTCTGGCAATCTGTTACTGAGTGGTCGCTTGTAATGTGAATGTCTTCTTTTCAGAGATAACATCATCTTCCAATCGTACATGAGCCAATGTTCTGACCCTTACATCTTCAAACATCTCTGTTGGATACTTGGTCAAATCCAATTATAACAGATAATTGTCATCCAAACCTCATTTATATGCTTCTATCATATCTGTATATCGTAGTTCTTGATGCCGATCATTTATGATTTGAAACAATTGAAATAATTTCTAACAGATTCATTAGGTTTTTGAGTAATGTAGTATAGGTCACTGGTTTATTTTTAATTTTATGACTTCTGGCGAATTGCTGAAAAGACTGGTTAACCAAATTACTTAAGGAATTGACAGATTTGGGGTTGAGGTTGATTAACCACTGAAGGGAAGCACAAGTAAGAGTCACACCAAAACACTTACACATGCATACTTCTAGGAAATTTTGTTATATAGATGTGGTCCATACCAATTGCTTGTATTGAGCAACATGCTCGTTAGGATCTGTATTTTTTTGGCATGCCAACCATAGCAATACGATCGACAAAAGGTGAGGCTGGAAAACCAGTTACGGGTAGGATGTTAATGCACACTTCTGCGTCAGGCAACTTGGATAATAGTTAGAACACCTTCTCAATTTCTCCTCATGAAATTTATGTCGTCAATCGACAGGGTCGTCGGGGATATGATTATGGTTTAGTAGGGTGTAGCCATTAGAGGTTTGGTAACTTCTGAATTTTGGGTTGTGATGCTAATAGTGGCATGTACACATTGGCGATAGGATGACTCGGTGTCATCATGGTTCTGGATATTGTAGTAAGATTTGTAGGAGAATGTGGTGTCGCTGCTGACGACAAGGTCATAGGTGTCAAGAATCGTGGATTTTTTTTTATAAAGGTAGGTAATGGTGGCGTAGGAAGTACTCTGGTCATTGACGTTGTCATCGCAAGTACTGTATCTAGGAAAGGAAATCTAGTATATGACAACATGTTGGGATGAATTGATATAGGAGGTCTGGCTATAGATGGACCAACTCCACCCGCAATTACACTCATGTATTGCTGTCGAAGGTTTATAACTTCTGAGTTAGATCTGTGATTCTGATAGCCTAATCGAGCAATTTCCATTATTGCAACATTCAACATATTTTTCATTTGAGTAAATTGATCATCCACGGATCTTGCCATCCTGAAGATGAACATTGATTTTCCTATAGAGAGAAATCGTTAATAAAAGTTGTTTCTTTTGATAGTTCCATACACACACAGATTTGGGGTGAGGACGAGATTGATGAATCCATAACTCGTATTATCGAAGGGAATTGCAATTATATCTTTAGAAACACACACTGAAACCTTGAGTCGACTCTCATAACCCTTCCTCTCTACCTTAAGACCCTTTGGTCCATTACATCAAAGCCCAAGCCCAAGCCCAAGCCCAAATATTAAAATTGTAAAAATACAATTATATGGACTAAAATAAACTATGCTAACTTTATAACACTTTCAATCTAATTGGGGCTAATTAGATCTAACAATATCCCCCTAAAGTTTTGTAAAAGAAGCATCTGTATCTTCAAGAAGCATCTTCAGATAATCTCCTACTTGATTTCATTGAGAAAACTTTAGTGTCGTTGGTCTTCAAAACTTTCCAAGGCCCCTCTTGAATAAAGTTCTTAATCTCCATCTTTAACATTAAATCAGATTTAATGTGCCATAACACACCACTGATTGCTCCAAATATAACTTTAACCTGTAGAAACTACACACAACCTTTAGTATCAGAATCTCAGCCAACCCCAAAGCATATTATTCATCCAAACGTGGATAGATAAAGTCTGAGTTGCGTGACAATGTTGTGCAGAATCAGTCTAATAACAAAGAATTTGTCTGTGAACCATCAGTTGAGTGGACATTCAACACAAGAACTTGTTAAGATAATCATTAAAGGATAGGGTTTCGAACTACTTCGTCAACAACTTGGATAACCATAACAAACACCATTTGGAAGAGAAGTAGCATGAAAAGCATTGCTTCTTGATCAGCAATTGTTCAAATTGGGAAAGATAATTCAGTTTCCTGATAATTTCCAGAAGATTGAACAACCAAAATCCAGATCCAATCTGCACAAACAGATGGATGATTATCGGCACTCAAAATTCTAGATCACAACTGAACCTCCAGAACAGTGAATCGTTAGGAATTATACGTACATAACAATAGCATACAACTTACAAAAACTGACATATAAAGAAAACTCTAGAATAATGATTGCAGAGAGTCAGGCTTTTGATTAATCCAACCAAATATTGAATCAGTTACCCAGTCTGGAAACTTTTAAAATATGACTCTTCAAATATCACAAGCTGAAGTTTCACCCAGAATATCAAATATTTGACTTTAACAATTCAACTCATGAACAGTAACTAAAGGACTTGATACGCGATAAAAAGATATTGAATAAATGATACCGCAGAGGTATGAACACATCGATGTAGCACCAGGTTGTCTTGGGTATAAAAAACAACGAACCAGTGATTTCTCGAACATATATGCGGCAAACGAAAGATCAAAGTGATGCAATACATGCTTTACCCGAAAAGCTCAGAACAGTGTCCCCCTCCTACGACTTAGCACGAGGGTCTTACACATATGTCCTTATGCGAAGATGAATGAAGTCTCCTACGACTTAGCACGAGGGTTGAACATGTCATGCGAGGCTTTGAAGATCAGTTCGCACAGAGCTTATGCGAGACTTGCAAGACTTTACCTAAGACTTATGAGAAGTTTATTGTTCATCGTTCGGACATTACTATGCTAAACTTCGGTTGATGATGTGCAAGGCTTATGAACTTTTCCCATACGAGGGCTATGAATATCATCCGCTTCTATTGAGTCCAGATCTCGATTTTTGACCCAAAACTTGTCCAATCCTTCTTTAATTGACATGTAGGCTTGCAATTCGATTTAGAACACTTTTACTGCATGACATTTTGGCTAAAATCATCATAATTGAACACTTTGATCCCAAAACAGTTCCAAAATACAGAAGACCCAAAACACACAATATTTCGATCCAACCCCCAAATTCTTGAAACTATAAATTCTAATTGATTCTAATTGTTTCACAATCAAACCACGAACCAATTTTGGCATCAACTCACATCCAAATAAGCACCAAAGTATCAAGAATTGATCGAAAACTCACTGTTTCATTAAAAAAAACTTGAAATCTGTTGTGTAGAGGATCGCCTAATCAATAGCTTGATTAGTAGGCTCTGATACCAATTAATATTTCCCGTATCAAAGAATTTCAATCAAACAATTAAGAACACAAGAATTAGGGTAAGGAAGTCGGTTGTTGTATTAGATTATGAACATTGTTACCAGATTTACAGGTATGGAAAGTACACGTACAAAATTCAACTGTAAACTGAATAACTGCCTATCTATATATATAAGTATAGAGATTATAAACTAACATGTATGTACATCACAGACCAATATCCTATATACACGTGTCTGACAGTCTTCAGCGATTCCCTTAGAACTTTCTTTTAGAGTTCCTTCACAACTCTGAACTCTTCTCTTCAGACTTCTGAAGTTGCCTCTTTAGAAGTTCATGCCTTAGGTTTTTCTTCAGTATTCTTACTTTTCAAGTCTCATAGTCAGAGTTTTGAGACTTTTTCTGAAGATGTATATACTTATCGTTTCAGCGCCAGTTTAGAACTTTTGAACTCTTCATCTTCAGAAATTTAGTTTCCTTTGAAGCAACTCTATAAAATCTAACAATCTCCCCCTTTGCTTCAAAAGAACGGGTCTTATTTCCATTCAAGCATTATAGGTACAAAGTCTCCAACTATTATGTCTCTGTAAACAAGTGTTTTCTCTGCAAGAGTAAGCATCTTCTTGACAACTTCTTTATATTTAGGCCACTCTTCAAGAGAAAATTTTGATGGCCTCTATTTTACTCTCTTCTGTAATTTTTCTCTTATTGCTCTTATAGTTCCAGAAGAACATTAAGAAAAACACTTCATATCTGATAAATTACTTTTTGTTCTCAGATTTACATACAGAGCTAGAAGGATTAACCACAACAGTTCTTGTATGTAAATCATCCAACCCATCAAGCTTTGTAGTAGGAGCAGTTTTGTACACCTTATCTCTGCCAAAAACATATGCTATTTGAAAATCTGTCAAAGCAGCCCAAACTGTCTCTCTACATATTGCATCTTTTAACACAAGAAAAGCCCTTTTCGAATTTTGTAACCTTCTCTACAAAATTGTAAAGCCTCTTGTAGATAGTTACTAGATCTCTTAGATTTACACTCTGAAAATCTGCATATTTCTCCATTCTCCCTTTCAACTTGAAAAATTGAATAGTCATAGCCTCTCCATTTTCTTTGGATAACATCAATAATCTTTCTTATGTCAAGATCATAATAAACAACCACTTTTGATTTGCTAACACTTCTTTAAAAAAATCCATGTATGTCTTCTTGAATCTGTTATCTTTTCCAATCCAGGTATCAACAAAATGAACAACTTGATACTCTTCTTCAGACATAAACATTTCTGGGTGACTCAGCTAAAGAAACAATGGATCAACATATTCATCAATTAACACTTCTTCGGAAGCTTCTGTCATCACCATATCTTCACCTTTTTCAGAAGCCACAACCTCTTTTTCTTTCATACTTTAAGTCTCCCTATTCTCAGTATCTTTTTCCTTAGAAATATCCTTCTGAATATCTTTAGACATCTCTTGATCTATAGACTTTATTTTTCTAACATGAATACAGAAGTCATAAGGATAACTTAGAAGTTTATCAGCTCCCATCTGAGAATTTCTTTCACTTAGCCCAAGTGGAAAACTTATTCTAATCAAGTCTCTAAGCTTGATTCTTTCATCAATCTGGAATATGATCTCTTCTTTCACCTTTGTGTTTCCATAAAATCCATGACCTTCAATCTTTTCAGCAAACCATATTAGAGTTGAAATGAAATACTTTGGAATATCAGAAATCAAGACTATGTACAAACAAACACTATCTGGCCTTTTGTAATAAAAACCCAACTCAAGCACAGTGAAGAACTCTTCTTTATATCCAACTGCAATATATGAAATTCTTATAGGCTCTAACATATTTACATTCCTATGTCTCCTTTCAATAGCAATTTGAAAATCATGTAATGCCAAATTCCTCATTTATATACCCAGAACTCATCTTAGTTCAACTTTAAAAGCAACATCATCCATTTTACCACTGAATTACAGCGAGTTTGTATTGAAGTCTGAGACTATACAAATTAACAGTGGTGAAGGCTATACTTGTTCCATCTTCTCTCTCCATACCAAACTCTATAAAATTCATGCATCCCCCAGTCTTTCTTTTGAAATAATTCACATTGTTGGTTACTGTATCATCATGCATACTTCTGAGTCTATACTCCTGATAAAACTCTCTAAAGGCAATTGCATAACCTCTTGACCAACTTCCATCAAACAAATGCTCCATATAACAACTGCCAAGATTTCTTTTGTACATGTAACAATAAGTGTCTTCAGAAAAACAATCTTTTCATCAATTTCTTCGTGGAAGAAAGCTTCTTTCTCAAAAAATTTATAAAGTATTGGTTCTTCAATAACCGGCAGAACAACCCTTAAAATAATGATCGGCTCTCTGTAAAAAATGGTCATCAAATTAAACTTTTCCTTTTGAATATCTTCACTGAAAATAAGATTTATCTGATGTTGAAATGACATGAATATATCTTCCTCTTGCGCTTGTTGATGATAAAAACTTCTGAGACCACATAAATCACCATACACAAATCTAACATCCAAATTCCATGTATAATTCAGAAAGCCTAAATTCAGAATAGTCAAAATTTTCAGCAAGTTAAACAGATTTAGAAGATCTCCTTCTAGTCTTCTGTCAATTTCAACTTCTGGTCTCCAAATTACTATATCTATGGGCTTATTCACTTCATCTTCCTCTACAAACATAATAACTTCACTGATATCACCAAGCTAGCCAAATTCTTCTTCATTAGGCAAATATTCATTAACCATATCTTCATTAGAATCTAGAAAAACTTCAGTATCATTTGTCAGTTTTGAATCATCTGAATCATGCAGATCCAGTTCTTCAGTATCATATCCTTCTTCTTCTTCTGAATCATGCAGATCCAGTTCTTCAGTATCATATCCTTCTTCTTCTTCTTCTTCTTCTTCTTCAGAACAACCTCTTCAGTACCATATTCAACATTTTCATTTACCTTTTCTCCTTCAGAAGTCTTCTGAGTACCAACATCTTTAGAAGATCTTTTAGAAATTTGTGTGCTATCTATCATTGGAACATCTTCTTAAAGTTTTCTTCTTTTCTTCCCCTCATGATCATCAGGATCCTGATCATGATGTTTTCTCTTAAAATTTCCAGCTTGAGACCTGCACTCTAAAGCGACAATCCTTTGATCAAGAGTAGATTGTATAGTACAATTGTTAACTTGTCAAGCATTTTCTGAATATCATTCTTTGTGGCTAACTGAGAAATGTCTGGTGTACTAGAAGTTGATAGAATTGAAGTCTTTAGATTAGATACAGATTGAGCTACACCTGAAAGATTCTTCACAATGCACTCCTTGAAAGATGTAAGACTAGTACTGGTCACAGAAGTTTTATCAAAATTATCAGATGTTTTATTCATCTCCTTCTCCTGACTCTCCACCCTATCCTTCACTCCTTTTATGGATTTGGCCGTCAATTCTTTGATTCCCTCATGAATCTTTTCAAATTTGGAGGTGCAATAAGTTCTGAATTCATTGAAATCAAAAGTTATTGTGGGTGAATTCATTGAAATCATTGGAACATCGAGTTATTATACCTGATAAATCAGGATGGCCTATTGATGTCACCACATCCTGAACCACAGAGGCGTCATGGAATGAGGGCTTTAGGTTTGTTCACCTCACCAGGTCTTCCATCAAATTATTGAACACCCAATAATGGTCTGTCTATTGATGTTGTGATAGTTTGACACACAGACTGTGTTGAGAAGTCCATAGGAGTTGTGCTTGTGTGAGAAAGAGTGATTGTTTTAGTCCTTTTTGGCTCAAATTAAGATGGACTCTCAGACTCAATGTGCACAGAAGTATGATGAGGGGGGGGGGGAGACATATATCCTTTTTTTCAACATTAACATCCTCCAGTTGGGGACTCAATGGTTCATTAGCTACTTGCCCCATATGTGTTAATGAAACATCCTTCTGTTGAGAGAAGTATGAGTGGATAGGGGGGTTGTAACAAGAGGTGTCATTGGCTCATTGAGTTTTTCAATGTTATCCACCAAAGAATGTGGAATAAAAGTAGATGTGGTTGCCCGGTTTGCAATGGCTATTACACGGTTTTTTTCTTGTTCTTTTAACCATGTTCTCCTCTCTTTAGTTCTTTTTCTCACTTGTCTACCCTTTCTCTCCTTTTCATTTTTTCTTTTTGTACTCTGAGAATGTTCACCCCTTCAACATTCTCCCCACTCTCCCTATTGATTCTAGACCCCTCACCTTGCACACCTCTCGGGTTTAAGCTAGGGAAGACGCTACCGGTTCTGGTGGTCCTATAGACATACAATACTCAATCAAAATCTTATTATCATACCGGAGATATGTTTTGAGCTCTACAAAAAGTGGTAATGGATCGGGAAATCTTGAAAGTGGAGTTGTTGGTGGTCTGAGATTGTCCATTGTAAATTTGATTACTTTAGGTGCATCATCCTTTGGAGGAATCCTGTCTTAAACATAAAGGGCTCCCTTAACACATATTTGAAAGTAGGGATGTATAGTCATAATGCATATTGATAGCAAAGCCATGAAATATGGTTCTGAAATTTACAGAGGCTTGATCAAGGCTTGAATTCTTTCCAAATAAGCATGTATTGATGATGGAAAATAAAGTATACCATATACAAGAAAGGAATTTTCTTCTGAATGAGCTAAGTGTAGGTAACTTCTCTGAATACCCAAGAGTCATAAAATCAACTATCATTTTGGATGGCTTCGAAATTGGATCAAAATCTGTCTTGCCTAACAATGCATTTTTCTCAGGAATCTCCAACATTGATCTTAGTTTAGAAATTGACAATGAAAATTGGAATCCTCCAACAATTGAAGAAATAACATGTTCTTCAGGTTCAAAATTAATAAAATTCCACCACTGTTGTAAGTATTCTTCAGGAACTTGAATACTCTTGATAAACATTTTGTGAAGTGGGTGTTTCTACAAAATTTCTATAAGAATCAGTTGATCATCTTTGAAACCATCAGATCTTAAGCTCAAAGCACAATTATTCCTTTTGATATCAAACAGTCTATTAGTGGGGATTGGACCAGATCCTCTTGAGAACTCAACAGTTTGAGTTGGATGGTGTGATCAAGAATCCCCAAGTCTCCCTAAGACTCACGAAGATCAACCATGGATTCAGAAACATCATTTATGGGTGTATTTTGGTTTCCCACAATTTCAACAACTTGGTTAGGGTTAGGGTTAAGGTTTTCAGCGGCTGGGTTTGTCTGATTTGTCGTAGTATCTTCCAAATTGGGGTCATTAGCCAAGGGAAGTTTGATATCTCCCGCCATTACATACTTAGCCACAAGTTTGTATGATCCCGTAGAAGCAGAATCATCACTGCTACTTCCAAAACACAATTATGCAGTCTTCAATGGTTTTGAACTTGAGAGTTAGCCTTAGATATGATTGATGATAGGGATTTTGAGAAGAAATTTCAAAAAACAGTAACTTCAGATGTTATTTTCTTGGAGGAAAAGACGAAAAGCGAATATGAAATGAAGAATATATCTATTTGGATATGAATCGATTTTGATTTATTGGACACGTGTCAGAAAAAGAACGCAAAAGTAATCATGATTAGCACGGTTAATTTGAGTTTAAACCGGAAAATTACCACCGAAACATTTTTAAGACGTGGTAATCACAAGCCAATAAGAATAGAACAGATGGCACGGGAAAGCTACGTTTGACTTAGTCAGACGAGAAAAACTCTCCGAAGTGCTTACGTGTTTTCGAAGAATTTTCTTAAAGTCTGAGATTTATCATTCAGATTTTGAAGTCAAACTTCTGAATTTCAAAAACCATTTAAAATCTAACATCTGAAAATTTCAAAAATAATGAACTCTTTCAGAAGTAGTTTGAACAATTAAAAATTTACTCACCTTAGAAGATTTTCCATAATTCTAAGTGATGAAGTGCGAAATAAGAAATATTTCCTTTTCAGATCTTCTTCAGATGAGTCAATCAGACACAAGATATTAGACAAATGACATTCAGATATATATGAATAAGCTCCCCCTTAAATCATGCATCATATTTTATTAAGCTCCCCCTTGAAAAATGAAATATAGAAATGTAATAATACAAAATCTGAAGAAATATCACAAAGTTAGAAAAATTCTGAGCAAATAAATTTTGAAGTTTTGAGGATTTTTCTAAGAAAACAATCATTCAAAAATCTGAACAATTATATTAGAAATTTTATCAATTTCTAAGAAGAAATATTCAGACTTCTGAAAAATGAAATTCAGGAAATCTGAAAAAATTCTGAATTTTGTTTTTCAGAGTTCTAATATTTTTTTTCAAAAGTTCGATATTTAACAGTTAAAATTTCATTAAGATTTAAACAGTTTGATTTAGCATACATTATTTACTCACTAGAAAATTAAAATATTTTTCATCAAGTTCTTTAGTGAATAAATTAGCTAGTTGATAGTCTTTTTGAACAAAGAACATTTCTATATTCCCTTTTTCAACATGATCTTTGATAAAATGATACCTTATATCAATATATTTTGTCTTGGATTGTTGTACATGATTAGTTGTTATGGCTATTGCCCGCTTTGATCACAATCTAATGGGGTTTTGTTTAATGTATACCCATAATCTCTGAGATGTATTTGCATCCAGATCACTTGTGAACAACAACTTGTTGCAGCCACATACTCTGGTTATGCAGTGGAAGTTGAAACACAATTTTTGCTTCTTAGAAGTCCAGCTCACTAGCCTTTCCTACTAGAAATTGACATGATCCAGAAGTACTCTTCCTGTCTAATTTACATCCACCATGATCTGCATCTGTAAAAGCAGTTAGCTCAAACCTAGAATTCTTTAGATACCAAAAGCCCAGTGTTGGTAAACCTTTAAGATATCTAAGAATTCTTTTGAAGGCATTAAGATGGGTTAGTTTGGTTAGCTTGATATCTAGCACAAACACATGTAGGGAAAATATCTGGTCTACTAGTTGTAGATACAACAAAGAACCAATCATGCCTCTATAATATTTCTGATCTACAGATTTACCACTTAAATCTGCATCCATTTTGATTCCAGTGGCCATTGGTATCGTTATTTGTGCACAATTAGACATATTATATTTTTTAAGTAAGTCTTCTACGTATTTAGTTTGATTGATGAATTTTCCCGTGGGAAGTTGTTTTACTTGATGTCCAAGAAAGAAAGTTAATTCTCCCATCATACTCATCTCTCACTCAGTTTGCATAATAGTCTCAAAGTTTTTACAAAACTTTGGATCGG
The DNA here is from genome assembly GCA_036898165.1 of Silybum marianum. Taxonomy (NCBI): domain Eukaryota; kingdom Viridiplantae; phylum Streptophyta; class Magnoliopsida; order Asterales; family Asteraceae; genus Silybum; species Silybum marianum. The sequence goes on from CM072528.1 coordinate 16,707,504, forward strand.
TAGAACCAAATATAATATCATCTATATAAATATAATATCAAAGATGATCTCTAATTGGGGCCCCACGGTGGGCGCCAAATTGTTTATGCCAAAATTACCCAAATAAAATTTAAGATTGGTTTGTGGAGCTTTTACAGTTAAAGATCAACCACATTGAAATAAACACGTCAGGAAAAAAAGACATACGATTTGGTGATGCGGAAAAACAGTTAAAGATCAACCACATTGAAATAAACACGTCAGACAATACTGGATATTGTTGATGCACTATGGACGTCAATCAGAGATGTCTTCCTTTGTCACAAGGATTACAATGAATTAAGTAAATTAACATGTGGTTAGGGAAATTCAATGTAAAACAAGGGTTGTTTATATTGATTCTTCTAGTGTTCGAGAATCTTTGTAGTGTGTTGATGAAGGTCCTTTCTCTGGAGGTTTCTTTGGCTTTCTGTAGGTGCTTACTTGGAATGTTCCAACGTTCACATCTTAAGATATCTTTATGTAGATAAAACTTTTCCTTTATAGAGCCACTGATGATGGGCCACCGGTTACTTTGGTGACTTAATAAGGAGAACGTCGATCATAATTGATTGAGACCTACAATGAATACGATAATTGTTGTTTGAGTTTACTGAAATAACTAACATTGTTAGGATAACATTATGCAGATAATCATGATCGTGGATAATAATCCTCGACCAAGGCTCGAAGGTTCTAAGATCATAGATAACTTCGATCATGAGCAGGGAAATCGTTGGTCGTACAAATCCTTGTCTTTATTTTTACGTTCGTTGATAATAGCCTCGAAGATCGAGGGTGTGATTTTCTTTTACCAAAATAATATATGTATGTGTGTATATATAAGGCAATTTCATATACAACCTTAAATATTTTAAGAACCCATTAATAACGTGATAAATAATCATTATGAATATTTTCTTAGTTATTCATGATAATCATTATGAATATCTTGACAGTTATTCATGATAAATAATATTCATTATTATTCAGGGATATCCATCATGAATACTAAATAAAATAGATGGTTTTCTTAAAGTATTTAAGCTTTCTAATAAACCTCCTACTCTCTCTGTCTTTCTCTATCTATGTATTAAAATGTGAGGCTAATGAGATGTAATGCGAGAAATCATAATAATATATATGCAAATATGATATGAAATTAGAGGAATGTCTATTAAACCAAAATATTTGAAAAAGTCATAACTTTTTACTACTTATTTTTAATATAATGAAATATTTGTTGTTTGTTTTAAGTATATTCTTAATGTTAGAATTAGGTAATCTTTAATAATTTGTTTTGGTTATTTTAAGTTTTTTTAGGTTGATCAAACATGATTAATTTATCAGCTAAGATCATGTTCATAGGCCTATATCTAACTTATTAGCAAGTATGACCACTTGACAACTTAGACATCAAGTAAATCTCTAAAAGTTATTTTGAATGAAAGAGAATATGTGGCCAAATTATTTACTTGTTAATTCGATTCCGTTAAAAAAGTAGGACCATAATTGTTTTACGATTCTTTAATTTTTTTTCTTTTGAAAAGGTATTAAATGCATTCGTCATTTTAATACTATTTTTAGTCCTAGAGTATCTCTAAACTTGGGGAAAAACCACTATTGAGACCTTTGTAAAATTGGTAGAAATATAATTTTTTAAATGTCATATTAATTAAAAATATAAATGCTATAATAACTCAAGATGCATTGATTTCGATATCTTCTATCTCCTATATAAGTATTCTTTGATGATAGTCTTTATAACAAACACACAAACAAACATCAAGATGTCTAAGTTGTTGGTTATTGTTGTATATTTTGTGTTTCTCACCACTCTAGGTAATTTCTAAATACATATTCTTCTTGAATAAATGTTTTTTTGACATACATTTCCTTCAAATCCATAATATTTTTATTTATATCATTGAGAAATCATATACTTAATTATTCTAAATTTGCAGGAATGAAGTTGTTTGTGGCCCAAAAAATTTGTTATGATGATTATCCTTTACCATCATGTACAAAAGCTTTATATGATCAGATGTGCAATTTTACATTTGGAAGCGATGGAAAATGCTTTAACCTTAAACAATGTCGTTGTCATTATTATGGGAAATTGGCTTAAATGACCATTTGGCCATATTTATTGCGGCTGCTATCCATCTCTCTCCTTATTTGACAAAACTAACCAGCATGTCCGTTAAATGCAGCTCAAACCTCCGTTTTTTAACGGAGGCTGTAAAACGACGACGTTTTGGTGGGAATTAACGGAGGTTTTGATGCAAACCTCCGTTAAATTAACAGACCTTTTCAAAATTCGAATTAAATTTAATCTTGTAAACCTCCGTTAATTACCACCTAAACCTCCGTTAATTACCCAAAACCTCCGTTAATTACCTTAAACCTCCGTTAATTTTCATTAAACCTCCGTTAAATACCCTTAAACCTCCGTTAATTTTCATTAAACCTCCGTTAAATACCCTTAAACCTCCGTTAATTTTCCTTAAACCTCCGTTAATTTTCATTAAACGTCCGTTTTTTAACCCTGACTATGCCACGTGTCGAGACCCGGTTAAATCTAAAAAAAACCCTAATTCTTTTACCAATAAATTGTGGTGGACCCGATAAAACTCAAATTTTTTACTGAATTTATTTGATAAATGTTTCACGTACACCACAAATTAATAGACTTTTTACCCCAAATTTTTTACTTTTTACCATTTGTTGTACAAAAGTACTGATTTTAATTGCTGAAAGGGAATCAAATTGTACAAAGGTTTCAATATTCAGTAACTTTTATCAAATTATTTTGTTTGCACTCCACCTACTGACATTGAAAGAAATGTCAATAATTAAATTTTTATCATATTTTTTGTTTTCATAATAGTTGTAAAAGAAAGGGAAATTTCTATATATAACAGGCACTTTCTCATTCAATTAGAAACCACATTCTGATTCAATTCTAGACAACCAACAACCATTTTCTTCAATCTTTCATTTTCTTGTTTCTTTGATTTACATCATGAGTTCTTCAAATTATAAAATTAAGTTGAGTATTTCTGGTGGGGGTTCGTGGCAACAAATCAATCAAACGTGGCAGTATGTTACTGATCAACCGTTTCACCCGATCAAGGTGCCATCCAGAATGACGCTTTCGGAGTTGCTTCAGTATGCATGCCATAAATGTGAAGTTGTCAATTCAATTGGTATGACTAGAATTGCATACAAGTTAAATAACCACGATCATATTTATCGTTTGGAAAACGATGATCATGTTGCGGGTTTCCTTGAATGGGCTGCTAATTTAAATAAAGCGCCAACAATTTACGTCTATGATGTACCGTATCATGGTAATAACGAAGAAGAAGAAGAAGAAGAAGAAGGAGGGGGAGAAGAAGGAGAAGAAGGAGGATTGGGAGAAGAAGAAGTAAAAGAAGAAGAAGAAGAAGAAGAAGAAGAAAGGGAAGAATTGGACCCCGATTCACATGTTTTCTACCTGGGTATAACTGATAGTGATGAAGAACCAACAACAAAAAGGAAATCAAAAAAGTTAGTTGCCGGGAATAATGATTATTTTGATATGCCTCCTCTCCTTCCAACACCGGAAACCGTCATCACACCCAACTTATCTACACCTTATATTCGCAGCGAACGAGTTAAAGTGGGGATGTTATTTAAAACGAAAGATGAAATGAAATTGGCTATTTCGAGGAAGTTCATTGACGAGGGTTTCGAATATAAAGTGCATAAATCTTCCAAAACCAGGTTTGAGGCGAAATGTTATGTTGGAAGTTCTAAATGGCGTATGACGGCAACGAATGTCGATTCCACGGAGATGTTTCATGTATTAAAGGTGGATGACGTGCACACCTGCTCAAAGACGCAGTTGCATCATAAGCACGGTCAAGCAACCACAATGGTGTTAGGTAATTTAATTTTACCTAAAGTGCAGGATAGTGGCAGGAGACTTCGTGCAAAAGACATCATAAGCGATATAAAAAAGCAGTATAATATTAATATTTCGATCTGGCAAGCATATCGAGCGAAAGATTATGCAAAAATGGTGGTGCAGGGTGACCCGGGTGATTCTTTTGCCCGACTACCTAAGTTTTTCTATAATTTAGAGCTCCGTAATCCTGGTACGGTGACAAGGATTGAGAGAGATAGTCATGGACGGTTTGAGATGTGTTTTGCTGCTCTTGGTTGTGCGGTAAGTATAATTTTGACATTTTGAATATAACTTTGCACAACTATGTAGTTTAATTTTCTAATATGTGAACCACTTAATTTTTAGATTGAGACGTTTGTATCGTATTTGCGTCGGGTTCTTATCATTGATTGTGCTCATTTGAAGGGGCCTTATTTGAGAACAATGTACTTAGCGGTTGCTATGGACGCAAATAACCAAATCGTGTCGGTCGCTTTCGGAGTGTGTAGATCCGAGAATGGAGAGGGGTGGACTTGGTTTTTGTCCATGTTGAAGCAATGTATTGGAGAACTATCCGATTTGGTTTTCATATCAGATAGGCATGCTGCAATAAACCAAGGAATTACCACCGTGTTCCTAAGGGCACATCATGGGTTATGTTGTCTCCACCTGGAGATGAACATAAAAACCAAAGACCCCGGGATTAAGAATAAGAAGAATCTATATTGGAAGACCTGCCAAGCGTATACGTTTGACAATTTTGAAATGCGTATGTTAGCTCTACGAGCCGCTTTACCCGTATGATGTACAGTGTTGGACCGGCTTCATCCAGAAAAATGGACAAGGGCGCATTTCAAAGGAAAACGCTACAACATAATGACTTCCAACAGTGTCGAGTCGATCAATGCACTGTGCCATTATGCTCGAAAGATGCCAATTTGTGGCCTTTTCGAGTACTTTCAAGACTTCCAACAAGAGTGGTATTCTAAACGCCGTACTAAAGGAGGTTAAAAACATTTAAATTTATTTATTTTATGTACTACTACTGCTTTTGATGCAATCGATACTAACAAAATAAATATGTTTTTTTAGAGACGATGACCAATGCTCTAACCGTGTGGGCGGAGAACAAAATTTATAAGAGAGCCTACAAAGCTGCATCGTGGACGGTACATGAAATTGGTCAGGGAAACTATGAGGTGCGTGATTATCGTAGAAATGAAACGTGTAATTACCCAGGAGGTACTTGCACGTGCTTGAAATGGCAAAAATCTGGCTTACCTTGCGGCCATGCAATCGCTGTTGCTACAAGTCTACAATCCGCAGACTGCGGCAATTTGGCATTGCCTTTCTATAGGGCGAGTAATTTTCGAGCAACGTACGCACCCCTCATTTATCCGCTTGGCACTGAAGAAACATGGGTTGTTCCAGAGCAACCACCTATGATAGTTCGTCCACCCTAGATAAAGAGAGCTGCTGTGACCTAGTGAACATGCTCGTTTACCTTCTCGTGGTGAGGATCCCATCCGGAAGAAATGTAGTAGTTGTGGTCAAAGCGGGCATACTAAGAGAACATGTACAAATCGTGCATGGGCAAATGTGGGTAGTCAAAAAGCATCAGGAAGCCGATAAATCCAACCACCCCCGGATGAAAGTCGTGGACATTATACTTTTGATCTCAACGATGATCTCAATGAGTATTAAACCATGTTTGTAATCTTTGAGGTCGAAATTTAAGGTGTTAAAAAAATGATGTTTACTTTCACAATTATATGAATTATGTTACTATTGTCGAATTAAATAACATAAAATAACCAAGCTTACGATATAAAAACAACCATTTAGATATAGAAAACATTAATATTTCGTCGAAATTAATGATTTACGTCTGACAACGAACAAACAACACCGAGAAATAAGAACATGAAAATGGTAGTAGTGCACGCATTTAAAACAAACAAATAACACATAGAAATTTAGTAAGGATACATATTCTGGCATTGGATGATCCACTTAGCCTTTTCATTGATCTTGTCCTCTAGAACATCGTATTCTTCTTTGATTTCCTTTACCAACATTTCCTCTGTCCTAATTGTTTGCTCCAGAATTGCAAGCTCTGCTTTACTTTCGACAATCAGCGCCTCTTTTTCAAATTGTATATCCCTGTTCGTGTTCCATTTCTCCCCAAGCGCTCTGATCTCCTCGTCCGCCTCCATAATAGCGGCCTTCATTTTTGCCGGCATGACTTGAGAGGCCGGAGGGTTAGCAAACCTGTCTGAATACAAGGGTGGTGCATTGTATGGAGGTGGGTTCATGTAGTTAAAACATGCAGATTCGTAATCAGCGCGCTCCTCTTCGGTTATTAGATGCTCGGCGTTAGTTCTCCGATACATTGCCCACTCCTTTGTCGTTGACGGCACTTTCCAACTACGCCTGTACGTTCCATCATTCAAAGGTAATGCTTGTTTCATTTTTGAGCGAGAACTTCCAACCTTGTTTGCTGAGGTCTTCTTTTCAGGTCTGTTGTTTGCAGACATGGTGTTTCCCAAATCTTCTATAAGGTAGGAAACGATTGATAGCAAGTTGTGTGTTACTACTTCAGTACATACCACCTATTTATAGTTGTGAAAAGGTTAAACTGGTAATTTTCGAATGTCGATTTGGTCAAGATTCGTCTGGAAAAGGCTGACAGATTCGCCTGAAAAAGTCTTAAAAAGATGACCGACAAAGGCTGCAATATTCGCCTGAAAAAGGCTGACAGATTCGCCTGAAAAAGGCTGACAGATGCCTGAAAAAGGCTGACAGATTCGCCTGAAAAAGTCTGAAAAAGTTAAAGTGATTCGCCTGATAAAAGCTTGATGATTCGTTGGTGCTATGATGACTGATTCACCTTATAAAAGCTTCAAGGGTCTCATAGTATTTTGTTACTTTTCTCCCATGGCTGGCAATGGATCATCTTCCAAACCCCCCCCCCCCCCTTTACAGATAATGCCGGAAAGGATGAAACGATCGGTACAAAAAGCAGAAGCTTAGATCGAAGAAATCTCCGAGAAGTGGAAAAAATTGCTGAGTAAGAAGGAAAAACTACTGCAAAGGATGGAAGCGGATAGTGCGGACATACATAGGTTGAAGAGGGAAATCAAAGATAAGGAACATCGAATTAACCACGACAATCTAGAAGTCGACAAGATTGTACAAGACTTCGTCGTGCTTCAAACGCAGGTAAACGAGAAACATAGTTGGATCGAGCAATGTAACGCACTCTACCCTTAAATGGTGTTATCGTACCTTGGGTTTCGTATTTTATGACTTTGTTATGTTGAACTTTGATTTATAATAAATTTTGTGCTCTTACGATCTATTTTGTGCTATTAATAAAGTCATAAAACATAAATTCTCATTATTGAACATGAACATAAAAAACAATTATTGGAAACACACGGGAAGAGAAACATAAAGCCCAATAACATCAGCCAGTGTTAAACTCCTTTCCGCTTCACCCGAGGTTATGCTTGCACCATCCCTTTCCAGGTACACTTCAAGCGGGATTGGTTCGCACTGAAAATAATTAGTTATATGCCAAACAGAGTGGTCATCCACGAGTTCTTTCAATCCAGTGTCCAAGTCTGCTTCTGGTGGTTTGTAATACATTTTCATACCAGCTCGTTCGTGTTCGTCATAACCAAGTTGAGCCATTAATTGATGCATGTGTTCAAGACAAATACACTGACCATCTACTAGGTCAACAAATATTTCCATGCCGTTCAGATACGACCTACCGGGGGGTGGTGTGAAAGTTCCGTTATGATGGACCTTCATAATAAATATGAGAGGACCGTTGTCTGTTGAAAAATTCGCCATACGTAAAAAAAGTTAGAAAAAAATTCACCATACGTAATAAATATGAGAGGATGTTAAATTTTTTTACTAACACACGAGGTCTTCTATCCATTGCGGCAACGGTTCAGATGTACTTCTAAGTCTCCAAAAGCGTTGTATTTCAAAAGGCATCTTTGTATGTAGGAAATGTAGAAGGGAGGAAATGTTAGTTAGGAAGATGTGAATTACTACTTCATCATAGCAGCTACTTATAGTCGTGAAAACGTCCATTTGAATTCACGGGTGTGTATTTGGTCAAAAGATTCGCCTGAAAGGCTGTGTATTCACGGGTGTCAAAAGGATGTGTATTCACGGGTGTGTATTTGGATGTATTGTAACATACTTTTTATAAATATAACAAATAAAAAATCCTTAAAGTTACAAATTTAGAAATGTAGTAAACACTACAAAATGTCCTAAACACGCATATCCCAAAATACACTAGCCATTTGGTAACGCATTTGTCTCGACGTTTGAGTCATTGTATCATGGGATGGGATAACGTCATTCGACAACAAAGAGATCATTTGACACGCCAAAGGACCAGAATCACCGAGAAATCCGTGTTGTGGTACGTTACGCGCCTGGATATATGAGAGGGACCCCACACGCTGCGCTCGATTTGTTTCACCAATAATCAATAAAAAAATCTTCAAAACGGACCCCAAAAGCATTCAACCATAATCTCATTGGCCTTTTATAGGTTTCCCCGATGTTGGAGTCGTATATTGTGATTTTCATTTCATCTAAGTTCAAGTCGCCGACCACCCAATGTTCGTTCAGGATACATATTGGCATTATGACCTAGAATAAAAAACGTTACATCTCAAAATTTGTGAATCTAATTGATGACTATTAATAAATAAATAAAAGTTATTTTAGTTTCAATACCGAATGAATTTGCGCCCATGCTGGCCATCCTTCCGTTGTCATTCTACCATCAGCCTGTTCTATGGATGAACCGGCATCGTGCTCGCACAACTTCTGAAAGAAGTCGGCAGACATAATCGTCCATCTACTGAGATCACCCCGACCTGACTGCACCATTTTCGCCCACGTGTCTACATGCTATTATAAAACAGAAAATATTAGACATGAGCTACTTATTACAACCAAATTTATAATTAAAACTATAATACTAACCGAGTTTAAGTACAACCCTTGCCCTTCCTCTCCCAGTAATGCACCCCACCATGCCGGAGTGAGTTCAATCGGTAGCAATGAAATCCTGCATGTTTCTGTCAACCCTCCCGACCTGTATAATCTAAGGACTTCCGACTCAATGGTCTGAAGATTTTGAACTTGGGTTCGACCTCTAGCATTGCCTCTACCTGTAGGTACACCTCTAGCATTGCCTCTAACTCTCGGTGCACCTCTATTTCCTCTAACTCTAGCGGCAGGAGTAGTGGTAGGCGGTAGTGCTGTATAAGGGTCTACTACAAATCGACCCCCTCCTACTTCGCGGTGCGGCCTGCCCTCTATCTCCGGAGTCTGAAACATGTCTGGGCCATGCGGCATGGATGAGCTAGGCATGCCATGCGGCATGGATGAGGTATAGGGATGAACCGGTTGCGTAATGTAATCGAGATATATTGTCAATATAAACAAATCATACGGATAACGTAAATGAATTGCTTAAATTCGGTTGTATAAGTTACCGTATGGAACGACTGTGACATGAAAAACGGAAATTGGGAGCTTGAAAGCGTGTCCTCTGAAACCAGCAAATCAAGGAAACTGGTTTCCCTGGGTGGTGGCTATGGCGCGTCGTATGTTAGCATCTAGGAATGAATAAAAATAGTTAACCAATTTGTATATATTGTTTTTTAAGTTTGTAAATTATATATAAATACTCAAATAATGCATTATTAAAAGTACATGTCTGTGTCCGAAAACGATCACCATATGACGTGAAACGGTCCTCAACCGACTACTTCCAATCTTGAAATCCATCCAGGGATAAAACATGAGTTTGCTGAACACGCTCAAGCTCTGATATACGACGAATACCAGGCATGTACTGGTTCAACTCAGACCATGATTTTTGATGAGTCTGCTGAATACCCTCAACAACCACCAACCTATCCAGATACGAAGAACGAGGGTCCGAGTGATGTGATCCATGGTGCTGAGATCCATGGCTCTGATAACCCTCATGATGGGATCCATGGTGATGAGATCCATGGCTCTGATAACCCTCATGATGGGATCCATGGCTCTGATAACCCTCATGATGGGATCCATGGTGATGAGATCCCTGGCTCTGATAACCCTCATGATGGGATCCATGGTGATGAGATCCCTGGCTCTGATGGTCCGAATGATGGGATCCATGGTGCTGAGATCCCTGGCTCTGATGGTCCGAGTGATGGGATCCATGGTGCTGAGATCCCTGGGGCTGATGAGCTACGTGTTCAACGTGGACGCTCGTACCCGCCCTAAAATAACTGAGGTTATCGACATATCACTGTGATGCAACCTCCATGGGCTCTGGTTGGAGATTGTAGAGTGGTTGCATATCCTGCTAATAAAAAAAATGATGTTACAATAAGAAAAAGTTAACAAAATTATTCTTTTTCAAGAATATTTAAAAAACATACCGTCGACACATCAATGATCCTCATGACGTGGGGTAAGTTTTAACATTTTTTGCAACCGGGTCCAACGAAGTGCCCTCGGGTACACATTATCTTTTCTGGTGAAGTAGTAGTGGCAATATGGAAACGTCTCTAAAATCCATATATGTGAATTAAAATTAAAATGTCAACAATAATTAAATGACAATAATTAAATATGAAATACATGTAAATTGTATAAATATTTAAATGACAAAAATGAAATATTTAACTAACCTTCAAAGCAAATAAGAATCCCATTATCGTCAATTTTTTATTTGTCGATGTCTGTCCTCCTTTATTTAAACAATTATACATCTGACTGACTGTAAATTTCCAAATAACAGACCCCCATGGATAACTGTTCCAAAATTCCATATTTTCTATCGCCATCAACACATATTTTGAAACTTTCATCGTCTTCTGGCGGCCAAGAAAGAACATATCAACTACCAGCATCAAACACACCCGGACGACATCGTTGTCATCCTTACCGTCATTCTCTTCAATACCATTAAAAAATGCCCACACCTGGTCCAACTTAGGCGTATTATCACCAAAAACCCTATAAACGAAACCATCACTAACCGAAGGTTCCATCATAGTACTTCCAAAACGAAGCCCCGTCACCAAACTGAATTCCTCCCGACCAAAATGAAGGCGATGCGGTCCAAACTAGAAATACATCTCTTCCTCACTTGCACCATTGGGGAAGACCTGATGCTGAAAAAATTTATACAGTAACACAGGATCCACAGTAGTGTCAGATAGATCCAACCATGTACCAAAACACGTATTATTGAATATGATCGTCCTTTCATGGTTTAACTTCTCCTTAATCTCCTTCATGAGTGATACCTTTGCCTTCACAGTAATCGAAGGTAAATTATCATCCTTGGCCTGCATAAATATTATTAAAAATCTAATTAGTACATTTTGATTTATAACTTAAATAATTATAATTGGTATTATAATTAGTACTTTTCGTTAGTTCCGTTAAGGTTTGTTATAATTTTAATCCTTTTTTCCGTTTGTTTTTTGAACTTTTTGTTTTGACAGTTTTAGTACCTGGACTTTGAAGTAAACGTAAATGTCATTGTTTACAATTTTTTATATAATTTTAAACGTAAATGTCATTGTTTTCAATTTTTATATAATTTTAAACGTAAATGTCAATGTTTTCAATTTTTATAAAATTTTCATTTTAAAAATGTGATTGTTTTCAATCTTTATAAAATTTTCATTTTTATACAAGTTTAAACGTAAATGTCATTGTTTTCAATTTTTATATAATATTTATTTTTATATAATTAATTTTAAACGTTAACGATATTACGAAGTTTTTATTACATTGGATCAAAATAAAGTCAATTATTTTTTAGGATTGCTAAACATACAATAAAACTCAATTCATTATTCAAATTTAAAATTATATTTTATATGTTTATAATTATTTATTTGTTAAATAGGTTAAATAACTAAAATATGCTTTTATACTTACACTTTATACACCATTATCTTATTAACATACATAATTACATGTTAAATAAAATACATATTTTCCCTTCAAATAACATATATAAATTTTCTAACATATTCCTATATAACATACAAAAAACCTATATAACATACAAAAAACATTAACATAAAAATATATAATTACATGAAAACACAAGAATGAACAAATATTAAGTAAAACTAACTTAAATAATATACATGTAAATTGTAAATATTAACATAAACTAACCATTTCGTAAACGTGTGTAATTCTTCGCTGTCAAAAACACATGGTGGTCCTCAACGTGGCAGAGATGAGATTGAAGGTGGTCCTCAAATCTATTAACTTTCTGTTTGTTGTCGGAGATGAAAGTAACAATGGTGAGGATTAAAGTAAAAATGGTGAAGATAAGATTAAATGGAGTAAAAATGGTGAGGATTCCCAAATGATAGTAATTCAAAGAACAAAAGAAGGGTAAAAATGGTGAGGATTCAAAGAACAAAATAAGAGTAAAAATGGTGGGGTAGAAGAAGAAGAAAGCAAATAATAAGAAAACACAGGAGGGAGGCGGACAAAATGAGAAAGCAAATTAGGGTTTTTTTTAGATTTAACCGGGTCTCGACACGTGGCATAGTCGTGGTTAAAAAACGGACATTTAATGAAAATTAACGGAGGTTTAAGGAAAATTAACGGAGGTTTAAGGGTTTTTAACGGAGGTTTAAGGGTATTTAACGGAGGTTTAATGAAAATTAACGGAGGTTTAAGGGTATTTAACGGAGGTTTAATGAAAATTAACGGAGGTTTAAGGTAATTAACGGAGGTTTTGGGTAATTAACGGAGGTTCAGGTGGTAATTAACGAAGGTTTACCAGATTAAATTTAATTCGAATTTTTGAAAAGGTCCGTTAATTTAACGGAGGTTTGCATCAAAACCTTCGTTAAATCCCACCAAAACGTCGTCGTTTTACAACCTCCGTTAAAAAACGAAGGTTTGAACTGCTTTTAACGGACATGCTGGTTAGTTTTGTCAAATGAAGAGAGAGATGGATAGCAGCCGCAATAAATATGGCCAAATGGTCATTTAAGCCAATTTCCCCATTATTATTGTCCTCCACCACTCGAAAAGGACGAGCATGATATGAATCATGATGTCTATCTCCTCTTGTCTACACAAATTAAGAATTGATAGATGTAAAGCTTATTCCCCACATCTTGCTGTTACTAAGAGTTCAAGAAAAATCTTATATGAATGTAATACATTTCATGGTTTGCAACCTGGATCTTTTGTGAATGAAAATATATTTACTATGTTTAAATTTTTGAGGAATATGGATTGTGATCTTATTTTGTGCAAATCCATGAATTTTATGTTTGATTGATAGAAAATTAGAAATAAACACAAGCATTTGATCAAACAAAACAACACTTTAAATTCATAAACTTATATTTTACCCCAACATTTGATGAATGTTGATTATTTTGTCGACATCATTTACCATTCTAGGGTTAGTTATTGTTTAGTGCCATAACAATAGTATATTACATTTTATATAAATTAATTAATCATATTACTTGAAAATAGTCAGTTCCTATAAAAACACACTTAAATAACAAGATTTCTATAACGTTAATAAAATTCATAACTTTTTGCTAAAATGCACTAAAAATGTTCAAATTTTACAAATAATTAAAAAAATGTTTACATTATAATAAATATCAAATCCACTTCAATGGCCCAATCAAAATTTCATTTATTGGTACCATGAGCCATTTTTTAAATAATGTGAGAGTGACCTTATAAATCCACAATGTTTTCCATCTCGTTCGATGGGGTATCAGGTCCATTCTAACAAAACCATTAATAACCCCACATTTTTTTTTCAAACACCAACAATAACACATATTTGAATACAAAATAAAAATACTACAAAAGAATTTAGTTTTCTTGTGCAAAATGATAACCAAATATATTCCTCTACATATTACAAACCAAAATACAAATTACAACAACCTAAGTCTAGATTCAAAGCAAAATACAAAGATCCAAACTAAACTACTCAAAACCTAGAAAGAAAAAAAATAGGAAACCCTAAATTGTTTAGAGAGATGAAAACTGATCTGTGGAAAATTATGAAGTTGTGATTTAGAAATGAGAAAATCACTTGATATATATTTATCCACAGTTACAAGTCAGCCCCCTGAACTTTGTACAAGATTGCTCCACTACCCTTCAGTTTACAGCAAATGTGAGGCGCGGTCCCTCAACTCTTCAGCTTTATAACTCTTTGACAATATCAACCCTTATCTAACAACCTGACAGAAAAACACTTAAGTAGTCAAGATTGGCAACTTTAATCTTATTTCAACATCCCCCCTCAATCTTGACCTTTGAACAAATCAATCAACCTTAACTTTGAAGATAAGTAGTTATGTTGATTAACTCCAAGAGACTTTGTGAAAATATCAGTTGGCTGCTCAGTAGTCAAAATTTTCAAAATTTTCAACATTCCCACACTAATCTTTTCTCGAACTTGATGAACATCAATTTCGATATGTTTAATGCGTTCATGAAAGACAGGATTATTTGCTATTTGAATTGCTGACTTATTATCACAATAGAGTTTTACAGGAAGTAAATCATTTAATTTTAAATCTTTTAAGATTTTAAGAACCCATATAATTTCGCACAAGGCTGAAGCCATAGCACGATATTCTGAGTCCGCTGAAGAACGAGAAACAGTACTTTGTTTCTTGCTTCTCCATGAAATCATTGAATTACCAAGAAACAAACAATAACCAGTAACAGAACGTCGAGAAGAAAGATACTTACCCCAATCAGCGTCTACATAAGCAGTTAAAGGAAAACTTTTTGATCTTGTAAAACTAACACCTCTACCTGGAGAATTCTTCAAATATCTAAGTACCCTAAGGGCAAGCTTTAAATGAGGCTGTCTAGGAGAATGCATGAACTGACTAAGACAATGAGCAGCAAAAGCAATATCAGGACACATAGCTAAAAGATAAATCAATCTACCTATCAGTTTTTGATATCCAGTAAAATCAGTTAAAGGAGGATCATTAGAACTACTAGAATCTGTCACAACCATATTCATATCCATAGGAGTATTACAAGGCTTACACCCAAGGTATCCAAAATCATTTAACAATTCAAGACAATATTTTCGCTGTGACATACAAACACCATCCACACAATCCAAAATTTCAATCCCCAAAAAGAACTTTAGTTTTCCAAGATCTTTAATAAGAAACTTACTTTTCAAGTAATCCTTAACTTTATTAATTTCAGTTATATTGTTTCCTGTTAAAACTATATCATCAACATAAACAAGTAACACAATAAAAAAAACAGATCCAACAGATTTGGTGAAAAGAGAATAATCACTTACACTTTGAATGAATCCATGTTCAATAAGACAAGAAGAAAGGTTAGCATACTGTGGATCCCAGATAATCAGGTAATCGTATGAATGTATGCATGAACACGAAGAACACTTCTAATATTTATGAATATCCGATGTCGGATATCTTACTTGTATTGAATAATAACAGATTTATCTCTCACAGTTTAGCTCTCAATATTTCGCACTAATGTTCTTCTTTTGAAGATAATCTTGTGCATTCCTAAAGAATGATCCTAACCCTCTATTTATATGTAGAACATTTATCGTAATAAGGAAACTATGATATAAGGCATTATACACTTGCCTTATTTACAATAAAGCAACTTTTCCTTATATTAAACCTTCCTAATTATTGACTCTGTTGACTTTGCACTTTTGGTCCTTCATGTCTTCAATAGTTGTCATCTCGGATACAATAATTTCAGACCTAACAATCTCCCCCTTTGTATTCGAGATTACAATTCAGCAAACCAGCACTCTTGATGACGATGAAATTTTGTCAACAAATCACTATCTTGAATTCTTTTGCTCCCCCTACGAATATGATCACTTGATAAGCTCCGTAGCTCCCCCTTAACATTTGCATAAAGTTCACGAAAAGAAAGTTGAAGGAGCCGTGATGTCGCAGGGTATCTTTCTTTGAGTAGAACTTTGTCGTTTGATGAAAGAAGCAAAAGATGGTTGTGATATCTTGATGTTCTCGGGTTAGCATTTGAGGTTGTCGGGTTAGGCAGATGTGATAACTTTGATCTTGTCTTATGATGACTTGAACTTGTTGAACATGAGTCGACATAAACACTTAGGTATAGATGTCGGCTCTTTGGGATGCGACAAGAAAATATGTCGGTTCAAAGGAAGTCGACAAGTCTTCATCTTCACCTTCAAACATTTGAAATTTATGTCGGGTCAAGCTGAGCTGATTGTCGGGTCAATCTGAGCCGATAAAACATGTTGTCGGCTCAAAAGAAGCACTCTAAGACAAGATCTCGGGCCAAGATGAATCGACAAAAGAATATGTCGGGCCCAAAGATGTCGGGCATTTGAGATTTTGTCGGGTCTTTGATATACTTTTTCTCCCTCACAATGGGCATTTGTCTTTGATACTTTTTCTCCCCCTCAGAATGATAAGGAGAATCCGAAGCATTATGAACGATCAAAGACAATAAGTGGATACGAAAAAAAATGGGTAAAAGGTCTAACATAGAAGCATAAATAGCAACTATTATCACTTAATCAAAAATTAAATTTAATTGAGTGGCCTATATTCAGTGTTGGCAGCGGATTGACACTGATAGGACTTCCAATTATCATAGAAGTAAGTTATAAAACTAACTTCTCAAACTGTTCCGACATAAACACGAAGATATGCAATGTGAATCACAAAGACTCGTGCAATGTGTAGAAATAATTTATGCATTAAATGCTAATTTTAAGGCTCAAAATGTGAAATTACATTTCACAGACTCAATGTGCATTGAATGTGAAGTTCAGAGACCGGAGGTGTGTCTTCCTTTTTCAATATCTTAATCTTCCGAGTGAAGAAAAGATAGCAGATATGCTCATTCTCCGTGATTTATGAAACAAATATCTTTTGTGAGATACTTGAGTAGTTGGGTGGGGTGACACAAGTTATCGACATTGGGTCCATGTCTATTCAATATTCATCTCCAAAGAATTGAGAATGAATAGATTATGTGGCTACCCGGATAAGTGTTTAGGTTTGGTAAAGACCATATATTTTCTTTTAAGTCTTGTCACACTCTCACATTTTTCTTTTATCTCACAAGCACTCAATTTTATTTTAGTCATACCCTTTCAAGATATCTAACCTAGGGATGTGTTTCATGGGTAGGTCCTTCCGGTTTTGGTTTGACCATTTGAAACGTCTAAATCCTAGCACACAAAGAGTTAAAACATTAAAGTCCGAGTTCTGAACTGAAGTATTCAGAAGTCATAATGCTATGTAAAACGGGTTAAGAGCAGGTCCATAGCTGAGATACTATGAAGCTAATTAAATGGTAAAAATGAGATACTCCCTTAAATGTAGCATAACCTTTTGAAAGATTATCATGTGATGTGAATATTCTGAATTTGGACCACACATGACATACCTACAAAACAAATTAAAAAGATTTTGGTACCCAAGTTTTGTTGGGTCCTCGGAGGTTAGCTTTAGATACAATAAATGGGGAAATGGGGATACTGTAAGTACCATACCATTTATGATTGAAATTTTGATTGACAAAATCATTTGTTCCACATGTAGAACAACAAATCTGTGTGGCACTTAGACTAATTAGCTGATTGATAGATTTGACAAAATAAGGCAAATTAGTCTTGGAAACAAATGATCTTGTATCAACTACAGGAGATGTATGTGACATGTTTCAAACACTATCATCTGTAGTTGATTTCTTCTTCCAAACCATTTTAAACTTCTTAGAATTACCGGAATTAGCAACAAAATCATTGTGAGATAAAGTAGAATTATGAGTCCAGGAAGTTGGAGAATTATATGATTTGGAGCTGTTAGAATAACTGTTTGATTTGACACTTGAAGACGAGTTATTCTTACAGACATTTATTGTAGAAGGAGAATTCAACTGAAAGACTGAACTTGAAGAAGTTGTAGAACTTTCAAGTTTTCTAATTTTGCACAATAGATGATTTCTTTCTTCCAAAATCACTTCAAATTTTGTTTGAGATTCGGATCTCATTTTCCGTTCATTCACAAGAGTTGTTTCTAAAACAGATAATTTGTTTGAAAATGTCTTAGGGATGAGACGCCCGCGCAAGGACCTCAATTCTCATTAGGAGGTCGAACCAAGGACCTATGGAAGTCAGGGCTAGCCCGCCCCCATGGGCAACGCAACAGTGTCCTGAGGGAGGAGTTTAGAGGCCTTATAGTAGCACAGACTTCTTTTTCTTTCTAGGACATGCGAAGGGGGCCAGTCCAAGACTTGTTTGCTCTGTATGGAGTGCCCCGTGGTTCCTCGAGTGCCAGCCGCAGAGAGGAATGCCATCAACTAGGGCGCTATTGGCCACTAACCACTCGCTCGACGGACGCTCGGGCTCGCGTTTCAAGTTCGTTATCCTAACCGTATCCTCTGCTCCACCGGGAGCCTGACCCCTTCTTCTATCTTATCTACTGCCTTGCTCCTCGGCTCCATACTGCTCTAGCCACTCGCTGTAATAGCTTGCTTCTCGGGTGAATGAACGGAAAATGAGATCCGAATCTCAAACAAAATTTGAAGTGAAAGTTTACTGATTTTCTCTTCAAAAGTTTTTCTTTCGTTTTCAAAAACTTTTTCCGAATTTTTGCTTTTAGCAACAATCAAAACACTTTTCTTGATTAAATTCGTTTTATCAGTTTCAAACACTTTCCTTTCATCTTTTAAAAGATTTTGAAGTTCAGAAAGTTGATTTGATAGTTTTAGACATTTCGTTTCAGATGATTTTCTTTCCAAAATCACAACTTGTTCAAAATCTGACACTTGTTTAGAAAGTTTTTGAATGGTCAATTCACAAGTGTTAAAATTTTGCTTTCAAAATCTTTTCGTTTAGACTCAAATTTATGTTTTCATCAGAAGTTAAAATCCTTTCTTTCTCACATTCCAGAAATTTAATTAATTTTCTTTTAAGAACCACACTATAAGTCTCATGATCTATAAACTTTTCTAACTCAGGAATTTGGTTTTTCAGATCAAAATTTATTTTTATCAGATTTGTCTTTTTGCAAAACTCTTCATATGTATAATATTTTAGTTCTAGAATACTCGGTGAGTTGTTGCTCCAAAAATTCATTTTGATTTTGCAAAACTTTTCTTGATTCTTCTGAGTTATTAAATCTAGATTTGAGATAGACATGTTCTCTTAAAAGTTCATCCAACACTTGCATGTTGTTTGTGTGTCTGGTTTCAAGTTGAGAGATTTTTGCATTTAGCTCAGAGATTTGGTTTTGAGAACTCATCGTGAAAGCACGGGTTACCTGATAAAGTGATCTCGATCGGTGAGTTTTTGACAATTTTCTGAGATTTCTTTGGAAAACAGAAGGTGTTCTTGATAGATGAAAGTTTTTCTCGGGTGATGAAGGGCCGAGAAGAATTTTTCTCGGGTGATGAAGGGCCGAGAAGAATTTTTCTCGGGTGACAAAGGGTCAAAAAAAAATTGTCGAGTGGTATGGGCTCGATAAGAAGATTTCTCGGGTGAATGTGACTCGATAAGAATTTTTGTCGGGTGAATGGGACTCGATAACAACTTTTTGTCGGGATAAAAGGACTCGATAAACTTTCTAAGAAAGTCTTGAGTCGATAAGCAGAAGTTATCGATCAGAAAAGACTCGATAACTAAAGTTTCTCGATTGATCAAGATTCGACAAAAAATTCTTTTGAGAAACACGGATCGATAAAAATTTATATATATTTCTGTTGACTTGATTAATAAATTTTGTCGATTTGGAAGGACTCGATAAAAGACTCGATAAAAATTCAAGGATACTTAATCTGAATTTTCTTAACCGATAAACCAGAAACCAAGAACAAAGGGTTGTTGACTAAAAAGAACAAGTCTTTTTATGGACAACAATGTCTAAGTTCACGAGTTTCTTATTTGTTCAGTCAAAAAAAAAAATTAAAATTACTAGAGTTTATGATTTTTACTAGAGAATTCTTTAGTAAGAAAAGCTGCAAGAGTCACTAGTTCCAGAGTTTTCTTATGTAAAGAATATCAAAAGTGATTAAAATAAACTAGAATAACTTTAATTAAAACAGATTAAATAATTTTGACTAAAATCAAGAATAACTCAATATGGATCGACAAAAATTTAAGCGCATGAAGTATGAATCGAGAAAAACTGATTTTTAAAAAAATGAATTTTTATCGGGTAAAGCGTAATCGAGAACCACTCAAAAGAATGAAGAACGAATCGAGAATTTTTTTTTTTTTTTAATTATGACTTTTTAACGGGTAAAGTTAAGACAGTATGAATCGATAAAAACTAAAAAAAAACGCAGAAATCGAAAAATTACCTTCTGTTTCGTGGATAAATTCAGAAAAACGCAAAAACTTAGATCGTCTGCTCTGATACCAGTTGTGGATCCCAGATAATCAGGTAATCGTATGAATGTATGCATGAACACGAAGAACACTTCTAATATTTATGAATATCCGATGTCGGATATCTTACTTGTATTGAATAATAACAGATTTATCTCTCACAGTTTAGCTCTCAATATTTCGCACTAATGTTCTTCTTTTGAAGATAATCTTGTGCACTCCTAAAGAATGACCCTAACCCTCTATTTATATGTAGAACATTTATCGTAATAAGAAAACTATGAGATAAGGCATTATACATTTACCTTATTTACAATAAAGCAACGTTTCCTTATATTAAACCTTCCTAATTATTGACTTTGTTGACTTTGCACTTTTGGTCCTTCATGTCTTCAATAGTTGTCATCTCGGATACAATAATTTCAGACCCAACACATACCACTAACGTGGTGCTTGTTTTAGACCATAAAGAGACTTAACCAGTTTACATACACGCTTATCGTCTGAATTAAAATATCCTTCGAGTAGTTTCATATAAACATCTTCAAATAAGTCACCATATAGAAAAGCATTATTAACATCTAATTGACACAGATTCCATTTAAATTGGACAGCTAGGGCAATAATACATCTAGCAGTGACCATTTTTACTACTGGGGAAAAGGTCTCTTCATAATCAAGACCTTCTCTTTGACTATAACCTTTTGCAACAAGTCTAGCCTTATACCTTTCTATTTCACCAGTAGATTTATATTTGATTTTATAAATCCATTTGCATCCTATAGCTTTTCTATCATGGGGTAAATCAGTAACTATCCAAGTTCCATTTCTATTGAAGGCCTCCATCTCATCATTCATGGCATTAATCCAATTACTATCGCTACATGATTCTTGAAATGTCTTTGGTTCAACAGATTTATTAAGATTAGAAACAAAACAAAAATTGTCAAAGCTAAGACAAGAATAATTCACAACTCTTTGCAACCCATATTTTACCTTTCCCTCAACAACAAAGTCGTCAAATTTATGAGGAAATCTAGATACCCTACGTGATTTTCTGTTAAACTGAGATGAGGAAGGTAAATTATGAGCACCCTCAGAATTGAGATCCAAATTTTGAGTATCACTGGTATTGTCCCTAGAATTTACTACAAATGGTATTTCAGAATTTTGTTGCCTACTGGCAGCCTCTTCAGAGCTACTCAGGGGCTGCCAACCGGTAACTCTTTCAAGGTCATTATCAGAAGATAACCTTGATGATTTGGATTGCTTGAGCTGCCTAGGGGTAGCTCACTGGCAACTCTACTTGGACTACCAGATAAACTATGGTCCAAAGGGACAGTGGAAGTAGGTGAATGCCTCAACATGTAGGGGATCTCCATTCTCCTCATCGGGTCGTGAATTACAAGGACCATTAGTTGAATCAAGAATTAAATCAAAGAAATTTAAAGAGTTAACATCATGAACGTTAGACTTTTCAACGCTGTCAATACTCATCTTGAAAGGAAAAACGTTTTCGTAAAACTTAACGTCACGAGAAACTATAACTTTGTTGGAATCCAAACTATACAGCCTATAACCCCTTTGAAAATTTGCATATCACACCAAGACACATTTTTCGGATCTAGACCCAAATTTGTCTATGATGTTTGGGATAGCTGCAAAACATAAGCACCCAAAGTTTCTTAGATGAGTAAGGACAGGTTTAAAGCCATACACTAGCTCATACGGACACTTACCTTTCAAAATAGAGGAAGGTGTTCTATTAATAAGGTATGTAGCTGTAAGAATGCACTCAGTCCACAATTTTAACGGAAGGCCTCCCTGAAACAAAAGAGCCCTTGCAACGTTAAGTAAGTGGCGATGTTTGCGTTCCACAACCCCATTTTGTTGGGGAGTGTAAACACAAGAGGTTTGATGAATGTAAAATTCGATCACATGATCACCTATGTCATATTTTCCTTTCAAAAGATAGACCCAAACTGCACGTCAACAATAGTTAAAAAATATCTATATCCTTCTCTACTTGAGATACGATAAGGGCCCCAAACATCTAGATGAACTAATTCACCAAGACATTTTGGACTTGTGTTCAATTTTGGACTTGTGTTCACTTAAAAAATATCTGTTTTGACTTATGGCAAATTTCACAAGGATTGCAAATAATTGTTCCAATTTTGAGTTGGTCTTTTAAAACATTTAATGCTTGGTCAGCTGGGTGGCCAAGACGACTATGCCATAATTCAACAGACACAAAATAAGACACAGGACAGTTATTAGATGGAGAAAGGGACTTGCTATTATACCACTCATCAAAGTAATATAGTCCACCTGCTTGACTACCAGTCCCCACAGCACTCTTTCGAAGTAAATCCTGAAGATAACATCGAGATTCATCAAAGCCTACGAATAATTTGTTGTCCCTAGCTAGTTTATAAACAGACAACAGATTGACTTTGAAATCTGGAACAACCAAGACATCAAACAAAGTGACATTATTTGAAAGTTTAAGATTTCCAATTTTGTTAATTTTTACCTCATTTCCATTTGGAATTTTTACTAGAAGATTTAAATCGGAAATTTCAACAACATTTTCAAGATTAAGAGTGTTTGATGTCATGTGTTGAGTTGCACCAGAATCAATAATCCATCCGGGTCTAAGAGTTTTGGACATACCTGCCATATTGGCAGAAGCCCCTTCTAAGGTATTTTTGGAATCTATTAAGCTAAGGATTTTTGCAACCTGGTCCTCAGAAAAGAGAAAAGATGAAGTAGACACAGGTAATTTTGAAGAATCAGCATTAGAAGCACAAGCATTGTTGGCTGAAGGTTTAAAGTTTTGATTTTGTGGTTTGGGTCTGTTTTGAAAATCCTTTGGAAAGCCAACGAGTTTGAAGCATCTTTCAATAGTATGTCCAGCAATGCTACAGTGTTTACACATCAAATTAGAGGGTTTGCTAAACTTCCTTTTATTATCATAAGTTTTTCTTAAGAAGGCAGATGTTTGTGTCTTAGTACGAGGTGTAGGAGTATTCACTCCCCTGTGAGATTCATCTCTAGATATAAGGGAAAAAGCAGTTTTCATAGAAGGAAGAGGTTCCCTAGTGATTATGTTACTCCTGATAGATTGATAGACATCATCAAGACCCATCAAAAATTGCATTAGTTTGATAAGTTGAGTGTGTTCAAAGAAGTCTTTAGAAGCATTACAAGTACAAGAAGGAAGTTTAACCAAAGCATCAAATTGTTTCCACAAAGAATTTAGTTTATGATAATATTCAGAAGCAGTTGTTCCATTTTGCCTTAAAGAATTTATTTTTTGATGAAGATTAAACATAACAGATCCATCCACTTTGTCATATGTTTCCTTTAATTCTTCCCATACTTTGGAAGCCTCTTTTGAGAACACTTGTCCTAAAAAGAGGTCCTCCGTCATGGATCCTAAAATCCAAGACAGAACTACTGAATTACACCGATCCCATTGCCTTTGTAAGACAGGGTCAGCTGTGGGTCGAGGATAGGTTCCATTAATAAATCCAATTTTATTTTTAGTTTCTAAGGCCAAAGTCATAGAACAAGCCCAGACCCTATAGTTCTCAGTACCACACAGCTTAAAAGTCAAAAGGGAAGCTCCACTGGTATCACTGGGATGGAGATAGAAAGGATCTCCAAAGTCGAGTTTAGCAACTTTGGATTCCTCTACCCCCCCCCCCCCCCAGGGTTAACAGGTTCACCCATAGAGAACAATAACAGAAACAGGCACATAGTGTATAATACTGAATAGGGAAACGCAGGATTCCTAAAACACTCTGTTGGTGCTAGGTCAAGCTCACTATTCAGTACCAAAAAAAAACGAAACAAGAACTATAGAAACAACAGAGAAGCATTACAGAGAGACAATAGAACACTTACAGTGATAGTTTAGAGATCAGCGGAAGACAACAAAACACCTTAAGCAAGTGTTAGCACATATAACAAAAAATGTTCACGTGGCTCCTTAAGATTTAACCATAGTTAAATCACAAGAGCATGGAGCAAACTATGAGAGAAACCAGGATCAATTCCTGAACAGATTGTATTACGAAAAAAAAGGAAAAGAACAGCAAAACCTGAGTGAAGGTAGATACAAATCAGCTTTGCTCAGGTAGATACCATGTTGGATCTGAGCAGATATTAAGAAGTAAACCACAAAAAAATTATACTCAACCAAATATCACATATCTGGAGAATACAATAACTGAGATACAACGTATCCTAACATACTAGTCTCTTTATTGTGTTAAAACCATACCATATGTTACAAAGAAATGGGGACAGTAAATCGAGATCTGGACGGACCTCGTGACCGATCTAACCCGTCTTCGATTAATATGAGATGATCTTATGAACATATAACAGATAAAAAAATTGATTTTTAAAAAAATTGAAGACCAGATCCGGTAGAAGGATTTTGGATCTATACAGATCTACTTAAGCAGACTCGGTACGGATACAAGTAGAAAAGAACAAGGAATCATAAAGCGACTGTTAAACCATAAAGATCTCAGATCTTAAAAAAAACATGTGGATCTAGTAACATACAGATCTTAGGTAAACTAAAACCCAAAAAAAAAAAACAGGTGTGGTAACCACAGATCTGAGAAAGGGAGGGTTAAATTTTCTTTAACAAACAAAAGATCTCACATACTGATGTTTAGCACAAAAGAACAGCAAGATCTAAACTAACAACAAGGCGTTAACAACTATTCAGATTGTACAATAGAAAGAAGGATCTCCCATGTTTTAAGGCTTCTGAATACGGATTTAATGGGACAGTGCATCGAGATCTGTACAGATCTCGTGACCGATCTACCACCGTATGAATAATGAAGAAAATAGAGAGATCGTTCTAACCAGATCTAGACGAAGAACAGGTGCATTTAACAAATATTCAGATCTGTACATATGGATTTAATGGGACAGTGAGTCGAGATCTGTTGAGATCTCGTGACTGATCTACCACCATAAGTAAAGTAAAAAAAATATCGCACCCAAAATCAATCTCGATTGTTTAAAAAGCGACGTGTACGGCTGTATGAGGTCAGTGAGTCGAAACCTGTAAGGATCTCGTGACTGAACCAAAAGAACCGTATACGTAGATTTGAAGATCTGGAGTTTTACGAACAAGAAAATAAAGAACAAAAGAGTTCAGACTTGTTGCAAGAAACCAGACGAGTACCGTATCAGAGGAGACAACAAAGTGTAGATCTATTTACAGATCTCGTGTTTAGTCGAAACCACTATATGAGGAAACTCGTGGATCTCAACGAGGGTTTACGAAGAAGACTAGTTAAGAATACAACCTGATTTGTGTAGAGGTTGAAGATGACCGGATCTGAGATGTACGAAATCTCAAAGCAACAACGATCGAGCCCTTGTAGCTCTGATACCATGTGCAAAATGATAACCAAATATATTCCTCTACATATTACAAACCAAAATACAAATTACAACAACCTAAGTCTAGATACAAAGCAAAATACAAAGATCCAAACTAAACTACTCAAAACCTAGAAAGAAAGAAAAGTAGGAAACCCTAAATTGTTTAGAGAGATGAAAACTGATCTGTGGAAAATTATGAAGTTGTAATTTAGAAATGAGAAAATCACTTAATATATATTTATCCACAGTTACAAATCAGCCCCCTGAACTTTGTACAAGATTGCTCCGCTACCCTTCAGTTTACAGCAAATGTGAGGCGCGGTCCCTCAACTCTTCAGCTTTATAACTCTTTGACAGTATCAACCCTTATCTAACAACCTGACAGAAAAACACTTAAGTAGTCAAGATTGGCAACTTTAATCTTATTTCAACATTTCTATTCCATAAATAAGATATGACGTACAGTAAATGTGTCTTTTAGGCTTGAATATTTAATTATGAGTATAAACGGG
Source organism: Silybum marianum (assembly GCA_036898165.1). NCBI lineage: Eukaryota > Viridiplantae > Streptophyta > Magnoliopsida > Asterales > Asteraceae > Silybum > Silybum marianum. The sequence goes on from CM072528.1 coordinate 16,733,854, forward strand.
ATCTATTTTATGGGTAGTGAAAATATTTGTTCAACTAACCTTATTTGTAATAAATCTAGACAACTTGTATCACATAAATCATACAGAATACATACTTCAACTCATACGACTATTTTCAGGTATTGAACATATCCTAAATTCAAAGGCTCTTAGAATATGTAGCCATATTGGTTGTTAAAGATGCGATCAAACATCAATCAGATATACGTAATGCCATTCTGTGTATTCCACTTAAACAACAATCAAAATAGTTTATAATATGTGTTGTACTGCTTAACTTTCCTTCACTTGTTTCCCTACTGCTTAACTTTCCATCACTTATTTTCCTATTGAATTTAGTCCATGAGATCTCCATTGGCATCTAGGTTTCCACCAACTAGTTACTCATTGCGTTGGCTTCGAGCCCATACCCATCATGTAAATGCTATTTGCTCTCTACCTAGGCCTTTTTTAAAAGGATCAACTATATTTTGTTTTGAATTTTCATAGTCAATGGAAACACTACTATTGTTTAACCAAGTGTCGTATATTGTTATGACGATTGTTTAACCAACTATATATGAATCTTAGGTCTTGTATGAGTTGTCATACTATCATAATGTGTACAAATGGGAGTAAGAGGCTTTGGCCACTAAGGAATACCCTACAGGAAATTTTTGGATATAAAACATCTCATGCCATAATTTTGGGGCATGTTTAAGTCCGTATAGGGACTTAACCAATTTACAGACCTTGGTTTCTTAAACATTAACAACAAACCCTTCAAGTTGTCGAATATATATTCCTTCATCTAATTCATCAGTCAAGAAAGAATTTTTCACATCCATTTGTGGAATTTTCAAGTTGTGAATAGTGTATGTATCTATTAATGTCTTTTTGTTGAAATATATAATATTTATATATGACAAATGCAACAAATAAACTCACACACCCACCTCACCTTTGGTGAGGTTTGAACCCTTGACCTCCTAGGCGGGTAAGGGTTACGATACCACTAAGCCAAAGGCCCTTTTCATAATTCCCGTAAACATAATGTATAACAAAGATGTAAGAATATATGATTGGGCGTAAGGAAGTCGGTTGTATATTGATTCAAGAACATAATTACAATACATACAAGTAATGGAAAAGTCAACTGTAAACGAACTAATTGTCTAACTATATATACAAGTATAGAAATGCTAACATAACATGTTTGTACATCACAGACCAATGGCATCTATACACGTGTTACGATGTCTTCAGAATCTTCTCTTCAGAGTTTCTTCAGAACTCTGAAGTCCTCCTTTCAGACTTCTGAAGTTGCTGTCTCAGACTTCATGCCTTAGGCGTTTTCTTCATCGTCTGACTTCTGAAGTCTCATCTTCAGACATCTGAGAATTCTTCTACAGACTTGTTTACTTAGACTTTTCAGCACACGTTCATATCTCTGAACTTATAGTCTTCAGACTTCAGAACCCTTTTGAAGCAATTCTTCAGAACTTAACAATCTCCCCCTTTGCTTCAAAATGCTAAGTCATACTTCCATTCAAACATTATTGGGAGGAAGTCTCTAATTATGATTTGTCTATAAGAAAGAATTTTATTCACTTGATGTAACATTTTCTGAGCTACTTCTTTGTACTCTCGCCATTCTTCAAGAGTAACTTTAGCTGGTCTCTTTATTATTTTCTTTTGCAAGCTTTCTTTCAAAGCTTTAAGTGTTCCAGAGGAGAACTTCAACAAATCATCCATTATGATAAAGTTCTTTTTTTTAATGCTCTGCAAATATAACCAGGAGGATCCATAATAATTGTTCATGTATGCATATTCTCCATTCCATACAACTTTGTACTTGAAGTAGTTATAAAAATCTTCTTTCTCCCAAAACATAAGCAACTTGGAAATCTGTTATTCCAGCCCACGTTGTTGCTCTATAGATGCCCTCTTTCACACATGAGAATCTTTTCTGAATTTTGTTGCAGTATCAGCAAAACCAACTAGCCTCTTATACACAATTATTAAATCTCTCAGATTAATATTTGGAAAGTTAGCTTGTGAGAAAGAACAAATTTCACCATTTTCTCTTTCCACTTTATAAAAGGAATACCTATAGTTTCTCCATTTCCTTTGTGCCACTTCAACCCTCTTTCTTATTGGAACCTTAGAAAATATTATTATCTTTGATCTGCTCATACTTCTGATAAACTCGATCTAAGTTCTTTTTAAAGTTAAAGTCTTTTCCAATCCGGCTATCCACATAGTACACAACTTGAAGTTCTTCTACTGCCATAAACATATCAAGATGATTCATTTCTAGGAACAGTCTTTTCCTTCTTTTCAGTAACTTTTTTTTCATTTGCATCGTGATATCAACTTCAACTGGTTTTAGATTTTTGGGATGGATAATGAAATCATAAGGAAAACTCAAATCTTTGTCATCATCCTTCTAAATATTTTTCTCACATAGAGCTAGTGAAAAACTTATTCTAATTAAGTCTTTGAGTTTAATCCTTTCTTGTATCCGAAAAATAACTTAATCTTTCACTCTCTTATCTCCCATAAAAACAGAATTTTCTAGCTTTTCAATGAACCAATTGAGAGTTGAAGTTAAATATCTTGGAACGTCAGAAATATAAAAACCAAAGGCACTGATGTTGTCAGGATTATGAAAGGAGAAACTCAATTCAGGTTCAGTGAAAAATCTTTCTATAGTAGATTTACCATAGCTTCTCAATCTCTTGGGTTTGAGTAAATTCACATACCCTGATCTTCTTTCAAGTCCAATCTGAAAATCATGTAAGGCTAAGTTTCTCATATAAACTCCTAGAACTCTTCTCTTATCAACTTCAAATGTGTCATCATCAACTCTTCTACTAAAGTTTTGGATAAACAGTTTTGTCTTGTAATATGAGACTATAAACATCAGCATTCAGCTCTTTCAACCCATGTTGATCCAAACTCTTTTCAGTGATTTGAATATGATTCCTAATATACTAGTGAAAATTCCATATATAGGATATTGTTCAGTTTCAGCGATAGAAAACACTGACTACGCTCAATGATCGTTGAACTTCAGGAACAACCATCTTATCTCTAATGATCTGAAGAACAACACTCACACCTCAAAGTCATTTAGCTACAATCGAAGGCATAGCTGAAGATAAAGATGTAAAATAGATCGTAATCTAAAGCGGTTCAATGACAGCAATGTTCATCTACCTAGTGTGCGATCTTGCAAAAGCCTCAGTGATACCCGAAGAACTCATCCTTGAAAGGTTCATGTTTCTGAAAAATGAAACACTCTCACAGATCCACCTGAGATTTAATTGTCTATTAATAGACATGAAAACAGTTGATCACGAGTACTCTAACTCTGAAATTCTGACTAAGTTCATGGAAGCTCTTCTTGAACAATGGGACACGTTTACCACATGTCTTAAGTTGTCAAAGAACACAAAAGCTTTATCTTTAAGTGCTTTGTATGGTATCTTGCTCAATCATGAGCAGTAACAAACCTTAAAAAGAAACCTCATTAAAGACACTATATCTGCCAAAAGTACTTCTTTAGCGTTAGTGACTTCAGAGACGGAACCTTCTAAACTTATATCTTCAATTACTACTTCTATCACTGAGTTAGACCAAACTAACCCAGAGGATATCACTGATGTAGATATTTCTGAATTTGACAATTCTCTAGCTCTTCTCACTAACAATTTCAGGAGATTTGCTAGAAAGAGCAATTTCAGAAAGACCCCAGCAATCACTGACTCTGATAAGTCAAAAACTCTACCAGCTAAAAAAGCCTCAGCGATCTACTACAATTGTCAGCGCAAAGGGCAGATCCAAAAAGATTACAGCTACCTCATCTTCTCAGATCCCTGATAAAACTATGAACAATATTCTAAGTTAAAAGATAAATATCAAAATCTGAAGAAGAACCAGCGAAAAGGCAAAGGTCTTGTCGTTGAAGAAGTAGACTGGGATGAAGAAGAAGATCGGGCTCAAACCACTGATGAATCTGGATCAGATGAAGAAGGCATAGCTTTCTTATGTCTTATGGCAAGAATAGAGGAAGTTGAAGAAGCCTCTGACACTTCTTCTTCAGAGTCTCCTTCGACTCAGGTACACATCCCTTCTAACTTCTCTATACCTGAAACTGATAGCTTGTCGGCTCTCGCCTCTAATGACTATCGATTTTTACAATGCTCTAAATGGAAAAATTAAAGCTGAACAAATTAATATAGATTTATCTGAACGGCTTAAAAATTGCCATATGAAAATCAAAGAACTTACTAAAATCAAAGAAGATTTTAAGGACCAAGTCTTTGTAAATCAGACAATAAGTATTGAAAGACAACAAGCTATCACTGAGCGTGAAAAGGCCATCAGTGATCTTAAGGCTGAAAAAGCTATCATTGAAGGATGGTGTAAGGATTCTGACAAAGTCAGGGAGATCATAAATGCTCATAAAAAGCTAGGAAGAAATTAACATTGATTGTTGCATGCTAAAACTTGGAATGTTTGTTTCTTTTATTCCTGATCCCTTTTCTCAGAGTGTCTCTACATCTGAGAAAAGACCTTCTAAACCCCTTACCAAGGATTCTGGGAAGGTGATCAAGGACAAGTTCCTTGACCATGTTCCTACGTTCAAGAACTTCCAAAAACTGAAGAAGAATCCTTTAGTTCCTTCAATGAGACATCCTAAAACAGGAAAGAAGATCCCTGGATCTGTTCAGAGATCAACTCCCAGAATTAAGATTGATCTCACTTCATCTATTCATATAGTTGTTCCTCCTAGGACAATGGAGAAAGAAATTCTTGGTCCTGGTCCTGAAAATGTTTTAACCTCCTCTCTACATGCTTCCAACACAAAACCTGTTTTTAAATATCGGAAGTGTTATCACTGTGGGGAAACAATCCACATTGCTAGTAAATGTCCAAATGTTACTAAAGTTGACAGATTGGCTTATGGTAAGAAAGTAGCTCACACTGAAAAATCAGCTAAAGTAAAATCCACTAAGGTTGGTAAAACATCCAAGGTGAAGATAATCACTGAAGAAAATTCCTCAGCAAGTAACATATTCGCCAAACCTGTAATTTCCACTAACACTGCAGGACCCATAGTAGTATGGGTACCTATGAAAAAATAATTCTCTTATCTTATGCAGAGTGTTAAAGGCATCCGGTATCTCGATAGCGGATGCTCAAGGCACATGACAGGTAGAAATCTCTGCTCTCTAAATATAATGAAGAAACTGGTCCCTCAGTGACCTTTGGTGGAAATGGCAAAGGATACACCAAGGGTTATGGCGTTCTATCCAATGGAGCAACCTCGTTTAGTCGTGTTGCTTATGTTGAAGGACTAAAGCATAATCTCTTAAGCATTAATCAACTCTGTGATAAAGACTTCAAAGTCTTGTTCACAAAGATCAGATGTGCGGTCACTAATAAAAATGACAAACTTTCCCTAAAAGGCAAAAAATCAAAGAACGTTTACGTCATCAACATGGATAGTACTCATTAAGAGAATGTGTGCTTTCTATCAAGAGCCTCCTCTAATACTAACTGGCTCTAGCACAAGAGACTCTCACATCTGAACTTTAAGATGATCAATGATCTATCTCAAAAAGAACTTGTCAGAGATCTCCCTAAACACACTTTTACAGAGGAATCTCTTTGTTCAGCGTGTTAAAAAGGAAAGCTGACAAAAGCTTCTTTCAGATCTAAGCAAGTTTCCTCAGTGACTACTCCTCATCACTTACTACATATGGATCTATTTGCACCAGTCAACGGCCAATCCATATCTGGAAAGAAATACACTCTTGTGATAGTTGATGAATATTCTAGATACACTTGGGTATTCTTTCTTCGATATAAGAGTGATACACTTGATGAAATTATCTCCTTTATCAAGAGAATGGAAGTCTTAAACAATCTAACTGTTCGCTCCATGAGAAGTGATCATGGCACTGAATTCAAAAACAGTACTCTGATTACCTTCTTTGAAGAAAAAGGAATCGCTCATAATTTCTCATCAGTGAGAACCCCTCAGCAAAACGGCGTTGCTGAAAGAAGAAACCGAATGATCATTGAAGTCGCTCGCTCAATGCTCGGCGAATCACATCTATCAACTCAATTCTGGGCTGAAGCGGTTAACACTGCATGATTCACTCAGAATCGGTCCCTGATAGTAAAGAGATTCAAGAAGATCTCCTATGAATTATTTCATAGACGAAAACCCACTCTGAAATATCTACATATCTTCGGATGTAGATGCTATATCCTGAATGACAGAGATCATTTAGGAAAATTCGATCCAAAGGCAGATGATGGTATATTCCTTGGATACTCCTATGTATCTAAGGCATTCAGAGTCTTCAACAAAAGAAGACAACATGTTGAATAAACCATCCATGTTAACTTTGATGAATCTCGCTCAACAGATTCTATTTCTGTCCCTGAAGAAGACGAGGAACTTAATAATTGGATGAAATCTCATTATGGAGAACCTGAATTTTATTTTAATGCACCTCCAGTCACTGAAAATAATGATGATGAAGGTCCTAACATCATTCCTACCTCAAGTAACGATCCATCCTCCTCAGGGATAGATGTTACTCCTCTTAATCAGATTCTTCCCTCTGATTCATCAAATGGTAATTCATCAGTGAATAACCAAGTTCCATCCTCATCTGAACGTCCCTCTGGATCAACTCCAGGGATGATCACGAATGTTGAATAACCTATTGCTGATGCATCCTCTGTCCTCACTGAATCTATTGTTGATCATTCTCCTCAACTCCGGCTTAGTGATGGACTGTAAATCACCCCATTGATTAGATCATTGGTGATCCATATACAGGTGTCAAAACCCGTCGCGGTCTAGGTAACATCTGTCTCTTTGTAAATTTCATTTCTATAACCAAACCTAGAAAGATCGATGATGCTATCATTGATCCTAGTTGGGTCAGTGTTATGCAAGAAGAACTAACTGAGTTTCGCAGAAACAAAGTTTGGAATCTTGTACCCTTGTCCGTCAGGTAAAATTGTTATTGGAACCAAATGGGTTTTTCGTAACAAGTTGGATGAACATGGCACTGTAACTCGCAACAAGGATAGACTTGTTGCTCAGGGATACAGACAAGAAGAAGGTATTGATTATGATGAGACCTTCACTCATGTTGCTAGATTAGAAGCCATAAGACTCTTTTTAGCTTATGCTGCCGATAAAGACTTTAGAGTTTTTCAAATGGACGTTAAAAGTGCTTTTCTAAATGGTAAACTTAAAGAGGAAGTTTATGTTGAACAACCTCCTGGCTTCTCTGATCCTAAATATGCTGGCCATGATTTCAAACTTCAAAAAGCTCTTTACGGGTTAAAACAAGCTCCTAGAGCTTGGTATGATACTCTTTCTAAATATCTTCTTAAAGAAAGATTTGTTCGTGGAAAAATTGACCAAACCCTATTTCTAAGGAAACACAAAGGTCATACCATTCTTGCTCAGATATATATCGATGACATTATCTTTGGTTCCACAAATCCAAAAACTCTATACTCGTTTCGCTGAATGCATGAAGAAAGAATATAAAATGAGTATGATGGTGAACTAACATATTTTCTAGGTTTGTAGATAAAGCAATCTGAAAAAGACATTTTCATATGTCAGGGTAAATATGTTAATGATATGCTGAATTTTTTTGAAATGACTCAATGCTCAGCGATAAAGACTCCAATGGCACCTCCTGTGACCTTGAACAAGGACCCTGATGGGAAACCAGTCAATGTCACTACCTATAGAGGAATGATCGGCTCCCTGCTGTATCTTACAGCTAGTCGACCTGATGTCATGTATTCTACCTATCTCTATGCAAGATATCAAGTTGAACCTAATAAATCCTATCTAATTGCTGTAAAGAGAATCCTCAGATATCTGAAAGGAACTCCTAATCTGGGTTTCTGGTATCCCAAGGCTCAGGGTTCGATCTAACTGGTTACTCTGATAGTGATTTTGCAGGTTGCAAGATTGATAGGAAGAGTGCCACTGGCAGTTGTCAGCTACTAGGTGGTAAGTTGGTGAGTTGGACAAGTAAAAAGCAAAACTCAATGTCCACATCAACTGCTGAAGCTGAATACGTAGCCGCTGGAAGTTGTTGTGCCCAAATCCTTTGGATGAGGAATACTCAGAGACTACGACATTAAGCTCTCTAAATCCCTATTTATTAGGATAGCACTAGTGCTATTACTATTGCTATTGCAAATAACCTTGTACTTCACTCAAAAACCAAGCATATTGAGATCAGATATCACTTTCTCAGAGATCATGTAATGAATGGTGAAATTGAACTTCATTTTGTACTAACTGAATATCAGCTCGATGACCTTTTCACTAAGCCTCTTGATGAGACTAGATTCAATCCATTAATCAGCGAACTTGGTATGTTAAACGCTGAAGAATAATTATTTTTCAGTGATAGTCAGTGAGTATCAAATTAATTTTCAAATTTATCAGTCATACTCTGAACTTTGACACAACGACATATATATCTCGCCAAGGTATGTACTTCTATTCCTTACACTCTTTGAATGTCATCTTATTCAGAGAATGGATCTCAAAAGAGAAAACCCATCACTGACAATACTTTATTGTTAATGATGAGAAATTTAAAGTGATGATGATTAACATTTATTATTTAAATGATAATCTTATCATTTTTCCAAAAGAAAAGGACACGTCAGACCTCAACGTTTCCTATCCCATCAAAACCTAGGAACGTGCATTTGGTCATCATCACCTTTGTCAAAAAGCTAAAACCGTCGTTTAGCCTTCTGCTCTCTCCTCTTTCTCTGTCATCCACCTATATAAATAAAATTCATTTCCAATTCATTCTTTACGCTCTCATACTCTCCTAAGGTAAAAATTTCAATTTCTCTCTGCAATTCTCAAGAACACCAAGAACACGCACTTGTGCGTTTTTCTCACTTTCCACTTTTCTCAAGGTTTGATCTTACTTTTTGTTACCTTTTATGTATAAACAACAACTTAAATGTTGTTTATAACTTCTACTCATCTTCTATAACATCTTCTTATAAAGATTTTTGTCCTAAAACTGTTTCTTAACATTATATCTTTATAAAAACCTGTTCTAAGCTTTTCTCTTAGAACAGAAGACATTTTGGTCTATTTTTGATCCAAAATTTCATCTAAAACTTTTTCTCAAATCTGTTTATGCTATGTTTTATATACCAGAAACAAACAATTTGATATCCTGTTATTAAAACCTTGTTTAAACGTTTTTCTAAAATCTGCCAAAACAACAAGTATTTTGACTATGTTCCTCAAAGCATTTCTTTTTCTTATCCTTTTGGTATTCTTTGTACCAAAATATCAGGTTTATACTTTTCGGTATTAAGCCATGATTTTCCTATTTGGTGTTCCTATCTTTGAAACGACAATGGCATCTTCAAGCAAGAACGTCAACAAATACGCTGAAGGTGAAGTCCTCCATGTTACATCTTTTATTGGGGCTTCTGAATCCACCTTCACCCCTGAACAAGCTGTTGTGAAACCAAGAAACTACATCGCTCTGGTGGATATTCCCGCAGACAAACCCCACTTCACTGATGGTGCAAGCTTCATCAAGAAATGCCCCCTAGCGTACGCATTCACTCATATCCCTGTTGGAATCACTGCTCACCTTCAACAGTTCTGGTATACTGCACACACCACCATGGTCACCCCTGAAAAGGGAAATGAACTCCCTGCTATTGAGTTCACCATCAGCTTGGGAACGATCGCCAGCACCTCTAGAGTCGTCTGTGCTGCTTTTCGTCTCCCTGCTAGAGGAAAGAATCAACAATGGGTCTCTGCACCCTATGGGAAGAACTCAATGACTTCCTCGACACCATTGGTTACAAATGATAATCTAATGTCAAGACCATAACCAAGACGGAGAAGAAAAGATTTCCAGCGAGGTGGCAATACATTTTCACTCAGGTGATTCAGTGCTTAGGCACTAAGACTGGCTCCCAAGATCAAGCCAGTAGGCACTTTGTGGAGATGGAATTCTCTCTATGCCATGGTCGTAAGCTGAGGGAGAAGACCATCCCTTATCCAAGATTCATGGCACCGATCTTGGAATTCGTTTTTGAGGGATACCCCAAGGCTGGAAATCAAGGCTTCTTTCAAGTAGGGAAGAAATCTCTAGAAATCGATGAACAACAGGGACACGCCCCATACCTCCCCTACATGTTGAATCTTATCAGGGAAGCTGACCTTGCTGATACCTCAACACCAACCGCTACCCCTCAGGTAGCAACTCTGTCTAAATAACTGCAACTTCCCATCAAAACAAAAACAACCGACTGACGGTCACAAGAAGACCGTCGCTCAGAAGCCCCCTTCTAAGAAACAAAAGAAGAGTGTCTCTCAACAGACCATTCTCTCTGATTTTGGCGTACTACCAATGTCTCCTCTCTCCACAGCCACGACAATGATTTTTGTCTTCGTTGCCGCTTCATCAGCACTACCTCCATTCTCAGCGACCTCGGTCCCTGAAAATGTTTTTTTGTCTCCGTTGCCGCTTCCTCAACACTACCTTCTTCTATCTACTCTTTTTTGGTCCACACAAAAACCCATGATTCAGAGACGGTTGTCCCTATCTCTGAAGAGGTTGAACAACGTGCTATCTAAGAATCAACTTTGTTTCGACAATCTGAACTTTGGAAAGCCACGTGCACAGGACTTGAGAATGTTTCTCTTAAACATTCTCAGACACAGGTCATTAATCCTCAGGACACTACCATAGCATGTATCATCCCTGAGAGTAATCCTTCAGATACTCTCAACTCTGAAGGAACCCTTGGTTATACATACTACCTCCCAACATCTTTCTGCTAACCTCGAGCTCTTTGTGGCTCATCTTTCTTTGTTATCAACAGGTGTCGCTGCACCAATCTTATCATCAGCAACCACAACTACTACCAGCGAGCCCACTTCTTCTAAGATCAAGAAGCCTGCAGATCTGAAGAAGGTGAAGACAGAGAATTTCACCTCAAGGCTACCCTCCTTTCCAATGGACATGCCTAGGGTATCTTTGCCTCCTCCCTCTTTCCCTGCCATTGACTATCTGGTGAATGAATGCACCATGATAAGGCAGAAGGTAGATGTTTTGCAATTTTCCTCTAAAATCATTTTCAACCAAGTGGGTGGCGTTCCAGGTATGAAAGCCACTATCTCCAACATCTTCACTGATATTCACAATGAAAGATGATAATGCTGCAAATGAGAGGGCTATCAAGACTCTCGCTGAAAACGCAGAGAAGCAGGAGAAGACTCTTGCAGAGATGCGGAAGACTCTGGTAGAGATTCTACGCCTTGTTCAGGTACTATTTGATAAATCCCCCTCCTTCACTAACGCTGACAGAGGGAACGTGGATTTGATCTCTCAAACTCAGACATCACCGTCTGAGAGTCCCTCTACTCTCAACTCCAATGTGCATACTCTCTTAGTGCACACTCTGCCTGTTGGAAACAAAGAGGGGAAGAAATTTGCCCTAGTGCTCGCTGATGAGCTAATCAGCAAAGCAGACGCACTCCCTCCTAAAGAACCCCAACGGCAACATTAGCAACAACCACCCATCATCAATGAAGGTGATGGTGATGATGAAGATGACGAAGAAGAAGATGATGACGATGATGATAATGATGAAGAAGAAGACATCCCTCGTCGATCATTTGGAAACAATGATGATGATGACGATGATGACATTCTTCATTAATAACCGTCCACAATCGGGAGTGGTTTTTAGAGAATCTTTGGGGGACCGGCCACCTCCTAGTAAGGAGCAGTCTGATCCCTCAGGTAAGAATAAACAAGTGATGGATCTAGATCCCACTTCAACAAAATTCAAAGGGGGAGCTCTTCACCGAGGCATGCCTTCCTCTTGTCTCTTATATTCCTCTCTCTGAAACTCAAACACCCTCTACTTCAACTCCACCTACTCTTGTCTCTGATGAACCCCTCTCTTCCTCTCCTATTCTCAGTGATCCCTGTTCCACAAAGGAATCTCCATTCCTAAGGAACCTTCCGCTGAAGATCAGTTCTTGTATATATCCGACACTAAATCTGAAGAGGACGAAGGCCTTCTCCAAAGGCATGTACATAGACAACCAATCCCTGAACCAGAAGAAGAACAGAGAAGGGCGAACTTCATAAGAGATCTACAGTTGGTCAGAGTAAAAAATTCCTTTCCGTACCTCTAAGCCTGAAACCCCTGTTCCAATAAGTGTCTACGACGAATTCTCCTTCTTGTCACCTGAAGAACGAGCACAACCTCTAGAAGCTCAGAGACTAAGAGATCAAGAAGTCAAGCAAGCTCAATAGAGTCTCAAAGTCGCTCAAAGGATGGCTAGAGAAGAAACAATAAGGATTAATCGTCAGAGATACGCAGAAGAGAAGAGTGAAACACTAGCTGAAAAGCTAGCAGAGAAGGAACTCACCAGATATAACTTAAGAGTTAAATCATATAGTTGTCCAAAAGAAGATTTTGCAAGCCCGGAATAGAGAAAATGAAGAACCAAAGGATGCTGAACTGGAATGGTGTACTAAAAAGGTTGATTTTCGCATTCGCTCTGAACAATTACTCGTGCAACTATCCAAGGACGAAAACTAAGAAGAGGTATAAGGATAACAGTAACCATGTTCAGAGGAAGTAGAAGTGAAGAAGAAGAACCCCAATACCTTAAGTTCTATGGATTCTCTGAATGGCTAGAAATCAGAGATTCCATTCAGAAATCCAAATCTCAATTCAAGGGTATAGTAGAAAGACATCTTCACCAGCTATTGCAAAGAACATCACAACATGTCAGCGTTCCTCCACTCCTTGAGAAATCCAATAAGAAAAGATCTAAGTCCGATGCTGAAGGAGGTCCATCGTTCAGAAATGAACATGAGACTAAATATGACTTTGATAGTCTCTTTGCCCACCTCATTATCCCTGACATTTCAATGCTCAATATATCCCTGCCTGAGGCGAGAAAATATGAAGAAAATGAGATCGCTACTCTCACTGAAGCTGGAATGGCATTTTTAGGAAATGATGGGCAAACAAGGTTTCTCATAAATAAGGAGATTCAAAAAGCTCCATCAAAACTCATTAGATCATGTACTATAACTGCTTGACCACTTATGGTCCAAAATGTATTCAGAAGACGATCTATGAGAAAGAATTACGAAGAAGAAAAGAAAAGCTCTATGAATAGTCTCTGTTGTTTTTCATTTTCTTTGAAATTTCCTTCTGTGTATTGTATTTTACTCAGATTGTAATTTCATTTCACTTGTAATTCTTCAAATTATACTTTTAATAAAATTCAATGAAGTACTCTACTCCATCTGTGTACTGAAAAGATCCCTCAAAATAGTAAAAGGGACAATGAACATAAGTTGTATTCTCTTTAAAATCTTCATACTCACTGACGTTACACTTTGTAATCAATCAGTGAATGTACTTAATAGCTTCTATACTTGTAAAAATTGTAATTTCATATTCTTATAAATGAAACTCAATTCAGATAATATATTAGCTAAAAAAGATCTCACATGATAGTAATTATAAATCTTTACTTTGAAATTTCTAAGTCCTTACTAATTTATTCAAGCAATTTTCTTATGTTGCTTAATCATAATCAAATAAGGGGAGATTGTTGATCCAAACTCATTTCAGTGTTTTGAATATGATTCCTAATATACTTAGTGAAAATTCCATATATAGGATATTGTTCAGTTTCAGTGACAGCAAACACTGACTACGCTCAGTGATAGCTGAACTTCAGGAACAACCATCTTATCTCTAATGATCTAAAGAACAACACTCACACCTCAAAGTCATTCAGCTACAATCGAAGGCATAGCTGAAGATAAAGATGAAAAATAGCTCGTGATCTGAAGTGGTTCAGTAATATCAATGTTCATCTACCTAGTGTGAGATCTTCCAAAAGCCTCAGTGATACCCGAAGACTTCATCCTTGAAGATTCCGGTTCAATGATCAAGTGGGGCCCATTCAGCGAGATCGATGTCGATCTTATCCTCGATGCACAAAAGTCAAAACCCCCATAGCTTGTCAGAAAAGGACGTACGGATTGTCTCTTATGTCCCTATCAAATCTGATTTGCTTACTATCATATACAGCCAATAGCATGGTTGCTTTATGAACAAAGGACAAGTCTTGAATAGAAACTTGACATGTGGCATATACCTTTTGCTTTGCATTAAATGCAACGGGTAAATAGATGAAGAACCCTTCTTCATTTTCATGCATCCTACTTTCTCTCCTCAAACCTCTACTGCTTTTCTTACTTGTTCTTGTGCATCAAACTTAGTGACTTCTTAGTTGTAATAGAATAGCTTTAATATTTGTTCTTATTCCTCTTACAACTGTAAATTTGTCTATTCAATATAAACTCATTTAAAAATCTAAAAAGTTTGTGTTTGTATTCAACCTCCCTCCCCCCCCCCCCCCCCCCCCCACACACTTCTACAAACTGTTTCTATATCCATTGAACTCTTGTAGACCCCTTTGGACCAACAACCCCAATTTCTATCAAGCTAAAATAACCAACTGTTTTCTTCTTGAAATAATGAACTTTGGTAATCAAAGTATCATCATGCATATTCTTCAACCTGTTTCTCTGGAAGAACACTCTGAAAATAGCCACGTACTCTCTAGGCCAGTTCCCATAAAAAATGTGTTCCAAGTGACACTCGTCAGTTCTTTTGCGACGTCTTTTAAAATTTAGGTCTTCTAATTCTTTCACTTTATTGTATAGTTCAAGTCTTTCTTTGTTAAGAAAATCTAATTTAATAGACAAGACTTCTTTTTTAGCCTTTGTTTCATTAACATCTCTTTTCAAAGTATCTATTCTATCAGTTAAGACAAATTTTTCTTTAGAAATTTTATCAAGTTGTTCTTCTGCAGTTATGCAGTTTATCTTATAAATTTGACTTTCCTCTGTGAATTTGTTGACCAAAGTTCTTTCACCTTTTATTCTTTTTCTTAGTTCAACAAATTCAGAAAATTCATTTTAGATATTTGTTCTTTTAAAATATTTTCAGAAGAGGAGTTTACCTCAGAATCATTGTCTGAATCATTGTGAGAAGTTTCTGGATGATCTTGACATATTAAGCATTTAGCTGCATAGTGAGCAACTTCTTTATAATCCTCTTCATCAGTCCAGTTAAGCCAATTCCTTTCTTCAGCAAACAGGACAATGTCTAAGTCCTTTTTCTTTGAAAGTTCAACCTTTTGCTCATAGTAAACAGCGTTGTTGACTTTTTTACTTCTACATTCTCTAGCAAAATGGCCTGGTTTCTCACAATTAAAACATTTGTGTTGTTCTCCTTCTTCTTTCTCCCTGACTTCCTTCTTCCTGAAGTTTTTCTCTGCCCCTTTTGTTTCAGGCTTCTCATTTCCATCTATCTTGAAGTAGTTATACTTCTTATTGTATCTTCGATTTAAGGCTTTAGTTACAAATGCAAGTCCTTCAGCCATCTTCTTCATCTCCTCCTCAGATTCATGACAAAAAAAGTCTTTTGGAACTAAGATCTCAATGGCTTTTTAAGGTGTAGATGTTTGAGTATTCACCTTGTTGGTCAAAAGGGTAATGGATGCACTAACCTTTTTATTATCGGGTTGCCTAGATCTTATCTTGTCGATGCAAGATTCATACACATCATGTATGGTCTTTTTGGACAAGTTTCTTGTGATCATGTTGTTAGTGAAGGTGTCCCATTTTGGACCATGATTCTTTAGCAACTTGTTGTTGATCTCAGAGTTAAGCTTTTGACCCTCATTCCTCCTTAAGAAATTCAAAATGTCATTGAACTTGTTGTAAGTATCTGAGAGAGATTCATTTTCTCTGGCTTTGAAGCCTTCACAGGTGCCAATGCAAATATTCAGTTTGTTTTCCTGAGCTTTAGTACTCCCCTGCATCTGGGCTTCAACCTCATCCCACATGGCTTTACTTGACATTAAACTATCAACCATGTTGAATATTTCATTTGGCAGGGCCATGGTTAGTAGAGTTAATGCTAGTCTGTCAATCTTAAATTGAGCCTTTTCAATAGCATTGTACATAGATGTATTGTTCTTGATTCGGGTAGCAGGAATTTCAGGAGTATGATCAATAGCCGGAATGCATCGATCTGAACATAAACTTCAAGTGGTCCATTATTGATCGATTTTATCAGCTCTTCATCAATGTTATCCAATAACTGAATCATTCTTATTCTCCATTGATGATATTCTCGTATGAACATGGCAGAAGGCTTTGTCTCGGATCAAATCGAAACATATTCTTTCGACATTCTGTTGTGTATGATCGAAATTCAATTAGTAATTGATTCGATTTGAGAGATTTGATGAATCGAACAAAGACTGATCAAGATTAAAAAAAATGATAGATCAAAAACATTTTGATCAGTATCAAGAATAAAATTGAAATCAAGAACATTTGTTTAGTTCTTATACCAATTGATAATTCCCGTAAACAGAATTTATAACGAAGATGTAAAAATATAAGATTGGGAGCAAGGAAGTCGGTTGTATATTGATTCAAGAACAGAATTACAACACGTATAAGTAATGGAAAAGTCAACTATAAACAGACTAAGCTTTGAACAAAGAATGAACAAACTTGTCTATGTCTCTGCAAGCCAATCAAGATCTGGAGCAATGGTCATTACATGATGTGTTTGGAACATTTCAAGCTCATGAGAAGGAGGTACAGAAGAAGAAGACAAGTATTGGTGGTCCTTTGGCCATAATCTCTGCATCTAAAGTACAAACGGAAGAAGCAGAGAGGAGACAAGAGGAGACAATAGAAGAAAAAAGAGGAAAGAGCAAGGCACTCATATCCGAGGGAGATACAGAAACTGGACTTTATGGATCAGAAGATGATGAAATTGATGATTTTGCAAAACCTCTGGCCCTAATCACCAAACAATTCACAAGGAAGTTTTGGAACAGATCATTTCAAAACAGAGGTCAATCAGGCAGAGGTGAAAGGTCAAACCAACAAGTATACGTACCTAGACAAGAAGAATCTCTGGTAGAGAAGAAAGATGAAGAGAAGAAAGAGAAAAGGAGGAAAGATGTATGCTTAAGATGTGGGAAGCTTGGGCATTAGATTGCAAAGGCCCTCTCGTCAAGGATGACATGTACTATAAAAACAAATATAAGTACAACAACGATGAGAGGGCAAAGGTGGCCGGAATAGAAAATTGGTTTTCTGACCAATCAAGTGATGAAAAAGCACTGTTTGACGGCATGGCGATGGAGAACAGTGATACAGAGGACCCAGCCTCTGACTCTCAGGTTTGCTCAACATCCTAACAATCTAAACTTGGAAACACTATCTTTAATCTTACTCAAGATTTCGAAACTCTCAGACAGAAGCTGTCATGTTAAAAACAGAAAAGAAAGGCTCTTGAAAAATCTCTTGAGCTTATTGAAAAAGAGAGAAATGTTTTTAAAAGAGAATTTGAGCTTTTGACTAAAGAGAAGCAAGAACTTTATGTGGAAAATGAAAAGATTTTAAAACTTAAAGGTTCCACAGAAAACAACTTAAAAAAGGAGACTGATGAACTCAAAAATCTTTTGAAAGAAAAAGACAAAGAGTTTGAAGCTAAAGAAAGTGATCGATTAAATTTTATAGCCCTTAAAAACTAATTTCAAAAGTAAAGGGAATTTCTGCACATTAGCCTTCAAAAGAGGAGCTCTTGATCAAAAATTATCAAGATGCTCAAAATGTGCATGAGAAAATCAATATGCAAATGGATAAGACAGGTCTTGGTTTTGATGATCTTGACCCTTATACCTGCAAAAAGAGATCTACCTTAGAATTTGTATTTCATGTCTTCCAACAAAACCTAATCTAAACAATCTATGAGAATCACTAAGTAGATGCACAAAGAAGATAGAACAAGAGAGAAGAGAGTTAGAAGATAGAAGAACGCTCTTCTCAGTTATTTATACACATTGCATGAAATGCATGTTAGAGGGTACAATCCATGTGGCAAGTTGTGAGTTGAGGGCCTCTCGCTTGTCTTAAGTTATGTAGGGTTTTGGCCGCATATGAGTAGTTGACCTTACAAAGTTGGCAAACATGTTTAGAGACAATAAAGTAATTCTGTACATGTAATTTTATATTTTAGAGCATGGGGGTTATCTTTTTATGCATATATGATAAGACAAAAAATAATCATGTTTTGCAAGATTTGTTGATCACTGATACTTAAGAGTCGCTGAGGATTCTTCAGCTATCACTGAGTCTTGCTCAGATTTCATACCTGATGTAGATAGTCTTTATGAGTCCAATACAAGGGCAATTATCAACAAATAATCAATCAACACAGATTCATATTAATAACTTGTGTCATATTATTGAATTTCAATGAAAGGTTACAAGAAGGTTTCTTTAAACATGTACGGCTACAAGTACGAAATTATGAAAACCTTAAACCTAAAAAGCAATAAACTTTGAGTTTTATACCATGAAAGGTATTTACAATTTAATCCCTTGAACTTCTATTCAACTAACAAAGTTAGCCTAGCAATCTCCCCCATTAAATTAAAGTTCGAGGTCACGCCAGTTTGGAAGATGGTGTCTTCTAAATAGCAAATAACTTTATCTTTACTTCAACAAACCTTTTGACAAAAACTATTTTTCCTTTGAAGATCAAAATCTTCAACTCTTCGTTAGCTTTCGACATTTAGGCTTCGAGGTTTGAAACGATGTGTACAAAACTTGTCTCTTATGTATATCATTAAAGAATCTATCTTTAATATCAAATTTATTCAAATAAATCTCAACAGTTAAACACTACACTCAATATTATAGTGAATCAAACCTTTTACACCTATGAATACTTGTTAAGTTCTGACAGCTCCCCCTCAACATCAACATCATGTCTTTGAATATCTATTCTTTGAATTCTGACTGCTCCACCTGAACATCAGCATCATGTCTTCGAGTATCTTTTCTTGTTTCTTGTCTTCTTTACACGATATCTTCTTTATGTATCTTTGATATACTTTCTCCCACTCAAGATTATTAGGAGAATCCTAAGAATCATCAACCATCAAAGGCTAAAATAGGGATCTTGAAACACAGATTTCACACTTCTTTTAAGTTTTGGGACATGGAAGTGTCCAATCACTCCATATCGTCGTTCCACAAACTGGCAGGTTTGCCAAAACTCTTGAACGAACCTTTCGGGAATGGTGTCATCAGTATTGATGAATGCATGGTTCAGGGGATGTCTTGTGAGAAGTCCAATCACTGGATGAAATTATTGGGAAAAGTTTTCCAAGTTAAGGTCGAACTTGTGGTTGTTTGGTTTTATTGGACGAGGTACGACGGATGAACTCGTTCCTTCAGAGAACATATGTTGTGAGAACCGTTCGATTTTGATTGTTGAGACATTGTTGCTAGGATAAATAAATGTGCTTACATTGCAGGTTTTGCCAGGAGGATTCATGAAGAAGAAGATGAATGCATAAAATGGGTTTAGGGCTTAAAATTGGTATTTATATTCAAAAATTAAGGGTACTCGAGTGTGAACAATAGCCCAAATGGCTGAATGGTCGTGAAGAGTGAAACGGTTTTGGAGTGGTCCTATTTGAAAAAGACACGTGGTCTTGACGTTCTCACAAAAAGAAGCGTGAAGCTACGTCACTAAGAATGAGTGAAGGATTTCTAAAAATAACAGGATTATCACTCTAAAACACCCGCACTTTCTATTTTGAGTCCAAAAACACACAAGTGTCAATGATACAAAGAAGTGCTCCTACGTAGGAGATGCTTTTGGTACAAAACGGGGTTTCTCTGCCCATTTTCCTGCACCTTTTTTATACCTAAACATTTAAAGTGCAAGTTTTGATTCTGAGTGATAGAAGATCTTAGAGTTCTGAAGAACAGAGGATCTGTATAGTACATACAGAGGCTCTGTATCAAGAACTTAGTAAGACTTGGTTGTCAAAAAGATTTTTGAATCAGAACAGGTTTGTGAGAGGTATTTTTAGAATCAGAGATAATGTAAGTGGTACCTTATAAACAAGGATTTGCTCCCCCTCAAACTATGGTTGGATCAAAGAAATATAAGACGTAGGCTCTGCATACTTGACAGAAGGAGAAATTTTTCCTTAGATAATACAGAGGCTCTATATAGTGTATGTAGATACTCTGTGTTGACCATAGTAAGAAAGACAGATATATGCTACGAGATAAGTATAGAGACTCTGTATTGTACATACAGAAGCTCTGTGTCTCTATTTCATGTTTAGCATGTCCCAGATTTCTTATTTAGCCATGTTTGCCCTCTCTGTTCGATTGTATTTGTACTTGTTTTTGTAGTACAAAACATCTTTAACCAGAGGACCCTAACAATCAATAGGGAAATGACTAGGCTTGCCGTATCTATAGCATTTATCACTTTTCTGCCTTGGACTTTTCTTTTTCTCTTCCTCTTTCTTGGCAATCTGAGGTGGAGCTTTACTTGGCTCATAGACTTGCTTCTGTGACCTCTCATCTCTGTCTGTTCTTCCTCTGCTTGAGAAAGATCTTTGGCAAATTTCCTAGTAAATCTTTAGTAATCAGAGCCAGAGATTGCGCAAAGGAACTACTGTCATCATCGTCTGGTCTCTTTATCACTTTTAGTTAGGAGAGTTTTGTTCTTTTCTTTTCTCTCTTCTCTGGATGGCCCATCTATGCTCTTCCTGCTAGACTGTGCATAATTTGCCTTTTTTGATGTAGAGATTAATGCCAACGGACCACCAATATTAGCTTTCTCGTGTACCTCTTTCTCATGTGCTTTTTAGTTACCAAAAACATCATGTAGAGTCCAATGTTTCATGTCTTGGTTGGCTTGTAGATACATGCACAAATTTGACCATTCTTCATTTAGACGTTTGAGAAAAAGGACATTGTTGTCTTCCTGTGACCTTATCACATCACATCTTCTACACTTATTGATCAAAATGTTGAATCTGTGATATGTTTGATCACGTGTTTCATCAGGAAGAGCTTGAAAGTTGTGTTCATTCAGATCTTGGGCTCTTCTGTTCTTCCTCATCCTTGCACCACCTTCTAGCTAATTGGCTAGTTGATCCCAGAGTTCCTTTGCGGTATCACAGAAATCTAGAGATTGAATTATATCGTTGGGGATTGCCAAGATGAGCAACCTTTTGGCTATCAAATCCATTTCCATTTTCTTTTTTTCCTCATCATCCCAATCCTTTCTCTCTTTTGGGATTCGTTGAGCAGGGATTTCCTAAGTGTTAATTGTGGCTGGTACTCGAGGAATTACAGTTATGGGAATATATGGTCCATTGATCATTGAAGAGTACAGATCGAGATCCAAACCTTCGTAGAAATTAATCATACGAAGTTTCCACTAGGGATGTTCATCCCTTAGTAGAGTGGGAGATTTGGTTAGAACCGGCATGTACATGGCATTCCAGTTTGGATTTGCCATTTTTGCATAAAATAGGGGATACTTGAGATTTTAAAAAGAACTTTAAAATTACTGGCAGAAAAATGAAATCAAACACTCAAAAACTTGACTGGAGAGATCAATACGTTATTCCTCGATCTAAATATGAACTACTACTGAATTGAGCGAGATCGTAAGTTGATTGTAGAAAACTCGTAAAATAGAGTACTGAATGAAAAATCGATTTAGAACAAAGAAATCTAGTTGAGTGAGGAATTCTCCATAACGAGTTGGATCAACTAATCAATAGATTGATTAGATGGCTCTGATACCAACTGTAGGAAGCCAGGTCCTCTTTTAAAGAAAGAGAGTTGGAAACGGAAGCAATTAATTAATTAATCACCAACTAAACTAGACACATATAACAACAAGTAATCAATGAATAAAGATTGAAAAACCGATTACTGTGTTGAAGCAGTCATCATGTGTATTGATAGTAAACTAAAAGAATAACAGGAAAACACCAAGAACACACAGTGTGTGTATGTGTGTGTAGAAAAGCTCTCAAAGTTTACTCTCTCTTAAGTACAAATCGTAAAAGTAATCTCTTGAAGCCCACTGAAACCCTAAACAAGTTTTCTATTTATAGTACATAAAAGGAAAGTCAACTCATTAGCCAATGAGAGACTGCCTTGCTGTAAAGGTGAATAACCGTTTCTGCATACGTGGCATCTTGTGATAGGTTCCGTCTGTACTTGAGAGTGTCACTGGAAAAGATACTTGAATAACTTCGAGAAGTCTAGAAGTCAGAGGCTATGCATGGTATATACAGAGGCTCTGCCTTGATGACTTGAGCTATATATCACTTTTGACTTAGTCTTGTTTGTCTTCTGCTTCCGAGCTTCGGTTTTGAGCTCTGCTTTCCCAGTGACTAATTGACTAAAAGACTTGGCAATCTTTTTACTTACACTTTCAATCAGAGTTAATTCTAACAATAGTATTTCTCAACTTGACGGCTCTTCTAACCTTTTGCATTGTAGTGTTTGCTACGTGTTGTTGCCTCCTACAAGCTTATTCGTACGAATTCTTAAGTTGAATACATATTCAACTCGCAGTTCAAGGACAGATTATTTGTTATAAACTAAAGATGCATTGTCGATTGTCACATAATTCACACATTATCTTTCTTGTAAGCTTATCGGATGTACTGAATTTCTACAGATTTAAAAGTTACTTTTAGTGCACTCAGTCGGGATTACTACACATGAATCTGACCATTCAGTTGAAACTATGAAGAGTAAGAGCTTATTTCAAGGGGTTCCTGGATTGTTTTTGAAGATACAACACTAATGGTTTTCAAAGCAATCAAGTGGGAGATGAGTTGAAGCTTTCAAGATGATGATTCATTCACAAAATATTAGGGGGAGATTGTTAGGACTAGAAATGTCCTATACATTTGAATGTATTATGAAGCCATCATGTTTGACTTTGAGTTGGTTTGACTAGTATATATAGCATGTCTTGTATTCAATTCAAATAAGTCTAGACAAAATGTAGAAGCTAGAGAGAGAAAGTTAGTGAGATAATTAAGAAAGATTGTATGGAGCTAAAATTACAAATCTAATATGAGGATGACGATTTCTCTCTCCATTCTAATTTGTTCTTGATCTTTGTTATTGTTTCAGTAAATTGTTGAATAATCTGGGATTAACAATGAGGAAGTATCTAAGGTTCTCACTTGTGTGCAAAAAATATTGGATAAACAACCCGTGGAATCTTAGGTGGGTGCTTGCATTGAAAAACTAGTGAAATTTGGGCGGGGAAGCCTGTTGTATGAGGCAGCACTTCATCTTTTCATTTGCAAGGTTATGCATAGGAACAAGTTAATTCTGATTGTGGTGGTTATTTATTTGTATTTGAAAAAAATAACGTCAAAAATAGTAAGGATAAGAGACAACACTCCAGCATTGTGGGACATACGTATCCACAAGAAAAATTAAGTGGATCAAATACGCAATGTCATCAACTGACGCGTTTATCACGTGATGCATAATTTAAATAAAAAAATTAGGTGCAATCATGTTCGTATATGAGCGTCGAAGAGAAGATGGCCATATTTTTCACAATAATTGGTTACATTGAACGTTTTATAATGGTTAAGTGGAGATTCAACACCCTGCGCGAACCATCAATAAATGTTTTCACGAAGTACTAAGAGGAATAATAGAATTCGTGAGAGAAGTTGTAAGCCAGCATCCTTTGATGGAACCCCAAATATGTCGAGTGATTTACACTACATGAAAAAATATTTTCGGTATGTTTTGCCTTTATAAACAGAATATCCTTAACATGTATAAATTATATCTAATGTTTTATATTTCATAAAAAAGGGGCAATAGGTGTGCTATTTAGAACCTTGATAAATGCAGTTTTACCCGTTAGTCAACAAGCTAGGTATAAAGGAAGAGAAAGAAGTGAATGTTATCAAAATGTCTTATCGATTTGGATTTTTAATATGATATTCACATTTGTTTGGGCTGGATGAGAAGGCGGTGCACATGATTCTCGAATTGTGACAGAAGTTGCTTTTAACCTAACGTCTGGATTTCCGTTCCCTCCACCAAGTATGTTTCATTTTTGCTTAAAATTTGAACATTCGTTATGTTTCATACTTATAAATCACATTTTGTAATTGCACTGAAATATTATCTTTGTGATATCGCATATGCCAATACTCGTGGATTTATGACCCCATGTCGCAGTACAAAGTATTGTTAGCATATTTTCAACACCAACGTGCCATGACAAAGAAGAACGGTTCAATCACGTCGATGTATAACTTAGAAATGTCATTGAGCATGCACACAGGATCTTGAAAGCAAGATTTCCAATTTTAAGACAAATGACTCATTGTCCTATCTCAATACAAAAAGTCATGATGCTTGCTTGTTTCGCAATCCAAAATTTTATAAGAAGATGCAATATTCAAGATCGGTTGTTTGTGGAATAATGATGATTTGTTTACCATCGAAGAACAAGAGGAAGGAATCGAGGAAGAAGATGTTGAAGAAACACAATGGGGTCCCAAAGGCAATGAATATATGACAAATTTGAATGATCATATTGTAAATCATTAGTGTTAAAAATGTTTGAAATTAATGTTTGTAAGCGATCTATTTGTACGAAAACAATTATGTTAAAGGCTTGAATTGACTTTTTGTTCAAAATTATGAAAATTGTAATATGTTAATTAAGCGAAAAGGAATTTGAAATTATATTTAAAAAGTTCGATAAATAATAATTTTCAGTTATCACTTAAGAGCATCCACAATGGAGGTTTTTATTGAGATTTTTGTTGAGGTTTTATAAAACCTCCACTGTAGGACACATGTTCTTGTCCAGTCATAGGAACCTATAGGCGTCCAGGTATTTTAACAAGAGTCCGGGTTCTTGTAAACATTCCTTATTCCTTATTTTATTATTTTTATTGTTTTCTTACTAATTTTATAAATTAAAAATAAGAAAAGTGAGGTTTTTTGTAAAAACATCTACCGTAGAGTTTTATGAATGTTTTTGTTTTGTTGAGGTGACAATGATATGACAGGAAAAAATATAACAGTTAGACCTCTTAGCCGGATCAGCATTTACCCCGAGAAAATTGATGAACAACCCTTAAATACCTATTTTGACTTTACATAGAAATGAAAGCAACATTTAAATGAAAACGTTTTATTCAATATTCAGATGTCGACGCTCTAATATTTATATTATTTCCAGCCTTTTTGTTATATTTTGTAACAATGCTACAAACTCGTGGTGGGGTTGGTTGTCATAAAGTGTACTTCATATACAAACAATGGCAGGACCAACACCAATAATAGAACACAATAAAAACATTTGTAAATTAACAATTTCTCCAAACCTTCTCTCCAAAATAGCCAAGGAAAATAGAGAAGGTGGAAAAAAAAACCTTAAAATTCTTTGAATTTAAACAACTTTAAAAAATTATAATAAGAGAGAAATATTTTTAATATATATTCTCATTAATAAAAAATTAAAATTAAAATTAATATTTGATCAGATGTGTAAAATGTTTTAATAATATATAATCAAGATTATAATATGTAAAATAAAAAACCTATTAGAAGTTGAATTTATATTTATTTTGAATTTTCATTGCCAATTTTTTTATGGAATCTATATAGAAGATGTTCCTACCGATTCATTTGATTTGGCTTAGTGCTTATTTACGTCATAATTATTGATAAAAGTTTGTGATGTATTGATGTGGTGTTTGGGATTGCTTATTTAAAACAACTTGTACTTTTTTGTATAAATGTTTATTAACTTATCTGGAGTTGAAGCAGAGTTTTATAAAAAGTTTTTGGTTTAACGTATAGCAGTACGAAAACGTAATAAATTGATAAGTTATTTTGTAGTGTTTGGCAAAATTTTGTTTATCCATGTAAAGATTACCAAAAAGACGTTCTTTTTAGGGCGGCAGCAACAGTCAACGATTTCCTCCCACAACAAGATATCTTTATCCCTTTCATTTCTCAGATCTTTACAACATCAAATTCTTCCTCACTAAAGATCAACAATCTTGTAACGAGGAATAGCCATGACGAGGAAGAATCCCCGTCGATTTCTTCCTCAACAGTTTTGTAATTGGGACCTTTTCAGCCATCGAGATCTCGGCGGAAGCCCTAACAATAATTTCTCTGGCACCGATGGTGGTGGTGATGTTGAAGTATAAATCTCAAATCTATGATGTGTTGGTGTTGACAACGATGAGGATTCATGCTTATTAATGGTTAATTCAACCTCAAATCTATGGATGAATTGATGTGGTGGTGATGGTGTTTTGGTTAATTAATAACGAGAAAAGGAGAGGAGATGAACGGTGGTGATAGAGATGTCTTGACAGCTCCGACAGGTCAACCACCGTTGCTTGACTGGAAATATTCTCAGGTATTCGTTGAACGCAGTGCTTGGTGAAGGGTCAGGGCATGGTTGCCGATGATCTCATGGGGGTGAGTTTGGGTTTAAAAGAAAAGAGTAAAAATGTAATTTGGTTTTCAAAGTTAATAAGTTTTTTCTTATAAGTTAGAAATGACTTAACACTACTAAACGAAATAGTTTGGACTACAGACTTTTCTCTGAAAAATCTGTCGCTAAAGACTGATTCCTTACAAAACCGTCACAAAAATTGGTGGCTAAATTACCAGTAGGTAATTCAAATCAGTAACATATTACACATGGATTCTCTGGGTGATCCGTTGATATTTTCTCGAAAAACAAAGGATTTTACCGAACCATTGGTATTTTCTCGAAAAACATAGGATTTTACCGAATCATTGGTATTTTCTGGATGATCCGTAGGTAATCACCAAAGAAAATTTCCCTAGATAATTTTTTTTGTAGGTAAAAATCATTTTTTTTTGTAGTGTAATAAAAAAAAAGTCATTTTTTTGTAGTGTAACTTATAAAAAAATTCTTTATTACCGTCTTACCGGTTTGACATTGGTATAAACATCTTCTTCTTTTTTCCATCAGAACATTAAAAACTGTTTATTATTTATAACTTTTTATTACCGATGTGAATCTTTTTAATTTTTTCATTCAAACACTAAAAACTATTTATTACCGATACCATACTAAAATAAATCAATAAAACACTTCAAATAAACAATCCCAAACACCCCATAAAAATGAATTACTATTAAAAATTACATTCATCTGAATAATGCTTTTCATCGGAGATAGAGAAGCTTACAATTAAAGCAAGATGAAGATATAACATAAATCGGATATATAACTATTTTCACATTGAAACATTCAGCCACAAGATACGACAAACTCTATGCAAAAAAACCAAAAGAAAAAACATTTACGAAAAGAAGACAGTAACCGACACATTAATCAAAAAACGAAGTAAACAAAGTATTAACCAGAAACGATACAGACTTCAATGTTTTATCCTGATAGCGTTTGATGTGACCCCACCCACCTAACACACAACAAAACAAAAACCAATCATCATTAACTTACATTATCGTTTATAATGTTACCAATAACTATAATATAACAGAATTTCCAAACTGGTTTTTTAAAGTTTTTCTAAAATAAAAAAATTAAAAGTTAAAATCTCTAAAAATACTTTCATTCATCTGCAACAGATTTTCTACATTAAAAATTTCAATATAAATTATATTAATCTAATATTCTTTAATTGATCATCCTAATACATTTTTTATAAAAAACTTAATATAAAATAATAATAAATTAATTTTATCGATAGGATTTAATAAAATAATCATTTATCTCTCCAACATCAATTTTTAGAGATTTCTCTAAATTTAGGAAAACTACGAGTTTTCTCAAATATAGGAATCCATATAACAAAATTGTTGAAGATGTTTAAAGAAAAAAAACACAATTTTTTTCTATTTTAGCAATACTTTTAGAGATATTATAACATTAATTACTTTAATAAAATATTTAATACATTTAATAAAAATTATTTTTCTCTTAGAGATTTAACTTTAATAATTTTAGTTAATTTGGCATTAACTATAATAGTATTTCTCTTATTTATAAAATTGAGAGATTTAATAAATTTAGATATTTTCTAATCTCTCTTTTTTAATTTTAAGTTAAGAGGATAACATATATGATAAAATAAGAAAAATGTTAAAATCTTATTTTTCTTCATTTCTAGATAGTTGTTAAAGATGCATAAGGTTTTAAAGACCCTATAGACCTTTATTTAGGGTTTAAAATTTCATGGAGAGAAAAAAAGTTAAAAACCATTAAATGTTAGATGTTGAGAAAAGAAATATATTATCGTAGTTACTTTTACAATTATGTTATACGTGATTATCTTTTATAATAAAAGAAAGATTGAAATTATTAAATATTAGATTTGTTGAGATAAAAATGTGACGTAATCTTTCAAAGATTTTTATTTTAGATATTATATTTTAGAGAATATGATAGTATTGTTGTTGGCCGTAAAAGTAATTAATAATTATCCTCCGTTTCTTTACAGAAACAAAAGAGTTTGAACATGTTCAATTTGCAACCAAATTCGTTAGAAAGAGGATGAAATCAACTATAAATTGTCTCATATCTTTCACGAAAAACTTAGATATTAGAAAGGAAAACAGTAGATCTCTCTAGAAGGCCATGATGAAATAAATAAAAACTTAATAAATTAACTTTTAAATCAAAAAGTATTTCATTT
Organism: Silybum marianum; assembly: GCA_036898165.1. Lineage (NCBI taxonomy): Eukaryota > Viridiplantae > Streptophyta > Magnoliopsida > Asterales > Asteraceae > Silybum > Silybum marianum. The sequence continues at coordinate 16,762,571 of CM072528.1, forward strand.
TGAAGAATTGATCAGAATGAAAATTTGAAGATAAGGCAAGAGGATTACCAGAAGAATCACTTGGTGATGGCATAGATGGCGTAGATAATCCCAGGGATCCATCCAAACAACGTCAACAACACGCATATCCAAAACTCCACCTGCAAACAAACATACACAAGATATTATTTAATTCTCTATAATAATAATAATCAAACAAGTCAAAAAGCAGTTGAACCAGATCTTAATAACTTCAAACCTATCGCTAAAAACACCTTCACACACAAATTCTAAAATTCACGAGAATTCTAGCAATCGTATTTGTAATTTTGCTTCAAATCACAAACGATTTCAATCAATTCTCGATCAAATGATTCGAAGGTTTTTTCCGTATATAATTTAACAATAATTTGAAACAAAACAAGAAGCAGTAGTAAGATCATATGACAAATTTTAGTTTTCAAACTATGCTTTTCCAGATCCTTGTAACAAATAGAGATATATACCTGGCATCCAAACTTGAAGAAGACGCCAAGCGGAGGAAGGATGATTGCGAGTATTATGTCTACGCAGTTTGCTGTACCAGACATCTTGGCTTTGATTTCAGTTCAAACTCTGTATTCTGTTTGTTCCTAATTGAGTCGAGTGGTTGTGATATTTTGCAAGATGGGGGTAGCCACAATTTATAGCCCTTGATGGTAGTGGGAAAGAAGGGGACACGTGTCTCTTTCCACCTTTTAATATTCGATCCATGAAGACAGAACAATATAATGAATAATGATAAATCTTTTTTTTTTGAAAGATGAATAATGATAATCTTCTTCATTTCATTTCTTGCCAAAACGTCATTTACTTTTATTTTTATCTACATTATATTATAAAATATTTAATAAAAACTTTTAAAAACTATTTTTTATCCATGTAGTATTATTTAATGTTTATTAATGTATATTATTTGATATTCAAGATTATAAGTAATTTATGTATAAATACAATTTATTAAAGCTTAATTTCTAAGTTCCTTTAATTAATTATATATAAACATAATTAAATATAAGATAAATATCTAGTTTTAAAAGTAAAACATATAAAATATTATTAAGATAATCATTTAACTCAAACATAATACTTAATTATTATTTTTATAAGAAAATATATTATTAAACCAAAACAGATTATTTTATTATTTAATCTAAATTAAAATATGATGAAAAACAGATGTGTTAAATAAAATACATAAAAAATTGAACTTTTAAATGAAATATATTATTTTCTTAAAACCACATAAATCTATTATAACATCAATAGAGAAAAAAAAATTAAAAAAATTAAAATCTGAATATATTTCATTGCATGAGTATATTTCTAATTTTAAATTATTGAATTATTCTTAATATATCTTAACAAAATATAAATAAAATGATTAATTTTAAAAAATCAGTAAATAGACATATTTAAATACATGATATAGAGGAGATTCAAACGATAACTATATGTATTTAAGAGAAAAAAATAAGAGAGTAATTTTATATCAATCATTCATTTAAATAATGATTTTGATAAAAAAAATTAGAATATTACGTAAAGTTACATATGTGTTAATTGTTATATGCATATTACATATGTTGAAAAAAGTTCATACGAAAATGATAACAATTTACGAGAATATGTGGATAATCTTTAACTAATCATTTTGTACAAAAAAAAATTCATGTACAAAATCATATATAATTAATGTACAAAATTATTATAATTCACATACAAAATCATATATGATTAGCCGAAACTTTTATCGCTGTAAAAGTCGCACGTATCATTTTTTATACTAGTACAAAAGTATATATGATTTTGTACATCAAAAAAACTTCATGTACAAAATTATTGACTGAAATATATTTTCACATTCTCGTAAATTATTACATGAACCCGCCTATGAAATTCATATTTCTGTAAAGTTTATTTAATATATTTAATTAAGATATTTTTTCATGGTTTTTTTATTTTCTTTGTAATTTAAGCATGATTTATTTTGTAATCTGGTTATTTTTTAGAATGTTTAGAATATTTTAGTTTTAATGAATTAGTTTATTTTAAAAAAAATTACAATTTTAATTAATACATATGATTAAAAACCAACTTAAAAAATAATTAATTATGAATCATACGTGATTCAATTATAATTTTAATTTTTATAAATATCGTTTAAACAAAAAATCAGTTATTTAAATAATAACTAATAGTTTTTAATAATAAATAACGGTTAATCTATATCTATATTATATTATAAAGCATTTGACAAAAAATTTTAAAAACATATTATTATGCAATAAGTACAATTGATTAAAACATAATTACTTAAAATTTAAAAATACAAGTTATACATGTATTGGTACAACTTATTAAAACTTCACGTTTGAATTCGTGTAACTAACTATACAGATAAACATCTAATTTTGAATATAAAAAATCTAACATATAATTAGGATAATCATTAAACTCTAACAAAATACTTAATTATTATATTTATAAAAAAATTAAATTATTAAACCAAAATATATTATTTCATTATAAATTTAGATTATAATTAAAAAACTGAATTAAATAAAGTATACAAAAAATAAGATCTTTTTTTTCAAAACTAATAAGATGGTATTATAACATTGATAAAGACAACAAATAAAATAAAATATTAAAATTAAGATGGATCTCGCTACATTGTACGAGTACCCTTATAGTATTATTAATATTACTCTAACCGGTTTTTCAATAGTTTATAAGTTAATTTACGGATTATAGTGTAACAAATAAAATTTAAAGATTACTTAGAAAAAAGCAGAAAAAATTAAACTGATAATCTTTTCTGGAGATATCCATTATACCACATCAATTCGTTATGTATGGATGATGAGATTTCATTGATACAGAGCTAATTCCAATAGACTTATTGGAGGAAGTATTCTGTTAATAGCTCAAGCAATTTTTAGAAAATATATTAAATTCCTCTTATTGATAATAGCTAAGAATATTGGCCACCCATGTGGTACTTCATTATACCATATATATAAGATCCATCTGTATAAATATCACCATTTACATCCAGAAAGCCGTATGCTAGTAACATCTTAAAAGCGTTTAAGATAACAAAGTTATAATTTTTTGCATAAAAATATATAATATTTTTTGTATTTTGTTTGAAAATAAAATCTTATATTCGATTATATTCATAGGATAGACAAATTGAGTTAATTTTACTTTATTTTATTCTAAATGATTAATTATCTTATTTTAAATAAGATATTTATTGTCGACAGAGGAACTACGCGGTTCCGTGTTTTTCTAAGGAAAAACTTCTCCTTGACGTCCGGATCCGGCCCACATGCCACCCACCAGCCCAATAAAGTAAAAGAGCCCATCCATCTGTCATTTATTATCCATTCAGCATCCCACCACGTGCCCCCATTACCCGCTTACGTCATCTTTATGCTACTACTACTTTTAATTTTATTGTCAACCGACTCGAACTAACGCTAAAATTAAATAATTTGAAATCTTAAATTCTTATGGATTTGGTTGTTTGTGATATTTAAATTCTTATAAAATCGATTTCTAGAATTTATTTAGGTGTTACCATTTATATTCTAGTTTATATTTTAAAACCTAATCTATATATATGTCTTCCAATTAAAATTGATAAATAAACATGAACATTAGTGTATTACCAATTAAAATAGATAAATACAATAGAGTAGGGTGTATTTGAAAATTAGGGTATGGTGTAAAAGGAAAAACCCATTTATTTATTATGTAGAATACGTTGGGTATGTATTTTTTTCACGGTTACTGTGTGGAAAATTCAAAATTCGTTTAACCTGTGAAGTCGGTTTTTTTCCATTTTCCTTATCATATTTAATGTTATTTATGGGGGGCGATCGAATAGTACAAACAATGTGAATTAAAGTCAACATTTTTAACAGTTTTTTTATAATTTCTTTAAAATATAGAACTAAAAGTTAAACTTTATAAAATTAATTGTAATCAATTCCAGCAGATTTTCTATTTTTAAAACTTCATGATTAATTATATTATTTAAATATTTTATAATTTTATCATTTTAATACATTTAAAATATATATATATATATATATAAATATTATGATATTAATTTAACTCTTATTGATGAAATGAATAAAAAACACATTTCTATCTTTTTTTTTTTAAGTTTTAGAGAAATCTTTAGATTGAAAGATTTTTTTATTAATCTTTATTTTAAAGAATAAGATAAAAAAGCTCTTGATACAATTTAGAGAATAAAAATATAATTTTCTCTATTTTAAAGAATTTATTAGAGATGCTCTTAATAATCACTTTAGTGTGGAGGATGTTATTTATGATAATTATCATGTTTATTTTATTTTTGGATATATTCAATCATAATTATTTATGTTTGGAAAGTCAGTTTATTTACTTTCTTTAAAACAAGCTTCCGATTTTATAGATATACAAAGTACAATGCTAATTTTATTTTATATGGGTTTGTTAGATATTAATTAATAAAACTATCTCAACTAAAATGTTTATTACTAAATAAATAAAATAAAATAGAGAAAAATTGCATCAAAAATAGAATAAACTTTGATTTGATTCATGTTTTAAGAAACCAACATTTAAGGATCTCGAAGAAAGTTTATGTCCTTTTTATGGTCTTGTTTACCGATTAAATAGGTAATGGTTATTGTAATATGATGTGGCATAATTATAAATTAAAAAAGTATTACGTAGATATTTAGGATGTAATATCATCATTCATTTAAAAAATAAATTACAAACTAAATTCTCAAAATTAATAGAGACTACAAACGTCCCCTTCCTTCTATCCTCCCCTCCCCTCTCGCTCGCTTTTCCTTTAACCGCCATCAGCATATCACCTCTCGCGGCTTCTTCGTCTCAAGAAAAAGGAGGAAGACAGTTGATAATATCTAATTCATCACAAAAAAAGGATGGTGAGATTGAGGAGTTAGAGTTACAGCCTTCTAGGTTTTAGATGTTTTTAAACACCGTGGACTTGTTGCTACATCAAAGATTAAAGGCTTCCAAATCTTAATGGTGGATAGATCTCTAAACTATGGGCCATATTTAGTAAGCATTCTCAAATGGAAGTCGCTGGTGGTGGCCGGTGGAATGGAGTAGAAGAGTAGGACGGAGAGGGGATTTTTTTTGGAAGGTTGTCCTAGGATATGGCCAATTTAATCACGAAAAATTGTGACTGCTATAAATCAGCCCGATAAACTTAGTGGCCACAATTGTTGTGTACACCTGAAATCAAACTCTAGGCAGATGGGACATTCCAGCACATCCCAATGCCATAACCCCTACGTAATACCTTGTTATTCAAAGAGAGGGGTTTTTGTGGGAGATGAAAGGGTGGAAGAAGGGAAATTGAGGTGAGATGATGATTATTCTCGAAGAAGAACAAATAATGGTGGTGGGACAGTGGAGATCGACGAACAAGAAAAACAATTGGAGGTGCCCCGGTGGGATTGTGGACACGATGGTAGGTGAAAGTGGTCATGATTTAGAGGATACCGAAGTTTGTAGGTGAAGTTGGTCATGGTTTGAGGTAGACAAAGTTTTAGGTGATGCTGGTAATGGTTTGGGGTCGTCAGAGTTGCAAATGTAGTCGGGGATGAAGGAGGTCATATGTTGACCTTTTCTATTCATTTACCTGGATGCATCTTTATATCTATATAATATATATTATATTAGAGAAAGATTCATTTGAGAAGTGGTAATTATTTAAGAAGTAAAGAAGTAATCCTAGCCTTCCATCTGATCAATATTCGTGACTTTGACTTTGAAACACCAGATAATTCCTCGCATGAGTATGTGGAAGATAGAGGGATAGTTTTGTAAATTTTACAAATAAGCGACAAATAGGTTCATATATGAACCCGTGTGATTCACATATGAACTATATGTTCATGTGTGAATCAGTTACCTGGTACATATGTGAATCACAACAGTTCATATATGAATTAGCTAATTAGTTCATATATATATATATATCACACGGGTTCATATGTGAATCAATTAAATAGTTAATATGTGAATTACACAAAGTTCAAAATGGCGTGAGGCGTGGTGTGGCGGCGAGGTCAAGCCTCAAGCCTTAGAAGCCATGACTAGGACGCGGTGTTTTTAAAGGCGTGACTTATGGCGACAAATTTTTATATCATATAAATTATTATACATGTAAACATATATTTTCTACTATTATCCAACGAGTCAATGAACTCAAATGATTTAAATTAGGTTATACATTTAAAACTAACCAATAAACATCAAAAAGAGTAAGAAAAATCTAATGTTTGAATTACAAAAACCGCACATCAGGTCATGGTGTGCCACAGGCATAACGTGGCGTGAGAACCAAGCCTTAAACCACGGCGCGCCACGGCGGCCGTTGCGGCGAGCTTTTTTGAACACTGGAATTACACGAGCTATAGTTCATATGTGAATCACACGGGTTCACATATGAAACCTGTTTGTCGTCTATTTGTATAAGTTACGAAACTACCCCCTCTATTTTTTGCATAACCGCAAATTTTGACCGGTCAAACTGCAACTCTTGACCAGTTAAATCCGATCTTGATTTTATGAAAGTATATGATCACTTCTTTACTTCTCAAATATTTACCACTTCTCAAAATAACTTGTTGTTATACTACTATATTATTAATTGATCTAATATTATATACTAATATTTGGTTTCAAATACTTTTTTATTTAAAATTATTTATGTAAATTTAATTATGAAATGGAAGCTTAGTTGGCAAATAGTTTGAGTCGGGTCATCTTTAGCAGGTCAACAGGTCAATCAGACTCTTTAAACGAAATTTTACTTTAGAGCCCTAATGTAGCATTTGGTACGCAGACATGATTAGACAAGATGGGACATAACTGACTGGACAAGACAAGAGGGTGGGGCTGGACTGGACAAGACTGGACATAACAAGTGTATGTCTAGTGTTTGGTACAACTAGGACTGGACAGAACATAACTAGACAAGTTGCTCTCATAAGTTATTTGACAATTTTATATATATTATAATAGTTATAATTAACACAAAAAAGCAAAAAAGTTAATAATTTAATTTATAAACTGTTAGTCCCCAAAGGGAGATGGCTAAGCAAGTGAGGGTTTGTAGAAGGGGGGGAGGGGGGGGGGGTTGAATACAAACACACAGGATATACTCTTTTTAAATTTTGTAATATAAATATTAAAAATTTACACACAGAAGTTTGTTGCGGAAAAAAATAGACACACTATTCTAACAAACTAAACACACAGATAACAATAATTAACTTATACACTAAGGAAGTTAAAATAAGACTGTTATAACACACAGGATTGCCGGAGTCAAACAAATAATCACTTTGAAGATTTGTTGAAAGCGTGAGGTTTATGGGAAGGACTTCATCTCCTTTTATAGTGCCCATGCATGGGATGCAAGTAGACAGCTGTCAAGGATTCATTAGCTGGAAGTATATCTGATGGACAAAGGAAGAGGCCACTCCCTTTGTACTAGATTAATGGATGAACCATTCTTTGTAGCACGTAATGTCAGATAACTTTATCTACTTTTCTTCATACTCTGTGAAGTCCCATCAAATCTTTTAGCTAAAAGACAAACATCTCTTTTATAAGAATAAAAGAGAATGTCTGAATTTAAGGTTTGGTGCCCAAGTTCTTGCTGCTCACGTGTCTTGCATTTGATGTGAGTCAAGAACTTATCTCTAAAAATTGCTAAGTGATACATGGAACCATGTATCACATCGGTGGGTGCCTTGAAAGGTTGGAGTTGATAAGTGTACACATTGCTTGGTGATCTTCAAATTTCACTAAGTGTTGGCAAATGTACATCCTTGTATTGGTGACTTGTTATCTCAACCTTAAGCAAGGCAACAACAATCTTCGGTGACCAGGAGTATAACATCGATGACCTTAGGTACACCATCGGTGGCTACAAGCACACCATCGGTGACCTTGACTGGATCGGTGACCAGCTTCATCTTTGGTGTCTTTCTAGTGTACCATCGGTGACCCAATCCTCATCTTGATTCGGCAAATGGTCTGAATATTAATGTTAGTTGACACATCAAAAATTCCACATTTTGATGTACAACCCTTGATTGGATAGTCTTTGACTTTCCAATAATTGAAGTATATTTCAGACCTTCAAAAGACCCTGTAAAAGATCAAACAAATAATAGAGAAGGTTCATCACCAAATCATCGGTGACCCAACAATCTCCCCCTTTTTGATGATGATACCTGTATTATTAGAAAGAAATACTTTTGACCCTTTCTATTTTTCTTTTGGGTTCTTTTGACTCGGATTTTTTTTGTTTTTTTAACTGAGTATATACAGTATAAGTATGAGTATGTGCAAAGATTGTAAAATATGAACAAGAGATGAAGAAAAGTATGAACTTTTATAGGAGTGTCGGCTCTCTTGAGGGTGACAAGTAACTTGGGAGATTTTTTTTGTTTTTTTTTGAAGAATGAATGGTGGCTCCAATGATCTTTGAGTCATCCTTTCGATTTTTGAGTCTCCTTTTGAACCAATCAACCTCCTTGGTTTTCTTTGCATCGGCAACCGTCTTTATTGCTTCTGACTTTTTCTTTATATTTTCAAGCTCTTCTCTTTGAGCTTGAAGAGCATCGGTGACCTTGTCTTGAGTAGCCTCATCTTGAGCCAACTTGAGTACATTTGTTTGATCATACTCAAGTTGAGCCCTTATTACTTCCTCTCTTTCAGCTTCTGTCAGAATTACTCCAAGGGGATCAGTGAGTGAAGGAGCGGGTTGCAATCAAAGAGAATCAGCTTCTGGACCTCTGATTCTTTTCTTTTTCTTTTGCTCTTCACGTTGTTCTTCATAAGAAAGAGGCTTCTTTCCTTTAGCTTTTTTAGTCTTTTCTTCTCTTTCTCTTCTTCAGTTTCGAGGGATCGAGCACTGACACTCTCCCCCTCAACTGTTGCTCTCGTTACCTCGGTGACCTGGGGTCCGGTGACCATGTGAGGAGTCACCTTGGTGACCAAGAGAGGGGTCACCTCGGTGACCACACCACCATCAGTGGATGAAGGAACATCGGTGGCTGGAGGAGCAGCTAGAACATCGGTGGCTGAAGGAGCAGCTAGAACATCGGTGGATGGAAGAGCAGCTAGAACATCGGTGGTTGGAGGAGCAGCTAGAACATCGGTGGATGGAGTCACATCGGTGGATGGAGTCACATAGGTGGCTGGAGTCACATCGGTGGATGGAGTCACATAGGTGGCTGGAGTCACATCGGTGGATGGAGTCACATCGGTGGATGGAGTCACATCGGTGTATGGAGTCACATCGGTGGATGGAGTCACATAGGTGGCTGGAGTCACATAGGTGGCTGGAGTCACATAGGTGGATGCAGTCACATAGGTGGCTGGAGATGGAGAAGCAACAACTTTCTTGTTTTTCTCCCCCTCAGTGGTTGAACCCTTGAAAGCCACTAAAGAGAGAAAGATCTTGATTCTTTCAACATCAGAACCCACAGCATCAACCTTCCGTTCAACCCTTTGAAGAACAAATCTATCCTTATCCTGAAAGAAGGAATCACCAACATAAAGTTCAACCGTTGGAGAAGAAGTTGGTATCTTGTCAACCTTTGTATGAAGAGTTGCAAGAGATTCCAAAATTGCTTTCTGATTGACAAGGATAGAAGCAATATTGGTGGCTTGCTGAGTAGAGGCACTTCGAAGTTCTCTGATAGAAGAAAGCACAAAATCTTGGCTTGAGAGAAACCCTTGCTGAAGACCAAAGATATCCAAGTGCAGGAGATCTAAGCATGTCATGAGAGTTGGGTGACCAGCAATCATTGCCATACTATCAGAAAGTATGTCAATGGCTGATTCTTCTCCCTCATCGTCAGCAGCACTAAAGTACGCATCTGATAGGTGAGAAGAATCTTCCTTAATATCGTTTTCAGATTCAGAAGAAGGATAGGTGATACTAGGAACACAAGAAGAAGATTTTGAATCACCTATTAAAGCAACAGAAGAAGATTTGATATCTTTTATAAGAGATTTTCTCTGGTTCTTGGTTTGTTCATAATGGAGAAGAGTTCCATAGAGAGCAGTTAAAGGCATTATTTCTAAGTCCTTGGTTAGCTTAATGCAAGTACATATGGTTTCCCAGAAGTCTGGGAGGCAATCCATGAACTTGCAGAGAACTTCTTCATTATCATAAACTCGATCAAGAACTTTGAGATCATTGAGAAGACAGTTAAAACGATTAAAGTAGGTAGAGAGAGATTCTCCTTTTTCATGGGAGAAAAGTTCATACTTTCTAACAAGACAGATCCTGTTAGATTTCTTGACTTCTTTGGTGCCTTCATATAAGACACTCAAAGTGTCCCACATTTCTTTTGCAGTGGAGGGGTTAAGAAGAGAGTGATACACTTCATCAGGAAGAGATACAACAAGAGCAGATTTGACTTTAGTGTCTAGAGCAACTAGGCGTTTATCATCTTCACTAAATTTGTTTGAAGGTTTGATGATATATCTGCCAGTTTTATCACTCCTTTCATCATCTGACTCAATGTCTTTTCCTTCAGCGTCCTTTTGTGGGCCAAAGCGAGCCCATATTTTAGAAACAATAGGTCCCTCACTGAGAATGTTGGGATACCTGCAATCGATCCCTTCTAAGAACCTTGGAGGTTTGGCCAATGATCCTAAATCATATGAACTACTGGAGGAGGTCTGCAAAGTACCATCAACATTTGAAGTAGTAGCCATCACAGATCTGGTTTATTGAACTAAACCAACTGCTCTGATACCACTTGTTAGTCCCCAAAGGGAGATGGCTAAGCAAGTGAGGGTTTGTAGAAGGGGGGGGGGGTTGAATACAAACACACAGAATATACTCTTTTTAAATTTTTTAATATAAATATTAAAAATTTACACATAGAAGTTTGTTGCGGAAAAGAATAGACACACTATTCTAACAAACTAAACACACAGATAACAGTAATTAACTTATACAATAAAGAAGTTAAAACAAGACTGTTATAACACACAGGATTTCCGGAGTCAAACAAATAATCACTTTGAAGATTTGTTGAAAGCGTGAGGTTTATGGGAAGGACTTCATCTCCTTTTATAGTGCCCATGCATGGGATGCAAGTAGACAGCTGTCAAGGATTCATTAGCTGGAAGTATATCTGATGGACAAAGAAAGAGGCCACTCCCTTTGTACTAGATTAATGGATAAACCATTCTTTATAGCACGTAATGTCAGATAACTTTATCTACTTTTCTTCATGCTCCGTGAAGTCCCATCAAACATTTTAGCTAAAAGACAAACATCTCTTTTATAAGAATAAAAGAGAATGTCTGAATTTAAGGTTTGGTGTCCAAGTTCTTGCTGCTCACGTGTCTTGCATTTGATGTGAGCCAAGAAATTATCTCTGAAAATTGCTAAGTGATATATGGAACCATGTATCACATCGGTGGGTGCCTTGAAAGGTTGGAGTTGATAAGTGTACACATTGCTTGGTGATCTTCAAATTTCACTAAGTATTGGCAAATGTTCATCCTTGTATTGGTGACTTGTTATCTCAACCTTAAGCAAGGCAACAACAATCTTCGGTGACCAGGAGTACAACATCGGTGACCTTAGGTACACCATTGGTGGCTACAAGCACACCATCGGTGACCTTGACTGGATCGGTGACCAGCTTCATCTTTGGTGTCTTTCGAGTGTACCATCGGTGACCCAATCCTCATCTTGATTCGGCAAATGGTCTGAATATTAATGTTAGTTGACGCATCAAAAATTCCACATTTTGATGTACAACCCTTGATTGGATAGTCTTTGACTTTCCAATACTTGAAGTATATTTCAGACCTTCAAAAGACCCTGTAAAAGATCAAACAAATAATAGAGAAGGTTCAACACCAAATCATCGGTGACCCAACATAAACATTTTTACTCAACTTATATATATATACACACACATACATATATAGTAGTATAAAATTTGAATGAAAATTTTGTTATAATTGATGATAGTTTGTAAAAACCCGATTCATACAAATGAGAAATTATGCTTTATCCGGTTTGGTGGAGGCACCGTGAAGATTGGTACAACAGCAATGGTTGTGGAAGCAGAGGCATTGGTGATTGGTGGATGGTGGTGGTTGTGAAGAACGTGAAGATGGTGGTGCTAGTGGTGGTCGACAATGGTGGAGGAGGTGGTAAGGATGATGGTATTATTGGTGGCAGTGATGGTAGTGGTGGTGGTGAAGATGGACAGTGTTGGTCGGTGGCCAAAACGATGGTTATGGAGCTGGAAGAGGAAGTTGGTATAGCTGAGGAGGAGGTGGAGGTGGCCAGCGGTGGTAGTGTGGTGGCGATGGATGGTGGTTGTGAAGGAGGTGAAGATGGTAGATAGAGGTGACGATGGTGGTTCACAGTGGTAGTGGTTATGGTGGAGGTGAGGTGGCTACGGTGGTGGTGGTGGTGATGAACGATGATGGTTGGTGGTCGACGATGATTGTAGAGGCGAAGGAGGAGGTTGTTGTTGTTCTAGAGGAGAAGGTGGAGATGGCCAAAGGTGGTGGTGGTGGTGGCAATTGATGATGGTGGTTGGTGGATGACTTTGGCTACCAGATACAGCATAAAGGGCACACAACAAGGTATTCTATGTAATAAATGTAGTTTGAGAACCAAATCCATAAAAATCCACATATCATAGGAACCAAATATGTAATTTACTCTAAAATTTGTATTTTAAGTTATGAGCGATTTAGCATCTCCAGCAAATTCTTAAAAATGAAGATTTTAACGATTTCTACTATAATAGATTTTCTAAAACTTTATTTAAAATAGAGAAAGTGGGAGAGAAAATATGAAAATTTCCATATTTATTGTTTAAGAAAAAAATTATTTAAAATCCACCTATCAATGAAAATCTTTGAAATTACATGTGTAACAGAGATATAATATTTTGTGAATTGTATTAAATGTATTAAAAATACAATTAATATTGTAATATTGAAAATAGAGATGAATTGTATTGAGTAGGGAATTTTACTCAAACAGCAATTTCAGAAAAAAAGGTTTTTACCTCTTAATCTATTTCTTCGTAAAATTATTAAAATAGCCATTTGGATCATCAAAAATAAGTTCAGAATGCTACAAAAATTTGTTAAAGTTACTGACACACCATATAGTCGCAATAAGCTTATAGGAAATTGGGGTGGCGACCTCATTTTTGTTGGTAGTAAAAAAATTCTTGTGCTTTGTTGGTAGTAAAAAAGAATTCAAGGATGGCAACCTCATTTTGGGTGGCGACCTCATTATTTGAGTAATAATATTAAATTTGTTGGTAGTAAAAAAAGTCACGGTGGCCACCTCATTTTTGGGTGGCGACTTTGTTAGTACCAAGGGTCTGTTTGGTTTACGGGATTGTTTTTAAAGGATTTGGATTTTATGGAAGGATTTAGATTTGTAGGGATTTATATTGGAATTGATATGAAAATCATAGGTGTGTTTGGTTTGTAGGATCTGGAATGGAATTGGATTTCCATTATTTATATAAAAATATAAAAGATTATAAAAATAATTAAATTACATTTTTATTAATTAATTATTACAAAACAAATGTTTTTAACATTTTTAAAACATTATTTTATACAACTCTTACGAAATCCCGTGAAATCCCGAGCATCCGTCAAGGATTTCAAAATCCTATGTTTGTAGGATTTCAATTGAATCATAGGATTTTAAATCCGGACAATTCGACAAACCAAACATAGGATTGGAATGGATTTGAAATCCAAATCCTCCCGCAAACCAAACGGAGCCTAAGGGTGTGTTTGGTTCGCGGGATTGTTTTTCAAGGGAATTGGATTGCATGAAGGGAATTGGATTTCGAGGGATTGGATTGGATTGGATTTGAAATACTTCATTGTGTTTGGTTTGTAAGATTTGGAATGGAAATGCACACTTTTTGTATGCTTAGGTTAGAGAAAGAAGGACGCGCATGGATTTCAAATTAGGGCAAAGGGGAATCCTTATGATTGGATTTGAAATACCAAGGTTTTAGGAAGGATTCTAAAATCCATTGTTCACAGGATTTTAAATTAGGGCAAAATGCAAGAAATAACAATCTACTTTCATAAATTTCTTTATTATAGCATTGTACTTTTAGTTTTACTTATTACAGCAATGTACTTTCAAATTATTTTTTATTAAGTCATTGTACTTTGAAAAATTTACCCATTATAACAATGGGTAACTTGTTACCTTTTAAACAAGTTAACCCCCACTTTTTTTTGCTTACATGGCTTAAATGAGATGACATGGATAACATGACATTAATAAAAAAATCTCTTGTAATTTTAAAAAAAAAAATCCCCACTTTCTCTTCTGATTATTCATATCTCACCCAGTTTATATTATTCTTAATTATCTCAATTTTTTAGTAATTTCTTCACGTCATCACTTTTTTTTAAAACCACTCTTATTAAATTGTATGCAAATTAAATATTTTAGAGTTACATTTTTTTAACAAATATGATATTTTTCTTGAAGATAAATATTTTATTTATAAAAAACGTAAAACTTGTGATTTAATTTTTCTAGCTCAAAAAATACTTATTTTGTACTTTTTTTTTAAATTTAACGATGTAAATTGTGTTTTATAAATCTTCTTAATATTGTTACATTTTAATAAATATTTTAGCAATAATCTAATTAATTTAATACATTTATTGAATGATATGTCAATTCAATTTTATAAGACAAATAGATATATTCTTTTCCATATAAATATTTTATTTGTAAAAAAACGTAACAATTCTTATTTTCTTAGTTAAAAAAATATATTTTTAAACATTTTTTAATATTAGGGAAATAAATTGTCACCTATAAATTTTCTTAATATTCTTATATTTATGAATAATTTAGTTTAGTTTAATTAGTCTAATATATTTATTAAATAATATGTAAAGTACAATGCTATAATAAGAAATGTCAAATCAACTATTACATGTGGACAACCTACATGGACAATGAGGTGGCATGAAAACCTAGTATAGTGGGTAAATTTAAAAGAAAAGGTTACCCAATGTTATAATGGGTAGATTTTTCAAAGTACAATGCTCTAATAAAAAATAATTTGAAAGTACATTGCTGTAATAAGAAAAACTAAAAGTACAATGCTATAATAGAGAAATTTATGAAAGTAGGTTGCTATTTCTTGCATTTTGCCCTTTAAATTAATCCAGGGATTTTAAATCTTTACCATTATGCCAACCAAACACAGGAATGGATTGGATTTAAATCCAAATCCCTCAAAATCCATTACAATCCCGCGAACCAAACGCGCCCTAAGTGTTTTGGTTACTTCACTTCTTTGTGTTTTGTTTTGTAGTAAGGTCGTAATTGCGACCTCATTTTTGACGACCCAAATGGCTATTTAGGTAGTTTTGGGGAGAAATGAGCTAGAAGGTAAAGCTTTTTTTTTTCCCTCAAAGAGCTATTTGAGTAAAATTCTGAATTACAAATTAGTTTTATTTTTAATTAAGCAAAACAAAATTCCTCAAAAACAAAATTTTGATTCACTCTAATTCGCATCTCGGGCAAAGGGTAGATTCTAAGTCTACCCCCATCTCGTCTAGTACCGATCTTGTTGGTAATCTACCAAGAGTCGCTCTCCAAAAAAAATACCTACCTTTTTGGGTATTGAGTTCATCCACGAAGTTGCAGCCATGCTTCCACCCGTCGAGCTCCGCTTCTCTTGAAGTAAGCCTCTAAGGGACTTGACCGTAAAACCACATTGTGTATCTAGTTTCCACACCGTTCTAGTCCCTATATCCTTCCTTAGGTGTAATCTCCCCATCCACCCTTTTAAGTTCATCTAATTCTCCTAATTCCCTTCCCCTCGGCTCTCTCCTCCAACCCCATTTCCATACCCATTCCTCCCCTTGAAACCCCCTCTCTCCGCTACCAACATCTCCTTGTTCGTTTCTAGGTGGAACAATCACTTAAATATATCCTTAAGTCTCCTCCCCGATATCCAACAATCTTCTCGAAATTTGATTCCCGACCCATCTCCTAATTCTTTTCCAAACGAATCCGTGAACCCAATTCCCTCGTTGTCTAATTCAAAGCCGACTTTAATGATATTATCCCAAACCATCTTACCTCCCCCCACCCCTAACTAAACCCTACGACACCCTACCATCTCTCCTATAAATACTCATTATAACCTTTTCCATTAAACTCTCACTCTCATTATGAGATCTTCACCACCACTTCTCAACTAAACACCAATTTAGATCTGTAAGCCCCCTATGTTAAGCCCTCCTCTACAAAATGACCCTAACAACATTTCCCACTATACCAAAACTTTTCCTTGCTTCACAATATCCCCCCCCCCCCCCCGCCCCTCCCCAAAAAGAATGACAACGAATTCTCTCAAGCTGTGAAATCACACTCACCGGGGTACGAAACAAGGATAAATAGAATAACGAGACACTACCAAGAACCGATCTTACCAAGGTCCATCGTCCTCCAAAGGATATCCTTTTTGCTTTCCATGTCGATAGTTTTTTCTTCATCTTTTCAATCACCTGTTTCCACGTGTTTATTCTTCCCGTTGATGCACCTACCTGAAGTCCGAGATATATGAATGGCAAAACTCCGCTTCCGCACCTCAAGCTAATTGCCCATGCTTTAATTTCCTTTTTCGGGACACCTACACCATACATTTTACTTTTACCCAAATTCATCCTTAGACCTGAAACCTCATAAAAAGAATGTAGCACCTTTATGAGATTTTTTATGTTTGATGCGTCCCACTCTCCGAAAAACACAACATCATCCGCATATTGTAGATGTGATACAAATATTTCGTCCCTTCCAACTTTTACTCCTTTGAACAAACCTTTTTCAACCGCTTTTTCGACCATAAGATGCAGGCTTCGGCTACTACGAAGAAGAGAAACGGAACAAGAGGATCGCTTTGTCTTAACCGTGTTTCCATTGGGAATTCCTTAGTAGGCGATCCATTTACTAGTACTGATATTCTTGACGACTTCAAACATGTCTCTACCCATCTTCTCTAGTTTTTTCCGAACCCCATATTCTTCAAAGCATCCAAGAGAAAAGCCCATTCCACCGTGTCATACACCTTCATGAAGTATACTTCAAAGATCAAGCTCTTCTTCTTTGATTTCTTTAGGAAGTCCACTGTTTCATTTGCTACTAATAACCCGTCTAGAATAGACCTTCCTCTTATGAACGCACTTTGTTCTTTGCTTATTTAGATTCTCCGTTACCGTCTTCATTCTTTTTGCCAAGAATTTTTTTATCATTTTGTATAGGACCCCGATTAGGCTAATTGGCCTAAATTTGTTGAGCCTTATTGGACTAGGGTTTTTTGGTATCAAGGTCAAGAATGAGGCATTGCAACCGTCACTCAGGTCTTCCTTTTCCCAAAACTACTCTACCATTGCCATGAGGTCTATTTTAATATATTTCCAAAACCTCTTAATAAACTCGATCGAGAAACCATCCGGTCCCGGTGATTTATTTCTCCCGCACTCTTTTATTGCCTCCCATACTTCTTCTTCTGAGACCCTTCTTTCAAGAAAACATGCTTCTTCTGTCGAGATTTTCTTCGACCGTGCCATATCCATCTTTGGAATGAAGTCTCTTTGCATAGAGAATTTCTTTTAAAAAAAATCCATCACATACTTCTCTATCACCACCGGCTCCTCCGACCATTCTGAGTCAATAACTAGACCGTGTATATCATTCTTTCTTTCTTTCTTGCGACTTACTAGCAAATGAAAATATTTTATATTCTCATCTCCTTCTTTGATCCATTTGATCTTTTCTCTTTGTCTAGCCATCTCCAATTACTTATGCTCCATTTCAAGCCACTTCTTCTTTGCCTCGACCCACTTTCTCCTTTCATCGTCCCCCAATATATTTACTTCATTTTTTGCTTCCTAATTTTTCACCTCTTCTTTCAAATTTGTCGCTTCCTTTTCCACATCCCCGACTTGTTATTAGGCCATAATTTCAATTCTTCCTATTAGACAGATAAGTATAATCGGAGGATACAAAGTGTAAATAGTTTTCCTATATATATATATATATGTCCCTGTAATCTATTCAGTCAATACATAATACAATATACAATTTATCAAGTTTAACGTGGTATCAGAGCTAACCCTAGCCGTCACCAACCCTAGTTACAAAAACCCTAATAGCCGCCAATATACTTTCACCAAAAATCCTAAACCCACTTTCTGCCATCACAAGGCAACCATACAGCCGCTGTCGTGAATAGTGTTTCCGGCGTGAACAGTGTTTTCCGGCGTGAACAGAGTTTTTCGACTTTTTCTGCCGCTTTTTTTTCCTGCCTTTTTCGATCAACAATGGAAATGATCGCTGCCTTTACCTCCGGTGAGAAAACGTCTCACAACTCCCACAAGTTTGCCTTTACTCTATCCCCTACTAATTATGGCTTCTGGAAAACAATGATTCAACCATTCCTTATCACCAATAACTTATTCGGCTACGTTGATGGAACCATTCCTTGTCCATCAAAAACTATCGCAGATCCAAATCCAGCCAAACCAGATCAACCGAATACCAAGTACTCTACTTGGGTGTCTAATGATGCTCACATCAGAATGCTTCTCATCTCTACCATCTCAGAAGCCTCTTTCCAACATGTTCAAGGCATCAAATCCAGAGATCTTTGACTCTCTCTTGAGCGTGCCTATGCCCCTCATACGTCTTCTAGAGAATACACTCTTTAGACACAACTGCTCAAAATTGAGATGAAAGGTGATGAAACCGCATCAGCCTATCTTACCAGGGCAAAAGATTATGCCAATGCACTCGCAAATATTGGTGAACCGATTATCCTCACAACGATTTGAAAGTCTACGATTTAAGTTACAGGTCGTCTCCCGGCCTTAGCTTGTGGGGGAATATCAGACAGATAAGTATAATAGGAGGATACAAAGTGTAAATAGTTTTGCCATATATATCCCTATAATCTATTCAGTCAATACACAATACAATATACAATTTATCAAGTTTAATGCTTCCTTTACTTTTTTTAGCTTGTTCCAAAGTCTATAATCCGGAGGTAATGATATCACTTCCATATCCCATGCATTTTTTTACCACTTCTTCTATGTTGCCATCTTTTAACCACGCATCATAAACTTTGTTCAGGCATAGGTAATTGGGTTGAAGTTGAAGAATACATAGACGAATTGGTTATAAATATTGAGTGATGAGGTTGGGTTACGAATAGGGGTGGACATAGGTTGGAAATTGATGCATATATTCAAGGCAATTTGAACAATATAATACAATTACTTCAATTTGGAAATCATAATTTATTTAATTAAATACCACCATTAAATTTTAAATTTTGGATTTATAAACAAATATAATTTTAGAAAATATAATTTTTAAATAATTATTATATATAATATAAATAAAAATAAAGTTTATCAATCTCACATATATTAGTTAATTAATAATTTTTTAATAAAATAATTAAATTTCGTTAAAATACTAATCATTTTTTATTAGGAATTTAATTAAAATAGTTTTTTTATTTCTTGAAAAAATGTTACCAAATAGGTTTTTTCTTATTTGTTTTTACGAAAATAGCACAAAAGTCCTCGATATACTAAGCGAAATACATAAAATCGACGGGTTTGTACAAAAAATCAGGTTTTTTTAATAGCCATCGAAATCATTTGGTTTACGGTTAAAAATGAATTTTTCTACAAACGCCATCAGAACCCATCGAAAAAGTTATAAAACACCCCTGAACCCATCCAATTTGGATTGGTATAGGTTGAAACCAACTCCCCCCGAACAACCCATATCTGCATTCACTTTCAGAACCTATTCGTAACCAATATGCGGCTTTTACGCTATTAAAAAAAACTAACCAGTTCAACAATTACGACCCCGCTATTATAGGCAATTCGACGCATAGCCGGATGCGACCCCATCCACTCCCTCCATCCATGGATAAGGATAAAACAACAACTTATGTTTTTTCCCCTTACAGTTAGTTAATAAATTACTTTATGTCATTTTTTTAAAATTTTCGCATTAACATATATAATCGCATATCAATTAAAATACGTTTTTATTTTAACAAGTTATACCATGAAAATCGTCTCGTCGATATCTTTGAAATGAGATCAATAGTGAATATTTTTAAATTTAATTATAAACTTTTGAAGCCAATCATTCTTTTGGGAGGTGAATATGAATATTTTTCATAAAGGGCTTTTTAGTCATTCAGACACAAAATTCGGAAATAAAATATAATGTTATTAACTTTTAACAACAAATTATAATATTATGGATATAACTAGGAACAAACAATGTTCTAAATAACATTAGGCGTGACGTGGCGACGAGGTCAAGCCTAGAAGCTACGACGAGTCATGACGTTTTTCAAGGCGTGTCTTATGACGACAAATTTATATATCATATATAATATTATACATATATAAACATTTGTTTTCTACTATTATTCAATGATTTGATGATATTAAGCCTTTTAAATTAAGTTATAAATTAAAAATAAAAAAATAAGACACTAAAAAGGTAAGAAAAATCAAATATGATGTTACAAAAATCACGCATTAAGCCATGACGTGCCACAGACATAACATGGCATCAGACACAAGCCTCTTAAACCATGGCGCGCCACGGCGACTGTCGCGACGACTTTTTTAGAACATTGGGAACAAGATATAAATTATGGAGAATTGTTCATAGATGTTATTTCAAAATTGAGTACACGGGTATTTTGAAGGGCAAAATGCAAGAAATAACAACCTACTTTCATATATTTCTTTATTATAGCATTGTACTTTCAATTTTACTTATTACAGCAATTTAGTTTCAAATTATTTTTTATTAAGGCATTGTACTTTGAAAAATTTACCATTATAGCAATGGGTAACTTGTTACCTTTTAAACAAGTTAACCCCTACTTTTTTTTGCTAACATGACTTAAATGAGATGACATGGATAACATGTTATCATGATTACATGACATTAATAAAAAAAATCTCTTGTAATTTTTTTAAAAAAAAATTCCACTTTCTTTTCTGATTATTCATATCTCACCCAGTTTATATTATTTTTAATTATCTCAATTTTTAGTAATTTCTTCACGTCATCACTTTTAAAAAAAAAAGCACTCTTTTAAATTCTATGCAAATTAAATATTTTAGAGTTACATGTTTTTTAACAAATATGATATTTTTCTTGAAGATAAATATTTTATTTTATAAAAAACGTAAAACTTGTGATTTAATTTTTCTAGTTCAAAAAATACTTATTTTGTACTTTAAAAAAAAATTAAACGATATAAATTGTGTATTAGAAATCTTCTTAATATTGTTACATTTTAATAAATATTTTAGAAATAATCTAATTAATTTAATACATTTATTGAATGATATGTTAATTCAATTTTTTAAGACAAATAGATATATTCTTTTCCATATAAATATTTTTATTTGTAAAAAAACGTAACAATTCTTATTTTCTTAGTTAAAAAAATATATTTTTAAATATTTTTTAATATTAGGGAAATAAATTGTCACCTATAAATTTTCTTAATATTCTTATATTTATGAATAATTTAGTTTAGTTTAATTAGTCTAATATATTTATTAAATAATATGTAAAAGACAATGCTATAATAAGAAATGCCACATCAACAATATATTACATGTGGACAACCTACATGGACAATGAGGTGGAATGGAAACCTAGTAGAGTGGGTAAATTTAAAAGAAAAGGTTACCAAATGCTACAATGGGTAGATTTTTCAAAGTACAATGCTTTAATAAAAAATAATTTGAAAGTACATTGTTGTAGTAAGTAAAACTAAAAGTACAATGCTATAATAGAGAAATTTATGAAAGTAGTTTGCTATTTCTTGTATTTTGTCCTATTTTAAATTAACACAAAGGTAGTACAAAATACCCCCGGATCAATTTAAATTAACATCTATGAACAAATTTTCTTTAATTTATATCTTATTCTTAATTATATTCATTATAAATAATTTTTGTGTTATTTTCGTAAAAACAAAGAGAACATGTTTATTTTGATAACATTTTTTCAAAAAAAGCTATTTTAATTAAATTCCTTTTATTTGTTATGTATGAAACAAAAGAAAAATATAATTTTAACTTTTATGTAATTTATAAATTAATTTTAAAGTTTTTATATTTGTTTTTTGACAATTAAATTTATTGAATAATAATAATAATATAAAATTGTTGATAAAAGTAAATGTAATTTTAAATAATAATAATTAATATTAATGAATTATTTATAATTAAAGTTAATTAATAACCGTAAATTAATATTAATTAATAAATTAAAATTAATATTAATGAATGATAAAAATTAACCAATAATTAAAAATCTAAAGTTGAAAAAACATCTCAAGTCATAATCAAAGGTATAATTAAAAAAGTTGAAAAAACATTTGAAGTTATTACCAACTAGTTTTTAGTTTTTCAATAAACAGGTTTATCGACTAACTTTATAAATTAACTTATATTAATTCGAACATCTATACTATATTATAAAGCATTTGGCCAAAAATTCTTAAAAACAACTTTTTAAGCCTTAGGTACTGCTATTTAATGCTAATTACTTAATTTTTAAGATTACAAGTAAATTATGCGTAAGTGCAACTTGCTAAAGCTTCATTTCTAAATTCGTGTAACTAACTACAGATAATGAGATAACCATAATCAAATACAGGATAAACATCTAATTTTAAATATAAAAAATCTAAAATATAATTAAGATAATCATTAAGTTCTAACAGAATACCTAATTATTATCTTTATAAAAAATTATATTATCAAAGCAAAAATAAATTACTTCGTTATTAAATCTAAATTAAATTATGATAAAAAATTAAATTAAGAAAATTACATAAAAAACGAAAGCTTTTAAATGAAACATTAAAATCGTTTTCTCAAAACCACATAAACGATTAGAACATCGATAGAGAAAAAAATTAAAAAATGAAACTTAAAATCGAGATGTATCTCGCTGCATTGCGCGACTACCCTTCTAGTATACTCAAAACATAAAGTTAACTTATGTTTGCTACATAAAACCTAAATTATTAATGGACTTCCATTAACGAACACCGTTACTCATGAATATTAACATACATTTGATAATTAATAACATGAAATTTTTATATATTATATTTTTATCAGGTTGGTTTAATTCGATATGAATTTAATTATAACCAACCCAAACAAATTTTAAATTGGATTAAGCTTTGTTTGTTTACTTTTTAACAGTTCTATTAAAAGATAACATCTGAATCGTAAAAATAAAGATCTTGTTTGACTAAAATTAAATCTGTATTCTAATGGTTCTAAAATTATTTAAATTATTTTCAATCATGGATTTTCTTTAAATATTAAGAATCCTAATTATATTCTAAATAATTACCAAATAACTACATTTTATTGTAGTATATAATTTTTTTTAATTATTTTGATTATTTAAATATTTTACATCAAACCATTTATCAATTGTCACAACTTTTAAGTCAAATTAATCGGCCTATTTTTCGAATTAAGTTGGATTGGTCATTGGTTAGTTATTTGTACAGCAAACTAATAACAAAAATATAAAGTCCTCATTAATTGAGCAATAGCCACGTCACTATCTAACTTTAGGCATGAAACACCTTCAAGACGTAACGTATTTTCTTTTGTCGATGGGTTTCATCAATGCCCCCCACGTGTTACAATTATTGTAATTTAACAGATAGATAATTATTATGTATAAAGTAAATTACACATTTGGTCCATCAGTTTGTCATTCAATTTTAGTATTCGGTAAAATTAACTAATAAGGTACCTTATGACTTATAAGGTAACTTATTAAAACCTTACTTTTATTAATTTATTAATAAGGTACTTTATAAGTTAACTTATGGTCATTTAAACAACTATAATAAAAATAAGGTACTTTATAAGGTGACTTATAAGTCACCTTATTTTTGTCAAACAATGCCTTAAGTCTTGTTCTCATTTTCAACCGGTTACATTTTCTTTCCTTTTGTTTTACTTATGATCCATATGGCTAGCAGCCGTTATTGAGCATGTTAACTCAAGTTAAAAGGGACATTTCAATCTCTTTGTTAATTTCTCTTATTTTAATTTAAAATAAATATATATTATTAATATGGATATATAACTACTAGTTATATATTCGTGCAATACGATCGCGAATCATGATTATAAACGATTTTGAAGTTTTAATGGGTTTGTTAGATGAGATTTTAATGATGATATATCTACAATTAGTTATTACATATTAATACATTTCGAATAAATAAGAGTTATGGTTTTAATTACAGCCAATCAGACCCGTTCCTCACATTTTTTAGGTCCTAGACGAGATGTGAAAAAGGTCCCTCACTAAGTACGATTTTTTTTAACATATTGTTTTATTATCAGAAAATAACAATAAATTCGTATAAAATCGTTTTTCCGAGTATTCATGAACGCAAAATCATTCAATAATTAAATTCCAAATTGATTTGTTCCACCATAAAAAACATCGTATGTATGATATATTTGTTGTATATATATAGAATGACATCACATAGAATATTTTTCTTTCCCTGTCATTTTTCCCTCATTTCCTTTGTAAAAAAGACTAAAAAACATAGCGTTAGAGTTAAAACAAACACTTTCGGAATCATCAAAATATATAAATAAAAAACTCATGTTAGTTATATTTGAGATCTTATTCTTCTTTTAGAGATAGAAGAGTACATAAGATTTATG